>VXBW01006290.1:624356-725955 GCA_013400375.1 Thinocorus orbignyianus | reverse complement strand
CTGCCTGCTCATGTCCAGCCTCTTGTCCATCAGCACCCCAAGTCCCTTTCCTCAGTGCTGCTTTCTAACACCTCATCCCCTGGTCTGTATTGATGGCCAGGATTGTTCCAGCCCAGGTGCAGAACCTGGCACTTGCTCTTGTTGAACCTCATAAGGTTCACCTGGGCCCACCTCTCCAGCTGGTCCAGGTCTCTCTGGATGACATCCAGTCCCTATGGTGTATCGACAACACCACATAACTCGGTGTCATCTGCAGATTTACTAATGGTGCTCTTGGTGCTGTCACTGTGGCCTGACCCACCTGTGAGGTAGATGCTATTGCTGTGTTTCAGCCCTTAGGCCCCCCAGTGCAGCACCCCTCCTTCCCAACTGCTTATCCAGGGCAGCCTCTGGTCCAGGGGAACCCTCAGACCTTGTGGAGCTCCCTCCTGGCAGGTTCATGTGACACGGGAGCTGGTCACCTCCTTTTCAGGGAAGTGGGAGAGGGGACGCTCTTACGGTTGCTCTTCAGCCAAGAGCAGGGGCTTGTTCATTTCATTGTACCCTCTCTGAATACACACAGTACCAGGGAGAAATAAACCCTATTTTTTTTCTTTTTTCCCCCTTTTCAGCGTTGGAAGAGATTTTGGGTGACCTCACACCCCTGAGCTGTGCAAGGAGAGCAGAGCAGAGAGAATGGGGGAAGAGCGTGCCCAGGGATCAGGTATTTAATCTTGGCTCTGCTGCTGCCGAGCAGATGTTCAGCACTTGACCCTTTCTGTGTGTGCTTTAGATTCTCCTTCCAGAAACTGATGCTATAAACTGACTGTCAAGCCTTTTTAGATATTTTATAAGATTTTCTTTTTAAAAAAATAGTATTTTATTCGAGGAATTCTTCATCACTATTATATGTATGTTTATTTATAATTACTAATTCCATGTTTAACTCCTAAAAAATTTCAGAAACGATATCTCTAAAAGGAAGTGAATTAAGCAAAATCCAAAATGTAAACAAAAAGTGTTTCCTCGAGAAGAAATGATGGAGTGGTTTGGATTGGAAGAGGCCTTAAAGACCATCTAGTCCCACCCTCTGTCCTGGGTGGGGACACCTCCCACCACACCAGGTTGCTCCGAGCCCCATCCAGCCTGGCCTTGAACCCCTCCAGGGATGGGGCAGCCACAGCTTCTCTGGGCAACTTGGGCAAGGGTCTCATAATCCTGACACCAAAGAATTTCTTCCTAAATAAGACTATTTAGCCCCTTATGCTCTACTTCCAGATAACACTAATGAAAACAAGGTATAGTCGTTATATTTATCAAATATTACTATTTTATATGATATATACATGTATATATGTTGCTCCATAATAAATTGGGGTATCTTTTTAGGTTCTTTGGCCCTGGCTGGTGACCTCAATGCAAAGCTGCTGCTGGGAGGGAAGAAAGACTTGGACAAAGAATCCGTGTTAAATGTATGTTCATTTTTTGTGGTCATACTTCTCAGCTGTGCTGAGCTGTTCTACACAAGGAGCATTATTTATGAATCACCCAGAGTTTTTTCTGGAGCTGATAGCTAGGCCAGAGAACATGGTATGTGCAGTTTTTCTATAATATTTTTCCTAAAAAAAATAATTCAAAAAGTCTAAGTTTAAAAGTTCAAATTATACTTAATTTCAAACAGTTTCCAGTCTTAATTGTTTCCAGACTTTTGATTGCTCTTTAATTAAATGCTGAAGGGAGGGAATATGATCTCCAAAATAAGCAAAAATATGTTGATTATAAAATAATTACCTATACAGACACAAATATTTCTGAGCAGGTATGAAGAGATTCATTAATATTCAGTGCTAATATTGCTGTTAATGGCTTTTATGCCCGTAAACGTCACAATAGCTCCGCCTTGTGGTTGACTAAATATTACTCGGAGATTAATTTTCATTTAGGTTCTGTAGGACAAGTAAGGTCAGAAAGAAAAAATTAAAAATAAAAGCTGATATGGAGAGGAAATTTTAGATATGATTAAATTTAGTTGTAGTTGTTTGTAAAAAAAATTTAAAAAAAGAGAGGAACAGAAAAGAAAAATGAAAGAAAAATAAAACTTGAGTGTTTAGTAACTGCCTTCAGCGGTTGCAATTTGTCACACCTATGTAGATAACTATAAAAGTGGGTAAGTATTAGTTAAAATATGTTTTAGAAAAGCAAGAGAAAAATTTCATAAGGACTGTGATTAGCTGGATTCCTGAATATAGGAATCCTTTGTGGGCTGCCAGGTATATTTTGTTTCTGTTTTATACAGGCCTTCAAAAACACTGCTGCTGCTGCTACTGCTCAGCAGTTTGACCTTGAAGCTGCGATTAAAAATGTTGAGAAAATGTCCAGTGAGCTGAAGAAACTAAACGGTAATTATGAGTTAAATCCAGCTAAATGAGAAGCTGTTTAAGGGCTGTGTTGTGAATGGCTTGTGTTTTCCATGTCATACGTGTGGTTTTTAATCTAATGAAACAATGCAGTTGCTCTTTTGTTTTGAAAAATTAATGAAAGAGTAGTTACACAACAATAGAATCATGTTAATTACCCAGAGCAAAATCCTGTCAGGTAGTCAAAGTCAGTCCTTTTCAGAATCAGTAGCAGTAACAGAAATCAGTAATAGAAACGTTACAGTATGAAAATACCAAATTTTATTTAACCATCTTGCTGTAAGCAGGACAAGGCAGCCCTTTTTGGAAGAGATGATAGATTAAGACTTCCAAAAGCTCTGTGTAGAAATTGCTGCCTGCTCAGCACCTGCCGTTCAGAGAACACCACGCTGATGCACTGCCCTTTGTCTTGCAGCGGAAAGCCAGCTACTGCTCTGTGACCTTATTCTGAATTTCAGCCACCCGATGAAAGCCAAAGATTTAAGAGAAGCTGAAGAAAAGTCTTGGAGTTTGACAGATTAAATAGTAACATCCTTTTTCACGTGCCGTATACTATAACATTGCTTCCGTTTCAACTCTAAAATGATAGTATGGTTTCCTGCAGTTAGGCTGGTTTTACTTTAAACTGACAATTTGGAGTGGAAAAATGTTATAAGTAGGTTATTGATTTTGAGAGGGTTCTTTTAACGCGGATTTCCCAAATTATGCCCACTAGGGCTGGAAAGACTCATATCATTAATGAGAGAGGTCAGGAAACTGGGCATGAAGTTTTTCACGTGTGGTTGTCTCCTTTGAAACAACAACATACTGGAACAGTAACAGAAGTGTTGAAATTGTGTTAAGTCATTGCTCTTTTATCTCCGTTGTGCTCCGGAAAATGGGATAAGAAGCAGGCAGTAAAGGAGGAACTGCAATGTGTCACTGATCTTCCTTCCTCATTCTAAAAATGTTGCTGAGGACGGGGCCCGAAGAGCGGGCCACTTCTGGAAAACCGAAAGCACTTTCGTTCTAGTTTCTGTAGTGACTTTCTAATGCCCCTCACTAGAAAAGACAGAAAGAGCAAATGGTCTCAATACTCTGTCCTGCAATCTTCTTGGCCCCAAATTATAGCACCCCATATTTTCCTGCAGTTCATTACATTTAATGTTCAATCACACTTTACTTGCAGACGTGTTTGAATGTTGAGGTGTGGTTTCCCTCATATACAAGATATATTTATCTGCATAATCAAATCAAAATTTATTGTGCTGGAAAAATATGCAGTGTTTTAAGTTCTTATGCTGGTTTGTATTTTATTTATCTTTTACTCATTGGATGATTTAAAACAAATAAAGCACAATTCCATAGGAGGCATTTCTGGGTCATCAGGCTTTTCAAGGCAGCACAGTTGGAGAGAATTGCATCCTCCAGCTCAAGGGTAATAGGGGGAATATTTGTTCTTCATTTTAGCATTTTTTGAAAAACATACATTTTAACTGCCTTTTCTTTCACAAGATTAGTGGGGACCTTTTAAGTGGTGAGAAACTGGTTTTATCAGCTGAATAATTTTTAAAATTTTCATCTTTTTTTTTTTTTTCTTGACTCGTAGTTGCGTGGAAATTAAGTTCTCTCACTTTGAGTTCCAGCTCCTAACTAAATATATTAGGATCGAAGATAACATTTACAAAACTTATATATTTAAACTGTGTATAAAATCTTATCTGAAAAGCTACACAGACCACATGAAAGGTCTATTTCTGCTTTGAATTTTGGTTCTAATAGTTCAAGCGATATACACACAAATAGCTTTAAAGGAGTGTGACAAAATCTAACATCATTACTAAACCAATGTCTTGTTCCAGGCTACTGGAAAACTGAGGCAAAGAGTTGGGTTTTTTTAACCCAAATCCCAGTGAGCAAAGGAAAGGGAAAAAAATTCTAGATCTAGTATGCTTCAGTGGTCCCCAGCTGCAACTTATGTTTTAGAACTGAGAAAGTTACCGTTTTTCTTGAAAAAATAGAGTAAAACCAGAAAGCAGTTGTGTAAGAGGAACCAAGATCAGCCTGATTATGTCTGTTTTCTAAGAGAATTGGGTGTGTTCTGCCAATTAAGAATCACATGATGATAATCTATGTGATGTGTCTCCCATAAAAAAAGCAGTTGCTTAATTTAGAGTCAGCAAGATGCAGCTGAAGAGAGTTCCGTGTTAGGGGAGGACAGCACGTTTCTGAGTGAGATTGGAGAATCCTGGGAGATACAGAATTCCAGTTTGTGGGCTAAGACGTGTCGGCAGTGAATCACCAGGGTTTGGCAGAGAAAACATGGGACCTGTAAACATTTTCTTTTTCTAGAAAGCTGTGAATAAAGATAGTTCCAGTGGAGTAACACAGACACATCTTGACGGGCAGCTGCATAGCCAGGGTTGGGGTTTTTCTGGTGTTGCTGAAAACTACATGTCTTTAGGAGCCAGGTTGGAGTCCCGGTGGCCACAGTTAGGTTGATTGGGAAGTGGTTTGGGGATAAAACCAGGCTTTTATTGTCTTTTGTCTGCTCCTTTGGAAAGGTTTGAGGCTACTCTGTATGACTTTTTTTCTTTTTTTTTTTCTTTTTTTTTTTTCTTTTTTTTTTGACTCCTATGAAAGCAGAGACTTTGTATTGGCAGTATTGGTATTTATTTTAGGGTCCTTCAATTTGGTGTGGAAATCATTTCAGGAAGATACACATGTTGGAAGATAAAAAATTCTCATGTACTGTATGATTAGTGGACAGTAATAAACACATTGGAGGAAAATCAGATTTTAGAGTACTGCATTTAAGGCATAATTTAAAAATAACATCGTCCATTTTCCATAATGAAGTAATTAAAAATCCCTTAATTTGCTGAAAAAAAGAAATATCCTGAAACACAGACTTCAGTAGGCTTCGATACTATATGTGATCTTCATTCAGCTCTCATTTAAATGTGTCCAGCAGCATATTTTAACATGCACTGGTTTCTTGAACCTCTGTCTTTTCCATCAATCAGAAGAAGAGGTGTTCTTTGGAAGTAATCAATGATATCTGCTACAGAAGAAAAATCCTGTGGGATGGAAAAAAATGAGAAGGCTATGGCAAAAATGTCAGAATTATTTGTAATTAGTAAAAACCAAAAGTTCTTTTTTTAAACTCTAAATATTTAGCAGCCTCATAAGGCCTGGTAAGTACTGTCAGATAAGCTGTTTTCATTCCTGCTGTAACCTGTAGCTGGGTGTACAACATACTGCAGTGTTGGAGGATTACTTTGTGCAGGCTTGGCCTGTTCAATCCATGATGTTGTTGTTCTGCTCAACGTAATGATTGCACCTGGAAGTTTAAAAAGTTGCCTGATAGATTGTCAGAGTGCTGACTTCACCAGAACTGTGGTTCATGTGCTGGCGGGTCTGGCTGGTGCGAGTAAGTCCAGTGCAGCACTGCTGGACCTGAGGAAACCAGCAGTCTGGGAGCAAAGCAGGAAAGTTGGCAGGTGTGGATTTGTTCTCAACTGTGTGTTCCCCCTATCTGGTATCTTAATGGTAAACAAGCATTCCCTAACCCAGTATTTGGATTTCTAATAGCTGTTATTCTAAAGCTGTCCCTTCGGTCCCTGAGTGCAAACAGGAGAATCTGATTTTACTTCCAGCAGTAAGATATTCTGTCAAGAATAACTGTAAGACAACAAGCAGAATTCCCCTGGAGCGAAGAAGCTGCCTGGGTGAACAGCCTGACACTTCAGAGTAAGACAGGAGATGAAGGGAAGTAGTGTGAAGAACACATAGTACCTCTTTTCCTTTTAAGCCGGTTCCTAACAAATATATTTGATTTTGCTCCTGGTACCGAATCTGGATGTTGTATACTTTATCTCTGTACAACACCATCAGGACATAGGGATGAGTAGCAGTTTTTCTTGAGCTGTCTCTTACCAAGAAAGTTCCGTCCTGAAAGATGAAAAAATGCAAGATGACAAATAAACGTCACTTCTGGGTTTGATCAGTGTAACAACCTTAACTCCAGCTCCCATGATTTTAAGTGTTTTTTCTTTCCCTTTCCTCCTGGTAAAAGTGTTTTCTCTCCTGGCAAGAGAAACTGCATTATTAAAGAGTTTAGGTCATTTCTCAAATGTTTTGTCTTTCAAGCTGCTGCTTAAAAGTTTCCCATCTGATACAAATGCAGATTTTTAGGGAAAGGAGGGATGGTGTGTTCTATGAGGGAGAAATTCCACTAAAGGTATGAGTAAAATAAAAGGAGGGGGAGCTGGAGAAGGGATCCTTTGTCAGGGAGTGAAGTGATAGGAAGAGGGGTAATGGCTTTAAACTGAAAGAGGGGAGATTTAGATTAGATCTTAGGAAGAAGCTCTTTGGTGTGAGGGTGGTGAGGCACTGGAACAGGTTGCCCAGAGAAGCTGTGGCTGCCCCATCCCTGGAGGGGTTCAAGGCCAGGCTGGATGGGGCTTGGAGCATCCTGGTGTGGTGGGAGGTGTCCCTGCCCATGGCGGGGGGGGCTGGAACTTGATGATCTTTAAGGTCCCTTCCAACTCTAACCATTCTATGATTCTAAAACATTGAAGGCCAAACCTCACTTTAACCAGAGAAGTTCATTTCTGGTAAGTGCCCATTGAGAGTCTTGTGTGATCCATTCATAACCTAAAATGCTGGCAGTATCTGTGTAGTTTTAGTAAAGGCAGTGAGATTGCTGCCCAGCCTCACCCCCTCTGCTTTTCTTCGTTTCAGATATTTTAAAAAGTCTTCCCTTGAAACACCCTTTCTTAAAGGCACTGTATTGCAATGCTGCACGTGTCATCTCCAGCTCATTGCACGTTCTGAGAAGCAGCAGAGAGGAAACAGATTTCCCACAGTGATGGGATGCAGTTCGGTTTATCTCCACAAGCGCAGTTGAGCCTGAGTCTCACCTGTTTGAGTCTACTTCATTTTGCTGGTAAATGTGGCCTAGAAAAGGGGTGGGATTCATCCCATCTAATTCAAGCCATCTAAAACTCAGAATTTGTAACAAATTTCTCACCGGTGACAGAAAACTATTTCCAGAGATAAGTCCCTTGTCCTGAGAGCAGTGAGGTGAAAGAGCTTTCTGCGGACACAGAACTTCTCTTAGACTAGAGGTGTAAGATATTCAAGGAGAATCCCTCAGGAATTTCTCCTGGGGCTATAACAGCACCAGATTCTTTATCCTCACTCCTCCCACTTGAGTGCCAGGCCAGCCAGCCAGACCACTGGGGACATGGTGAGGTTCACCAAGGACTTAACGAGTACCTTGTTTATTTTTCGAAGAGCTGCTTCTGCTTCTGGCCGGCTTACGTAAGCGACATACCATTTCTCATTCAGTGAGTCCTGAGGTTTGGGAGAGAGGAGAGAGGCAGCTGTCAATGAATTAGCTTGAGACGTTAACAACATACAAATAAACAGAAATTTGTGTGTGAGGGATTTTCGGGTCTATGTGCAGAATCTCCGAAGGTGTGAGCTCCAGGGAACATACTAATATGTGTTACTGTATAGTAGGTGGCACTAAATGGTTTTTTATTTATTTGCTCACTTTGATACATTTGAAAATATCACAGACCTAGCTATGTTATGTCTGCAGGCAAGCCAGGAAAATGGATATTTCCAAATATTCAGTGAAAGATAGATTTTAAGTGACATTCGCTCTTCTGTCTGCCTGGGACACTAGTGTCCTTTGCCTTTTTTTTTTTTGGTTTAGATTTGTGGTTTGTTTTTTTAATTACTTGATTTTATTTTTTAACTCTCATCTGAGACAATAATGCAGACTTCCTGTGACCATCCCACACATGGTCACCCCGCAGTGTCATCACCAGGAGTGGTTTGCTCTCAACTCGTCATATTTAAAGAAATGTGAAACCAAAATGCACTGGAAGGGTATGAATTCTTTAGTCACCGAGGCTTTGTGGAAGAAGAAGAATTCAACATGTAATGCTAATTACAGTTGTGGAAAACAGGTAATCCACCAAACAAGTATTTTACTTTGTTTTACTGGGGTTTTGCTGTTGTTCTGGGTGAAGACAAAAATAAGGCACTAAAGTTTGACACAGAAAAGGAAACTGAAAGCACCTGCTGACACATCCTGGCAGTGGCTACTAACCAGAAAAACAACTTTGAAGAGCATTTTCTCTTGAAATCAGAAAATTTGCTGTGTTTAGCAGTTATGGTTAATACTTGTCATGTTTTTGTACCTCATCTTCCTCCGTGTTTGTTTGGTGAAAGGTCTGCCTGCTAGGAATTGGCAACGGAGGTCTGATATCAGTCGCACTTCTTGACGGAGATCTGCTGTTGCCTTCAAAGAGATGAAAATAGAAAAAAAAATGTGAGAAGCAGGAAAATAACTTAATCTGTGGAGTGCATACATGGTATACAATCTTGATTTTGTGACGCATGAAGAATGAGAAACTTTGAGTTGATTTGAGGTTAGATTTAGGCTGCTGCGAATCAGGCTTTTTCTATAGATTCATCCTTGGTACGCAGAGACTTTAACTGAACTCTTGCAGTTCAGATTTCCTTAAAATCAGGTAAATTCAAAATAGATGTTACATCTTTTTAGCTTCTGTACCCAAGCTGCTCGGCTGAGAGCATCTCTGGCTGCTTTAGTGACAGCAGGAACATTGTCTCTGTGAGTTCCTTGCCCTCTTAGCATGTAGGAACCAAAACCTGTCATTGTCAGACGTTGGCAGCTGTTACCATATGTGAAAAATAATTTGCAAAGCAATTGATTTCTAAACTTCCTTAATTTTTTTTTTATCTTTTGTTATGAAGTAAATACACAGCGTATTTGAGATGGGAAGTGTTTTCTCCCCTTTTCAAGAGCATTGGTGCACCACAGTGACTTGCAGGCAGTGCTGCTCAGCTCTCAGTGATGTTAGCTATATGGAAACAGATGCTTAAATGAAGTTTTGTCAGTGGTTTAACCAGGCATCAATGGTTAAACCACACTTCATGGGAGAAAAACAGCTTGATTCAGCCTAAGCAAGTTACTTAAGATGCCTTTCAGGAACTTGATGGTTTTCTCTTCACAGTCCAGCTAGAAGCATCCATTAAGAAAAGGATCATAGTAACTGCACTGAAACACCTTTCAACCTTCAGTCATATTTCATACAAAAAATGCAGGATACAAACCTAGATGTAAGCGTGGTGGTAGTGAGCTGCTTGAAGCCAGGTTTCTAGCACTGCTTAAAAAAACAAACAAAAACAAAGACAAGAAGTGGTCAGTATACACACATGGCTATCCAACATCCCTGTGCTGGGAAGACTTGATCTGGACTTAGTGCCTGTTTTACAGAATGTATGATCCTCTTGAGACCTATAAAGGATAAGGATAAGCCTTCTCTTTTAGTTTATCTTTCCTTCTTTTTATGTGAGTGGGTGCACCAATAAGTTTATTTGAAGCCCAGTATCTAGGAATAAGGTAGAGAGGATCGATAATGGGCCACTAAGACTTCTGAATCAGGATCAATGCAGAAACTGCTTCAGCTTGATGGTTTTTCGCAGGAAATGACCACTTTATTCCCTATGACAGGAAGCATGGGCAACAGATATTTCTTTCTGTGGGGTTCCACTTCAAGAGTCATTTTTCTTGTGGCTTCTTTAATGTTGATGAAAATGAAGCTTCTCATCATTAATGTTGCAAGTATGGATCTGGAGCTACTGGAGAGAGTCCAGTGAAGGGCCACTAACATGGCTGGAGCATCTCACATATGACGAGAGGCTGAGGGAGGTGGGACTGTTTAGCCTGGAAAAGAGAAGTCTTAGGAGGGACCTTATTAATATATATAAATACCTGAAGGCTTTTTTTCTGTGGTGCCCAGTGAAAGGACCACGGGCACAAACCGAAACTCAGGAGACTCCCTCTGAACATCAAGGGAACACTTTTTTCCTGTGAAGGTGCCTGAGCACTGGAGCAAGTTGGCCTGATCCCAGAACCCACATCCAAAACTTCTTAAAAGGAAAAGTCCCAAACTTCTTTCCCCCAACCCCCTTCTTTTTTATTTATGCACCTAATTGGGAACAAACTGCCTGCAGGCTTTTCTTTTACAGTTCATATTTCTCTTCTGCTTAAATGAACTGTACACAAAGCTCAAGGATGGATTTGTTAATTATGTTTGCATGACACAAACACCCTATCAGGACTTGTGATTCATGGGAGAGAATCAGCCAAATGGGGGCCTACACTACAGGAAAATTTGGCAAGCTGTTTGCATATAAGCCAAAGTGTTCATCATACAAATAGTTCATATTTGCATATGACCTTGCTGTTGCTAATTCCATAGTTGTTCTGCTGGGATGTCAGTGGTTCCAGAGGATGATGGTAAATGGGAGGAATCCATCAAAGAGCCATTAAAAAAATACAGATATGAGAAAACGCACTGGGACTTGTACTCAGGGAGCCCGCTCTAACTCATCAAAGACTAAGTCTGTTGCGTACTGCATCAGAAATCAAAATTTAATTAAGGGCTCTTCCATTTAGTAAATGAAGACATAACAATCTAACATTTGGAAGTTGAAGGTGGAAGAAATCATAGTTGAAGTAAGGTTCACAATTTTAAATAGGAATTGTTAAGCATTGGAGAAAAGTTTAGTAAAACAGTGCTGAAATTCTTTCAGATGCAACTGTAGACAATTGAAGTGGGGTGTTTCTGGTTTTGAAGCTATTAGTAGTCACAGCTCTAGCATGTGGGCTCCTAGAGTGGGCAGAATCCTGTTAAAGAAGGACCTCTCTGACCTCCATCCTGCATAGTTTTGTGGGAGAAGATGATCCATTCCCAAAAGAGTTGTCATTCTTATGGATCCTGCAGGCTATGGGTGAGGTGTCTCAGGAATGGAAGCATTGTAGCATGTAGGCCCTAAAATACTTCCTTGATATAGATCTGAGAGATTTGAATTTTTCCTTGCTTGCCTGCTGTACCAGTACTGTCTGCTTCACCCTCCTTGACAGTAGGAACAACCCAAACTAAGATGTAGTGGAGGCAAGGGTATAGCCTGAAAAATAATGGGCTGCTTCAAATAGTTACCCTGTGTTCCCCTGAGAACCCAAATATACTGTTATTTGCTAAATTGCAAAGAGATTGAGATTCAGAAGGAAGCATACAGTAATGTGTGAAACGAACCTTTCTGCCCCAGGCATGGTGTTGGATCCTGGCTTAGGTGGAGGCTTGACAGATTTGGATGGGAAGGTATTGGAGCTGTACGGGGGCAAAGAGAGCTGTGGCACTGGCCTCTGGGGTGCGACTGTGGGGAGGAAGAGAAGGAAACTTAAAACTCAGGTGAGACATGCCTAAATGAGGTAGAATGAAGAAATCCTGTCATGTTATTGTCAAAAATGCTTGATATATTAGTTACAGTTTATAAACCCGTATGTCAACAGGGCTTAAATTAAATATTAAAAATAAAAATTAACTGGAAGAGGCATGAACAACAATTACATTTTCTAAGTTCTCTTTTGGATAAGCCCCAATTCGGATACCTTACCTGCAGCAGAGCTGCAGTCCGTACCCATGTGTTCTGTTATGTTGCTTCTACATAGTGTATCTGAGGTTCCCTTTTTCAGCTTCATTCTTTTGTGAGATTTCTCCCATAACCAACAGCATAGAATAAACCATTTTCTTTCTGCAGTGTCCTCAGACCTCAACTACTGCTGAGAGGGGAACAGATTATCTGCTCTCTGCACAGCTTAAATAGCCCTATTCTCTGTGGAGTCTTAGGGGCAGCAATAATTTGTAGAGACTTGGCCAGAAGCTCTGCTGTTACAGCATCACTTCACCAACTTCCTTGATCTTAGGAACCAGGATTCTGAAGTAATTTCTAAATACTATTATGGCATAAAACAAGTGCTGCCTCTGTTTTTTAGAGTAAGTGGCATTACACAGAGGATTGACTGAACATTTGGTTGAAGACTGGGCGGGCAGGAGGTTAAGCTGCCCAGCTGTCTGCTGCTGTGTGCAGGTCACAAATCTCTGCAGCATAATGTGTTTCCAAATAAGAAATTCTGCTCTCCTGTAACTGGCTGGCTGAAGGGAGCTATTAGCTATTGATTTCCTGTGCTTTGCACCTTTGATATATAAATCTGCATGAAGTACTTCGTAAGCATTGTACAGCCTGTCAAGATACCACCTGAATTTTTGAAATGACTCTAAAGAAGCAACTCTGATAATTATTTATTATTTAATTTTTTTTAGAACTAAGTCAGAGACTTTAAGTTTTAAAACTCATTGTAGAGGTACTTACCGTCATCATCTTCCTGGGGAGCCAAAAGAAAGCAAACATTAGTAACGTGCTACAGCATGGTTCATAGGAATATTTTACAAAACAAAAACCTCAAGGTTGGTGATTTTTGAGTATACAAGGAGTCTAATATTTATACTTCCACTATTATTTATCATGCTGGGGTCTCTATCTTCATGCAACACCAAATAATTTTTAGTTCTTGCATTAAGGTGCAGTGATTATTTACAAATAAGCTGTAGGGAGATTTTCCATAATGGATCTTGACTATAGTAATGAGAAACTCTCAGCTCATTCTTCTCTTTCTTCATTCTTCCAGTAACTATAGGCTCTCAGAGCGAAATCCTTAGGTCAGCTTAAGTTGAAAAAAACCCCAAAACACTAAGCAAAATCACTTCTCCCATGTCACAAACAAAATCTGGCCTTATTCTTCCTGTTATCTGGCATTAAGTACTGAGAGAATAAACTGAGCTCGAATTAGGAGAAGTGTTTAAAAGAAGACCATGTGCTATGAAAGATCTGTGAGTATTCATTATAGCTGATAAAAGAAACGAGTTTACCTTTTCCAGAATTATTAATTTACACAGGGACCTCATTCTGTTGTAGTCCCTATCCCTTTAAATATTTGCTTTGAGACTACACTTGCTTTGGGACAATACTTACTTCATTTTTTTTGTGTGGTGGCCAACCCTGCCTGAAAAGAAACAGAGAAAACAAAACATGAATCGTAGATGGGATATTATTCATTCCCTTTGTGTGTATTAGGCCATATTTTTAACTAAGACATGAATTTATAGTAAGTTTTCCAGACCAAATGAATGCAGAAACATTTTTTTTCCTCATAAAAATACCTTAAGATTCTAATTTTCAGCTATTACCTAAGATGATGTGCTAGCCATTGGCCCATCTTGGGTCTCTCAGCAGGGAAAAGGTCTGATGAACTGCATATATGATTAGAGCTTCAAACAAGCTTTTTCAAGGATGAAACTTTAGACTTCAAGTCTTAAACTTGTTTCTAGTACTTAGCAATATTTCTGGAGCACGTGATAATCTTTCCATGTGTTTCTCTGATAAATTATCCTGGCTGATCAGCAGATCTCAATTACTTTCTTATTTTGTTTTACAATCGGTCACACTGCTCAGCCCACAAGTTATCTAGGAAATTCTGGAGTTATATAGGAAGTTCTGGAGGATGATGTGGTTCTGCTGGAGAACGCTGACAGCTATTGAGGAGTTTTGAAGGCTGGTGAAATTAATGGTAGGAAAGTAAAGCTTTCTTTTTCTAACATCCTAAAAAAAAAAAATTGCAATAGGATTCATAAAAGAATGTTCCCTAGTGTAAGAACTTGATCTGGTGGAAAAACCATGGATCATATATTTCTTTGTGCAGCTGGGAAATGAGTCATGCCTGACACAATGGCTGTTTGAGGTACGACTGGAGGGAGACCTTCTCTGCTTTCACATTTGCCTGTAGCTCCCAGCACGTTCCATGCATATTCATAAAGCAAAACTTGGATATCTGCAGACACTGCTGTCATGCAGTAGCAGTAAATTATCCTGTCCCGTGTTGCTTATCCATATTTTTGTTAAATTTCATTTATCTTTCATTAAATTGCAGTTAAATGAACACTTACTTGACAGGGGTTGGCTTCCTTAGAGGAGATGGGTTGCCTCTTTCATGCCTGTCACTGTGTGGGACAGGAGGTTTCGGCATCATCGCTAGCTGTTCCCCCAGGGATCTAAAGCAGGAGCAGGATGATGAAATAAGGACAAAAAGCTGCTTACCTAGAAATAAGTGGGGAATTCTGGCACCAAAAGCCTCATCTCCAGAGGCAAAGCTCTTACCTTAGCTGTGAAGTCAGAGGCTGTAAAACAAGGAACAGTTAAGAGGCTGTGTAAGTGTATCAAAATAGGCGAAAAGCATCAATAAGCACCAAACAAAAAAGGCCTTACCTTATCAGAAAAGCCTGGCTTCCTCCCTGAAAACAGTAAAAGCTTACATTTAGAAAAAAAAATAAGTTTAAGAGAATTAATTAAACTATCTAGGAAACAAACAAGCTCTGCATATTGTTGAAAGTGAATTTTGTAGGTTGAAGCATTCAGCTTTCTGAGGTGTAAGCCAGAAAGATATTTTGGCTTTGCAAGGGATGGCAAAATTGCAGTATCTCTTATTAAAGGAAAATGTAGGAAAAAAATTATTTAGAATCATAATTTCTATGGTTCAGCTTTGAATTACTGGATACTTTTATGCCATTGTATACCAGATGGAATTATTTAGATTAAAAAAAAAATAATATAGAAATTAGAGAGTAGTCTCTTTAGATTCTTTGTAAATATTGTTTGTCAGGTCTGAAACAAGTGCAGGGTTTTTTCCTATGTTTTTTCAGTTCTCAGCATTCTTTCAGGTCTGGGTGCCAAATTTACATATGGTAGTGTGTACACAGTTTTGTTAGCTTTGGATGTAAAAGTTATTTCCTCTTTCAACCTGCTAAATATTTCCTTGTTCATTCACTCAAGTATGACATCAAATCTTTACTTCACAGGGATCTCATAATGCTTTCTGTTCAACTAGTCCTGAGCTATGGTTGCTACTGTCTAGATAGGATTTCTCTCACTGTATAAGTACTGATCACATTATTTATTCATGAAGAGATCATCTTGTATGTGTTTGGATTACAGCACGTTTGGTTAAGCCTTGTTCTTTTGCATGGATGATCCTCAAACTGATAATTTTGAATAATTAAGAAAACCCCATTGATATTATCTCAAGCAAATACTGACCTGACACTGGGCTTTCTCTCTCAAACGGTGGGGCGAGGCGATCCAGCGAAGGTTTTGTGCTTCTGTCTATAGAAGGAGCTGGGGCTAAACAGAAAAGCTCTGTAAGGTGATTTGCTGGTATAGGTCAATATGTCTTGATTTTGCATAGCCAGGAACCGGTGTTAATTCTTAAAATAACCAGTGAGGCTTCTGTATAATGATTAGAAGGGAGTGGAATTGGGGAGATAGAAGTGGTGTGGGGGAAAAGCTCTGCAAAGAGAAAAGCAGCTCTACTTACGTTTCAAAGGCTTGATATTTCTGTCTCTAGTCAAGTCACTGTTGCTTGGTGGAGGAGGAAAAGCTGGCAGCTAAAACAAATATTTTACATGTGGTTAAAGTGTGTCTTCACCTTTCTGTTTTAATTTTAGTATAATAAGCCCAGCCACATCACACCTTTGTCTGCTCCAGCACAGGAAGGACAGGAGCCGTAACACTCATGAAGGACCTACAGACATGGGGCTCTGTTAGATGCAGAGTTGCCTCCAGCTGTTTAGTATCACAGGGAATACTCCAGTGGGATGTTGTCTTAGAGGAGGGCATGTGTATTGTCAAAGGAAAGAAACAGGAACGTCAACAATGCTGTTGTGTCTTTGCCCTTTCAGTGCAGCTGGTGTTAGTTTTGAAAACTGCTTCTGAAATCAGTGGATGTAAATTTGAAGTTGAGAAATATGTATTAAGTCTGTGTTACTGAGTGGTGCTGCCTGAGGCAGGGGGAGAAAGGACTGTTCTCTGTTTCAGGGAGAACTGAAGTCAGACACCATTGTGTTGTCAGCAGCTGCAAAAGATGTTTGCATCTAAACCTAAATTTCTCCAGAAAAATGCCTTCCAATATTGCTTCTTATTCCAAAAAAAAATAGAGCAGCAATTTAGGAGAGCAGGCTTGAGAACTCATGATACCTGTGAGTCCTGTGTGTTTTACTTACATGGATGGTGACCCTGGGCCAGACCAGAAGTCCCTCTAGCACATCCTAAAATGACCTTTACTTGTGCACATGGGTAGGTCTAATGTACATCTGTTCTGGCACACAGTGAACCTATAGTGCCACTTCTAAACACAGCACAACAGCTTCCTGTTTGGAAGTATTCACAGGACCAAAACAAAAGGAAAGGAAAAAAGTCTGTTTCATTGGGGTTCTCGTTATATAGCCCCTTATATTTTTCTGTGGTCTTAATTCAGTTGGAGAACTCCTGAAGGTATCACTTGGAAAGACTTTGCCTTTTTTTCTTTTTCTTTTTTTTTTTTTCATTTTACAAGTATCACTAAAGAAACAAAGAGGGATCTATTACAAATGTGTGATTTATGTGGGAGAGGTGTTCACAAGTGGCTACAAATTTCCGCTGTAAGAAACACCCAAGTAATGTGAAATAATTTAATATATTTGTCCCATGAAATTGAATCGTTCCGTGAAAAAACGGTCAATCTGTAATAGAGTTCAAATCTGTTTTGGTGGCTGAAATTCTTTCCTCTACATCCACTATCTGAAAAAAAATAAATGGCATTACAGTTTGACTTCTAAGAAGGTATCAGCAAAAAATCTAGGTGAAATATTAAGAAAGAAACATACAGCAGCACATCTTCCCCCAAATGAGGCTGGTACTGGGGACGGGCCAGGTCGCTGGGGTGGTACTGGAGGCTGATGGGATGATCTACTTGTCGGAGGTCTGTCTGAAGAAAACAAAAACCCAAACTAAACAACTACACAAAGAGTTTGGTTATTTTAGTCTCATTAGATCTCTATGAACAGAGCCCTTGCAGTAACCTACATGCCTAAGTTACTAAATCATAACAACATTGTTTTCATACATAATGGTTTTAGAAGGCACAAGCCACCAACAGGCTCCAAGTCTGTGTCACTAAATCTTGTTCATGGACTACACTATTGACTTGCAGGAAAAACCTCCTGTATTCCATTAATTCCATTACCAGGCAGCTTAAATGTGACTGATAACGTGTGAAAATAGAATTATATAGTAACACTTGATTATCTGAAACATTTCATTTTTAGTAATTACCTATATAATCCGTGCTGTTTGCAAGTGACTTGGCAGGAAATATGACGTTGTGGTGTGCTTCGTCGTTGTTGGAGGGAGGTGGCTCGTAGCCATCACTGTCATGTTCTGCTTCCTCAGGCTCTTCTGTTGGTGATTCATAGTCAGCCTCGTCTTCCTTTTCCTGGTCATCGTCAGGGCTTTCGTAGTCATCATCTTCATCCTGGCAAGTGTAAATAAGGGATGGATGCTGTAACGGGATGCTGAACACAGCACTGGGATTTCCTTCCGGCCTTTCACTGTGGCATTTTTCACTCTGGAGGATATGAAGTTTTTACAAGCAGTTTGAGTGAAAAAATTCTCTGCTGAAATAAAATGGGGAAAGGAGGCAGCTTTTTATTAATGCATGCGGCGCCCAACAGCTTAGGAAAGGAAATAAGTACTGTTTTCTAACAGGAACTGCAGTGGAAGGTCAAGATAAGGTGATTGCTTGTTGAAACGCACAGTGCCTTTGCTTTGGGTAACAGACAAAGCACCAGCAGAGAATTCAGTGCTTCTCAGAAACACGCTGGAGCAGCAGTTGATGCCTGTAGCTACTAGTTCTTACTTAATAGCACGTGCGGCCTGCGACTCAGCTATTTAAAAATGCATCACAAAAAATGAGTTTGTTGACCTGGATCTTGGTGCCCTCCACTGATCAGGAGCAAACCAGCTTCACACAACTTGCAGGAGGCAGTGAGAAGGCAGCGAGAATGGGGTAGTGCCCATTACACACACCTGTGCCCTCTGCCAAGGCTTATGTGTAAAGGCCTGATCAGTTTGTCGTTGGTATCTTAGCTGAAAGTTCCAGACTAGCTCTGTACTGGCATAGAGCCCAGGTGCTAGCAGGTGGTTATTTTTAGCTTTTGTCTCCTAAAATAGCTGCAAATCTCCGACAGACTTAGTAGCAAGTGGTTTCTAAAAGATCCTCTCCGTTGATGTGTTGGTTTTTTTTGCAAAAAAACCTTGGCACTGGTCCCTGTAAGAGATCTTCACAAACCCAGACTGGGCATCAGCCAGCTCATTCCTTCAGCTTGCTGAGTGGTGTATGCTTCGTGTCATGAAGTTTAGCAATGCATTTTCTACGCTAAAAGGCAGAAGGAACTTTTGTAGTCTAGTTGGCTCCAAAAATTAGGTTCTTCTATAAAATAAAATGGCAAGAATTTGCTGTTGACTAACATAGCAACCTTTCCTTTACTAGCTACCTCTTTTAAGAGCCTGAAGTAAGTCTATACAATTCAGCTAAGGTTCTGTGGATGCCTGGTTGTAGGCTGTGAGCTTCTGCTTGAGGCAGTGCTCTAGGGCTCTGTCTTGCACTACTGAGGGACACCCCTTTCTCAGTGAAGCAATTTGTGTGCAGCTACTCCAGCTGTTCACAGTCCTCTTTCACCTCATCCTACCACCCCCTCCCGTTGTTTGCTCCAGCTGTGCTGCCCCAAGTAGGTAACCAACAGCCCCTACAGAAGAGGTTAATCCATTCAACCTGTAGGTTTTGTCAATCCTGATACTCACAAATGAAGACCAGCCACCGTCTTCTTGACCATATCCTGTGTAAAGAAGCATAAACGCAGGCTTTTTATCATGTACAACTTTTAAACTGTCAAGATGTAACTTGACAAAAAGGACACAACTCTCAGATCAGTTCTGAACAACTGTATGTCACAGGAACAGGGTAGGTCTTGCAAAGGCAGGTAGGAATAACAAGTATCATGAGTAATAATCTGATTCATGACTAAACGTACAGTTATCCTTGGATGAGGTGAGACACCTGCTGTCACTTCCAGTTCTAAATATCATTTGAAGTAGAATGCTTTCAGAATGAGCACAGACTTCTTTGTTTAATGCTATTTTAACTTTCATATCAAAAGGGGTTTTTTTAATTCCAGTAGGACTGGGGGAATATGATACTCATGGAATTTTAAGTGCTTTTGGCCTATTAATAAACTATTTCAAATAAAAATTCAGGACATGGCAGCCATCTAGAAGCTTGGCTCTCTAATGTCCAGTGCTGCTAGGAGGAGGGGCAGAGGGCCTGGAACAGATATAAATAAGCACAAATACAATGTATTGGGTTATAGAAAGGCAGTTTGAGGATGCTCATGTAAATGCCTCTGACCTTGCCTTTCTTCACCATCTTTTGTATTTTAAAATATTTTTTCTTTCTTCTTCTTCTTTAACTATTCTCTGTTCTTTTTGCCACTTCTTCGTGCTCTCATCTTTTCCTGGATGGTGCTTTGGGTCCCCCCTGCGACCCCTCTGCCCATCATTTACTCTGCTCTGTAAGGATTAACTTCATATTTTAATATTTCTAAAGAGTTTTTGTTGTTAGAGACCGTCTGCCAATGCACACTTACCTGGATTTTCATGAATTTTTTGTGTTTGGGCCCTAAAACAAAGATAGAAACAAATAAATTCCTTCCATTTGCAGTTCTTAAATGTTTGACGCATATTACAGTCTATTGCAAATAAAGGTAATGGTTGGCCTTAACAATAGAATGAAGTTGCCCAAAATGCCAAACCTGCACTACTTCATCTTTCACATACGGGGGCCTAAATGTAAACAAAACTTCAAGTCAGTGAGGTTGTATGTGCAGAAACAAGAGGGCTCAGTAAATAAATTTATTTATTTAAGGGGACGCTGTCCTGAAAATAAAACCTTTATTTACTGATTCCACTCAAGCTGCTGAAAGTCAAGTTTATAAATATTTGTAGGGCTGACAAATATTTTTATAGTTTCCAATTCTAGTTTTGAACTGGGGTTAACGCCAAGGTGTAAAATCCTGTTACCAGATGATGTAAAAGCATGTTATGTAGACTACAGGTGGGGCTCTGAGCAACCTGATCTAGTAGAAGAGGTCCCTGCTCGTTGAGGGGGGTGGCACTAGGTGGCCTTTCAAGGTCCCTTCCAACCCTAACTATTCAATGTTTGACTCTCTTTTCCTTGTATATGTGTGTGAATAGAAATTGTTCTTTTCTCATGCAACGTCCTTGCAATTTTTGCTCTTTTTCCCCTTGCAAGAATATTATACTCAACAGTAAATCATAAAATACTAAAAAGTATAACAACGTGTAGGTCTGTGAAATGCACTGATGATTAGTTATTAATGCAATAATATGCTCATTCCTAAAGATGGATAATCATATGAAATGTACCTGTTACTTGATTCCAGACAAGACAGAAGTACCCTGAGTGTTTATGGGCTCAGGCTTTACTGTTCTTAACAAATGGCATTAACAAAATAGCATTTATTTGATATAATTTCAAATAATATAATTGTCCCTCCGACCCAGGTGTTATTGTTCAAATGGAAACAGTGCAGAAAAGTTGTATCTGAAAGCTTTGAAAAAGGAAGCTAAATTGTTTTACTCACCATTTTGGAAGGAAAGATAGCCTCCCTTCATTCCTGTTTATTTCTTGACTTAATTTACTTACAATTCTATGTAAAAGAAACACAAAAATAGTTTAAAAATACTTCTTGAAACTCATCAGTCATTTTCTTAGCTGCTTTCCCTCCATATTTG
Source organism: Thinocorus orbignyianus (assembly GCA_013400375.1). Taxonomy (NCBI): domain Eukaryota; kingdom Metazoa; phylum Chordata; class Aves; order Ciconiiformes; family Thinocoridae; genus Thinocorus; species Thinocorus orbignyianus. The sequence goes on along the minus strand of VXBW01006290.1, from coordinate 704,953 downwards.
CTAAATTAAATCTGGCAATTCACAGTTACTCTTTGCTGTGTAGTAAGAAAATTGAATTTATCATCTTATTACAAAGTTGTACTATAGCATATCCAATTGACAACTAGACTGTTTTCACATAGATAAAACCCCATATTCTTGGAACAAGTGTAAAAATAAACAGTAAAGCCAGCAAGCCTTAGAAACTTTGGGTGTGGTAGACAGCATGCACTAGAACACTGATTTACATAATGCTGATTGCATTTGTATTATTTTGCATGGAAAAAGCTTCAGGAAACAGCTTCTACCAGGTTTATGGTTGCAAGAGCAGGGATTAAATGTACCCTGTGTCTGCTCTATTCTTTTTGTGTCTCTCCTTCTGGGACCAAGATATACCTAATGTAGAATCCCTCCAGTAAGGACAGTGAAAAGGTTGATTTCATTCCATGTTCTAACGGATTGACAGGGCAGAAGTAGTCATGGAACATATGAAGTCTATAGCTGGATGTCTAGAGGGATTTTTCCAAGTCCATGTGCTTGTCATCACTCGTGAGCAGTTTGTACACAGGGTGTGTGACAGGGTGAATAACAACTGATGAGAACACAGTCTTGAGAACTGTTTTGGTCTGGGGCAAGCATGTGTGCTGCTAGCACAGGCACCTGGGACAGAGAGTTTGATACTGAGTGACTCCCTGAGAACAGCTCTGAGGGTACAGGACACTTGTCACTGACATTAACAGAACGAAGTTTATTGAGAGCAACAGAATTCTGCTCTGTGATTAATGCAGTTTGTCCCTAGGATTATTTTGTTCCAAATAAAGGTTTTGTTTCAAAGCAAGCTTCTGACAAGTCATGCCCTGATACTTAATCCTCAGTATTTCTCTTTGAGGAAAGTCCCGCCAAGAGAGTCCTGGGACAAGCAGAGCAAATTGGTCACATACATCTGATTAAAAATTACCCATTTTACTTCTGCATTATATTCTCTAGGTCTATCAGAGACAGCAACTATGGAAATAAAAGTAGTATGAAAAAAAATTCAGGAACTCAAAATGTCTGTTTATGTCAGATTCTAAATTCTGTAAAATCTTTATTGCTTGTTTTTGCAGGATTCTTTACTTCATAGATCTGGTCAAACAACTTTGATATCAGCACTGTAAAATCTTTCTTTATGGCCAGGCAGTGACCACTCTATTTTGTTTTTCTTCTTCTGTCACGTCTTCTTCTGCTGCTCAGCAGTAATAATCCCCAAGTTTTCCCCAAACAACCAAATTAGTGCATCTCTGTCATGTCTAACTGCTTTTCTGGGCTGGCACTTGAGGAAGACAAGCTTTCAAGCAATCCAATATTCAAAAAATAAGCCAATCTGAACATACTGGTTTAGTTTTTTATCCTGAACCATGCTAAAAATCTTTTCTGTATTTTGACTACCCCTTCTCTTGCCTGTGCTACTTTCCTAATACTTTCCTGTAATTCACATTAAAAGATAAATCCAAGGCATAGGGTTGCTCTGGTTTATTATAGAAATTGCTGCGGGGACAGACCAGGCTGCCAGCGAGTATCACAGAACAAGTGATTTCGGATGAGCTGTCTGAAAAGGATGAGGATGGGTAATTTGAAGTTAAGGATGTGTACTCAAGGATCCAAATATGAAAACAGAAAGACAGAGGAAGTATTTTTTGTTGTTTTTTTTCTTTTTTAAGAGAGTACTTTGCAGTTTTCTGATATGAAGCAAATGCTGTCTTACTTGCCCCTTTTGAAATAAACACGTACACAGATGTGTTTATTTAAGAAGGGTTACAGCTCTCTAAGTCTGCCACCACTACCCAAGTAAATTGTGTACAGCAAGAAAAATGCCAGTATATAGACACAGGGCTTCTCTTGCTCGTCTTTCCCATGCAATCAAGAAATTTCCTTGTGCTGCAGGTGCCAGGGAAGTTGCCGTGTGAATAATGAATTCCACATGAAGCATCAGGAAGTGCTGCAGGGTGAGCAGTGCACTGCACAGACCAGTGCTCTGGGGGAGAAGTGGATTACAGAACTTGTGTGGGGCTGGTAGAGGAAGGATCTTTCATAATTCTGTACTTACTTTCAGTTAAAGAAGGAGGAAAATGAAGATCACTGGGTTGAGAGCTAGTAATTCTTTTAGTTCAGGCTCCCGTGGGTGTGAATGTGACCTGAGCATTTGGAAATGTTTGGGACTAGACCTGGGCTGGCTGCTGTGAGGGTTTACAACAAGCCATTTTTGAGGAAAAACTGAAAGGGAAAAGTTGCTCAATCCTATCTTGCTGCCAAAACAATTAATCATTTGCTGCTTAAAATACAGTATCTAATCTTTACCTTAGATTTATTTTAAGTGCTTCAAACGGATGGCTCAGACGGGTTATTCGAAAAAAACCCAAAGTTTAGGATGGCAACACTTCAGAGGGAACATCATTAGAGGTGGGTGCACTGAGCAGCGGAGCCTGTAGCCATGAGAGGAAGGAAGTACCAAAACCACACTGCTCTCTGAGATGTGGGAGTGGATGATAGGAGAGGATAAGGCAACAGCACTTGCAGAAAATGTTACTCAGACTTCTCTTTCTCTTTCGACCTCCTCCACCAGACGCTAAACTTTAAACTGGCAGGAAGTTGAAAATTAAAAAAAAACCATCACACCACCCAGCAGCCCCCGAGGCAGTACTCCTCAACTGGCTTTTGTTCACTTAACTGCAGATATTGCTGTTCTGAGTAGAATCCATTCTACCTGTACTGGGATAAAGGGCTGAAGATGAGTGAGAGAGAGGGAAGGCAAAGTCCCGTAGGGCCAGGAAGTTGCCTGGTGTATACTGAACCCTGTCACGAGCACAGTTTGTGAGAAACTCTTTGTTTTGGCCTTGGAGGAAAGTCTGTTGTGCAGATGCAATGCTGTTACGTTGGCTTCAAAACTGACTATTAGTTGCGTTCTAAGCCTTTCAACAACTTTTAGCATCCCACTGAGCAAGCATGTGTGCCACACTCACTTCTGCCCTAGACATACCTTTCTAAAAGAGAAGGGCACCATAAATTTCTTAATTTTTTGGTTTGCGCTTTGTCTCTCCTGAAAGTAGAACAATGTTCAAACTGTGCCATGTTTGTAGGCTCTGAATGTGTCCCGTTCAGAACTCAGCACATTCACCATGTGTGAACTGGCAGATATAATTATGTACTTTAGAGACAATTTCACAAGTGTTATGGGATACACCATAAGCTTTCTGAGCAAGGCTGAACATTTCAAATCTCAGGTTTGCCTGTGACCTGCCAAAGGCATCGACAGCCTGTGGTAGTACCCTTGCTTACTGAAATCCTGGAAAAGTTTTCTCTCAATATAGTAAACAATAAAAAGTGACAAAGACTAATCTCAGTGTTTAGATCACAGTTCAGGTATTGACCAACCACCACCATTATTTTTAATGAGACCTTTGCTTTTTTTGTTTAATAATTCTGACCACTTTAAGTAAGGCATATTATGTTGAACGTGCTTTAAAATATTTTGCAAGCCTCACGTTTGTTATCCACAAGTGTAAATCTTTGTAACCTTCTGTGACTGCCAACAGTGTTAATGAGCATTAAGAAAACTCCACATGTCCCTTAAGCTATATATTGGCCTTTTGTTTCATTAGATTTGTAGCAAAATATTAATTACACCCTCATGATTAGGTCTGAGTTCCAACTAGTGCTTAAGACAGATATTCAGGGTCTGCTGTATGGAATTTCTTTCGTATCCCTCCCCTGTTTCACCAATGTGCCACTTGCTCTTTCAGGACACAGTGTGATTTTGTGAAGCTTCAGGTGTGTATGTTAACCTAGTGGTATTAATATTAAATTAAATAGTTCTTTCATAACATACAGCAAGCACAAGAACTCAGGAAAAACCATGACATTATTGTTCTTAACATTTTTCATATTATTACAAAAATGCCTGTTGTTAAGCATGGTGTATATTTGAAGAAAAGAGGTTGCAGATGAGCTGTGCTATTAATAAATGAATAAATTCCTAGGTCAACAGTGATGCTCTCTCTCTCAATTATTTATTTCAATTTCTCAGTGGGAAGAGGGAGAAAATGTATGTGTTAGGCATTCCTACCAATAGATTGCTTGGCCCAAATGCTGCCACTCTTTAAAGGTCTGTGGCAACGAGATACCTTTGGGATAATGGCTGAATGTCTCCTGGGCCACAGATTTCCACTAAATCAATGAACAAGTGAAGTAGGGAGAACTCGTTGTGGTCTGGAACCTGGGGACTGGGTTCCACCACGTGTAATCATGCAGTATCAGGTCTTCAAAGGTGCTTCATCAGTGCCAAAGCAGGTCTATGTAGGTCACTGGAACAGACAGGGATATAACTTTTCATAGAACAGCAACTGTGCTTGAATTCTTAACATATGAGAAGTATTTGTAAAAGTAAAATATTACCAAGTGATTTAAAGCTGGTACTCTGTGTATTCAAATAGAAATGTATATATTAAAGTATAAATTTTAGGTGGTGGCATTTCCTGTTTAGCTTGAGGAATTGCCTGAAGCTCAGCATGTGCCTCAGTGCTGCCTTTTGAATCGAAGCCTTAAACCAGTCCAGGAATCTCTCTTTGCTCCCTCTTCCCCATGTCCACCCAGAGCAGCCCAACCACGGCACTGAACTGGCCAAGGCCAAGGAGCTTTTCACAACTCCCTCTTGTCTAAAGGAAAGGGTGAAGCTGAAGTGGTGAGTGGAGTTAGCTGTACCCTGCCTTTTGCTTTGGGACAACTACAGCTACAACTTTGATTCTACTGTGCACCTAAGAGCGACTGAAAGAAAGGTTTCTATGTTAAGTCAAAATAGAGCATTCAGCAAAGCTAATTTTCTAAACTTCTTCCTAAGATTGCTCTAACACCAACATAAGTGCAAGAGGTCTCCAAAAAGTGACAGCATCATCAATGTAAATATTTGGAATGAAAGTTAAAGCTTCAGATCTGCCAGAGAAGCTCCAAATGGAATAATAGTTTAAAATTTGTGGGTTTGTTTAAAGGCCTGGGTACTGCAAGGAAAGGAAGGCGTGTGGGTTTCCAGCTGACGGATGCTCTGTTAGGCACAGCTTTATGCCTAACGCAAAGATGAGGACAACTTCTGGTTTTGATCCTCTCAAGTGCTCCATAAAAGTCTCAGTCTTCATTCTATCTTCATTTGCCATCCTCCACAAGAGATAATGTCCCAGGAGACACACGGGATGGATTTCCTTAACCATGCCAGTCACAATCACCCTGTGTATGGACCTCAGGATTTCTGGCAGGCACAGAGAAAGTTGAGTGGTGACCACAGACGAGCCTGGGAATCCCTGCAGAGATCAAAGAGCTGGGGAGTTTGTTCTGGTCCCTCGAGAAATCTATGTGTGGCTGATGCATGTGCAGGTGCAGTCAATCCTGTGCAGACTCAGCATCCATTAATAAATTGCCAGTTTATTGCCAGAATAAATTTGCAGGATTGTCTAGATGCATCAGCCACTTTTATAGGGTGCCCTTATATTTGTAAAATTTTCAGCAAAGTTTTCAATAGCGTTCAGCCTTTTAATGGAGAGTTTTAACAGTGTATTTCAAAACAATGTACTTAAAATATGTATTTAAAAAGAAGCAAAAAAGAAGATTCGTGAAGATGTGCCCCTGTAACACCGCTGGTGGAGATTAACTTTCAAAATAATGATTTTCAAAAATAGTAATAATAAAAAGGTTGGGGAGCTTTAGGAAGTGGCCTATCATACTTTGTAATGGCAGCTGTTACCTACTTAGGCACTTAAAGATTCCTGTAAAAGTCCCAGAATCGTCCCCAAGTAATCACACAGTTATATTCAAAACCTGATCAGTAGATTTGCTCAAATGTATATATTTAGTAAAACCACATGCCCAGCTCAGGAGGTCTGTATGGATGTAGGCTGCGGTTTGCAAACCTTGTCTAGTTGTGAGTGCTGGGTTCTGTTCTCAGTACACGTAGGTCACCATAACCCTGCTAAAGATCCCAAACTCTCCTATATTCGTACTTTTTCCTCATTCCCGTGGCCAGGGCTGAAAGCGTGATGCATGCTATTTGTATTAAGCATTTCCACAGCATATGCTCAGATCTTAGCACTCTTGTTAAGTATCAGGTATAATACTATAATAGGCTAACAGGTATTTCAGCTTGTAGAAGAACTAACTCTTCCTGCTGGGTGAGGTTTGCGTTATGATATAAAAGTCAAAAAAGGAGCGAATGTGTTATAGTAGCACAACAAGCACTTTCTGTTTTGCTGGGAGTGTGGAAATTCTAAAGTAATGAAATGAATGTTTTAAATGGCAACAAGTTCTCTTTCCTATTAAAACTCTAAATTCTTGTTTTAAGCAGTGGCATTACATGAAGGACCCCACATCACACCAACCTTTTTCCATGTGTTTATGATACTCTAATGAATTGTTTCCATGTTTGTAAGTGTGGGGAAGGCTGAGAACAAGGGCATTAGTTCCAGAACTTTCATTCAGATACATTGATTTATTATTTATTCAGTTCTTCAAGTTGTGCATGAAGCTTCACTCTTTTAAAGCTCTAGATTTCAAGTTCTCGTCTGGTTGAGAAACCCAAAAGATCTGACTAGAAAAGGCTGTTCGCTTTCTGCTGGAGTGTTACAAGGTAAGTGGATTGTGAAAATCGCATTTTCAAAACATTTTTGAGGCATCCATAGTTCAGATGAGGGGACAGGAGCAACTCCACAGTTAGATTTTAACTATTCATGTATGACATTATCATCTCTGTATGTGTGTGTTTATTAAACCTTCTACTAAGCACATTTTACTTATGAATTTGAAAGGAAATAACCAAAAGTTCAAAAAAGTTCACAAATAACACAAGGAGATTTCGCCAAATGACTGTTAAGGAGGGACAAACGATCAGAGAATTAGAAGCTATGTGTTTTACAGTGTGATGAGTTTTTCAGAGACAGTCTGGTGTAACTCTGGTCCTTCAGTCTCAGTAACCATAGATAAAAGTTGCTTGCAATTGATGGTAAGTTAAAAAATGCTGAGATGTTGGGGAATCCTTTTTTTGTAGCACCTGGACCAGTCCCTGTTGTTGGGAAATTTATTATATGAAGATATTGATACGATCTAAAGAAAGGTCATGTCTGAGGCTTTTAGGTTTAAGTCCTTACACATCTGATCCTACCAGCAGTGTCCTGCTGCCCTCTGGTCTAGCCACCAGCTTACCCATGAGCACACAAAAGTGATGGACCATGCAGGTATTTCCAGATTTTTCAGTACTCTCTGCTTCACCAAAACATGTTACACAAGCTCTGATGCATCAGAAAAGGTGAAGCAGGCTGTATCTCCCATAGCAAAATCCAGACATGCTGAGAGGGAGTGAGTGTGGAACTGGGAAATGAGCAACAAAGACATTTAGCACTGAATCAAATGTTCCAGCGTGATTTATCTTTAGTGCCTACCGAAAGGAAAAGCACATGATGAAAAGCACTTGAACTGCTCAACTGCTATGTGTGTGCCTGGATTTTCTTTTTTCTTCTTCTTTTTTTCTTTGAGTTGAAGTCAAAAGTTAAGCAGTGAAAAGTTAAATCATATATTGAAGGTAATACTTCCAACAAAGTTCTACCTTTGTGTACCTGCTGTTAGTCAAAGAATTTATGGATGAGTCCTTTTCAATGTGCCCTAGACATGTTTTTTTTTCGGTACTGCATCATTGTGCTTGAGCAGTCATGACAGCACTCCTTCTATTTTGGAACATTCTTATGTTTCTCTCAGTGCAGTGCAATAAACAGGTCTCTAACTAATCACTTGCAAATCATCTGCCCGATACTTCCTTTAAGTTTTCACTGCAGAGCAGCTAAGAGTATTTTTAGTGTTAAAATGGTTTGGCTTTACTTACGGCACTCGGAGTTTGGGAAATTTCTGAATATCATTCTCAGACATGTTCTGGAAAGGAAACACATGGTGTATATCACAAAGTTGTCCATGGAACGCCCTGTGCCTTACAGAAGTGGGTGTAGTCAAAAACGGGGCATGACTTTTCAACTGACAGGAACATGAATTCCATGGAAAAGCAGTGCAGGACAACAGCCCATCCCGTGGCTCAGAAGAGAACCGAACCCATTTTAATACAAAATCCTCTCTCCGTTTTTTTTTTTGCTTTTGCTGGATGTTGGTTTTTACTTTATGTGGCTGCCAGCTGTGTTAAACTAGCTAAAAGGTTAGTAAACATCATCTGTATTTGTTCACATCCAGTGGACTTCAATGAACAATCACGTCTAACTTCAAAGAGAAGTATTTCTGTAGCTAGAAAGTTTTAATGAAAGCTTGTTAAAAAGATATCTAAGAAGTAAATCTTAAGCTGGGTCTTAACAGGTGAGAACTGGGTAAATTTGTTTGTTTACCAGCAGCAGATGAGCCAGTCTTTCAGTATTAATATCAAATCAATGGGACTATGTGCAAAGTTAAAGTATTTACTTTGCTGATTTGGGTTCTAACCCAGGTCTTCATTGATGTTATATTGTCACGTTTGCAGGCAAGATTAAAATCCATCCCTGCTCTGCTTCTCAAAAGAGCTGGAAATAAGGTAATGCTTTTCATTGAACATTGCCATGACCTAGCATACAGGAAAACTTACCCTTTTAATATTTGTTATTAAAGAAATCTTGATATACTATAACTCATCTCAGTGGACAGTTGACAAACAACAGAGAGTTACATCCTGGTAACGTCCTAAACCGGTGGTAATGGGTGTGAGCTCAACAGCACATGCATGGTCTGCTTGAAATCACCATCAGTGGATTTATTCCTGGCAATTTTGGAACTATGCTTCTCACAGTAAATATGAAAGGACAGGGTATTTCAAATGCTTTTCTGAACACTTGTAGTTTTAAGGCAATGTGGAATGAAATGCCCTTTGTAAAGGACTGTTCCTGGTAGGGAAGGCAAATTTCTACCAGAGATTCTGATTTTATAGAGTTTTCCTTCACATCTTTCTAGTACAGCTAAAAAATATGATACTTAAGTGACTTCAGAAGCCAGATATATTGAATTCCTTCTTCACGTCTACATAACGAATTCAAGCAAAGTTGTGCATGACTGAAGAGTTTTGGGGTAAAACTGTAAATTTTAAAACAGAGCACCATTTGCTGGAGTTTTGTCTAAAAACCCAATCTGTAACATCACAGTAAAATCAGATGTTCTAGAGGAGACGTAGCTGGAAAACTCCTTGGGCTTAAGAGCAGCCTCAGCAGCCTAATACAAATCTTCCTATAAACTGGGGTGGGAGAGTCTTTCTTCCCCCTTCAACCACGATACAGGAATTAGACAGCAGATTACTGCTGACCTCAGCTGAAATGGGCTAAATCGTGGGAGCTTGGTTGATGCTCTTGCAGAGTCAGCCCCTCTCTTCTCCCATCATGTGAAACTCCAAGTTTAGGATGGCTTCGTGCATTATGAAAACTTGTGGGAAAGTGGTTTGTTTAGTTGATCACAAGCTTAGTCTGGTTCTCTCTTGTCTTTCTTACTGCCGAAAATCAGGCATTGCTAATTAGACATTGGTTCACAATGCTAGCAAGGATTTTCAGGCCAGAACAAACCCTATCTGTGTTTTTCCAGCACTATTTTGCCTCTGGGAGTGCCCACAGGAGTAAAGCACAGAAAATGTGCTCCCTTTATGGAAATGTAGGACTTAGTGAAGAATCATCATTTTTGCTGAAGACTTTTTAAGCTTGTCTCTGGAATTCTACTCTGGCAATAAACCTGATAAATACTATGGGTTTAAACTCTCATAAAAGGGCCGTGTTGCCATTTTAAATATTAGAGAATTTTATTAGAACACGTTACACAGAATCCCTCTGGTTTTATTCCTACTACATCTCTACTGGACTTTCCTTGTGGTAGCCAGTAGATACAGAAATGTGACTTGGAAACCAGGATGTTATTCTAAAGAAGACGACAGGAATATTTTTACAGACAGGTTTATCGTAGAGATCTGACAATTGATACAAAACCTGCAAACTCTCAGTTTTAACAATTTCTTTGGTGCAAATGTAATTTGGCAGTTTCCGATAACTTGCAAAATGTAAAAGATATTTCTTAGAAAAAAACATTCATCCAGAGAAGCAACTTCTTTCAAGATTGCATTGTGCTCTAGAATATTCCACTGAAACTCTGCTTTTGTTGTTCTACTTAACAGGTGAACCTTTTTTGCATTATACAATTGACAAATAGGTCAAAAGCTTAAAAAAACCAAGTCTCAGCAGAGATGAGCAGCTGTCTGCTCACTTAATAGACAAACATCCTTTGAATCTATTAGGATGCTTGTCAAAAAATGCTGCACTGAGCTGTGTATTTACAGAAAAACTCTGGAAGTAATAAAAAAATTACAAAAATCACTTAGGAATCACACAGGCATTGCTCTTGCTGTGTGTACCTCACAAAATTCCAGCATTTCATAATGCTCCTGCTCCAGCCAGAGATCCTTAGTGCTTGAGCTAAGGAGACTCTTAGGGGTCAGTAGGATAGATCCTGTGACACACATCTGAATAATTGTGACTCCACCCAGCAAGAGGGATGTGTAATATCCTCTTCCTATAAAAGATGTTTGAAAACTTTTACGTTGCATTTCAATGAAATGTCACAAAGCTTGACACATTAGGACAAGAAAATTAAAAAATAAGAATTTAGAAGAGGTATGCATAGATTTCCCTGCTATGACTAACTGTAGAGATGATTAAAATGACTACTTTGGGGGGAAATAGAATAGCTAATATTTGGGGCAAATGGAAGAAGTGTAAGAGCTTTGATTATGACATCATTTTACATCTTCATGGATGTGTATTTCAGAGCTGAAAGCGGCAGCGATGCCGATGGAAGCTGGCAGCTTTCCTGAAGTGAAGCCCAGTTGCTGGTAAAGCCTGGAGCAATGTCACGTTAAACCCCCTGGGACTCTGCTTACTAGCTTTGGTGCTCTTAACCTTCATTGATTTTATGTGTTGCTGCAGAAGAAATTTAATTTTAACTATAAAAGCATGAAATAGTGATCACAACAGAACATCAGTCATTCTGACCAGGTCTGTGTCTTCTTTAGTAGCAGAGGGCAATTAATAAATGTGAGTTTTCTACAGTTAGTACTTGAAAACAAGCACTTCCTACAGAGGAAGAGATGAATTCAAGATAAGATTGTGGCTTTATAACTTCCCTGTCAGTTTAAAAAAAATACTAAAATACATGCATATTAAAATGCTTGGGTTCCCAGCATTCCACACTTAAAGCAAGATGTCTGGCTGATATTAGCAAAGATATTTACTTCTCATATTTAGACCTCAGTAACCACCTGTGAGCCAAGTCATTTGCATCTGCCAGTGCAAAGTGAGGAGGAGTCAAATCAATCACCCCATTGGAATTTTACAAGTTTACTTACCAAAAACCTTTGTCCATTTATGCTGTGCTTTCTCACGACTTTCTCGCAATCCTTGTACTTTAACTGTAAATGAGAAGAAGATGATTATTGCACCCTTAATTATGAGAACAGACATAGTTAGCTTGGAGTAGAGGGTTCAAGATACCTTTTTGTACGCTAGGGCCTGTCAAAATGCTTCATTTTGTTCTGTAAACACAGATTTTTAAGACCAAGAGTCTCCAGTGGACTTGAGGTTTTTCAGACATTTAGGAACATAAAATTCCTCATGCGTGAGAATAACCCTCTTGTTCCTGGCCTAAAGAAATACTTGGAAAATAGATGGTTGTGGTACTGACTGGGATGAACAGTTGTGGAAAACACAATGTACAGCAAAAAGTTTCATATATTGGATTTCCAAAGCCATGATGCCAATCGCTGAACTCATTGTGGTGATCAGAAAGCTCCCTCTTCTTGGTGGAAATGGTGCTTGTTAATCCTGGAAATTATCTGTAATACCTATAATATTTGGAAAGCCTTTTCCACAATATTATGTTTTACAATAACATCTAGGACAAAAACATGCATTTTGCAAATTGATCATGTACGAAGTTCCTGGTCCTACCAGGCACAAATTTAACAGTAATTTGGGGTACTTAGGAAAAAAAACCCCAAACACCACATTCAGCAAGACGTGACTCTTAAATATTTCCAGTGGGTGTCTTAAGGGGTTTTTCTTATTTGAGCAGCAGTAGCATAATGTGAGAACACAGCTTACGTTTTTCATCCAGCCAGAATACATTTTTTCTGTTTAAAGTTGATCAAGGAACCCAAACAGCGGGCAGACAAAGCGACTTTCTGGATCCTTCAAGACAGACGAATGGCTCCTGACCTGTCTGAAACTTCAGTTAGTGAAAGTTATGGAGACAGATGATCCTGTGCTGCTGGGATAATTCCCCTAAAGCAGGTAACATTTTATCAGGAGCACTGTGTCCTTCCTTAGTTCTATCCTGTTTCCTCATTTTGAGGAGTAATCTTGTAACTTGGCGTTACATGAGAGCAGATCTTGAAAACGTCTGAGCAGCTGTGTCATGACCAATCACTTCAGATGAGAGAAGATATCAATATGATTGTCCTTTGAAAATCATCCTGCAATTATCTCAGTTTACAAGGAAATACAATTGCTTATCCCTCTTGGACTTGAATCCTGGTTTTTAAACATACAGCTGCAGGCAATATAAATTAGTCAGCTCAAATAAAGCATAGCTAAGGTATAACATTCGATCCTTTAGTGATAAGGGTGAGGGAAATTGTAGGAGTTTGTCTGGAGAGAAGATTTGATCACTTATGGCAGTTGCCCAGAGCTGGCTGGCTTGGGTTGACATTACTGTATCACAAAGATTTCTAAGATGATTTCTAAGTGGGCCTATTCAGTTATGATAGAACTTAATCCTTTTATCACTCTTAAAGATATCAGCACCAGCTCCTACAGGAGGCCATTTCTCCTCTTAGTTTCTTGGAAATGGTGATCCAAACCACCATGCCCAGTGTTGTAACGTTTTTTGTATTTGTCTGAAATTACCTGTTGATAATTATTTCATCTGTTTCATCTCCAAATCTTCCTTTCACTTTCCTGTGCCACTAACCCCTGCGCTCTAAAATTAGGGGTTTGCAAGTAGTTGGCACTTTCAGTTCTCTGGAGATTTGGAAGACGGAGACTTTGTGTTTGATCTGCTTGTCTTCATTAGCTAGTTCTGCATTCTAGTATCAGCCTTGCCTCAACTCCCCAAAGAATCTCTTCTAGAGTTGTAGGAGCCATTGAAATGAGAAATTTTACATGATTTCAAAATGAAGCCCAAACTGTTCCAGGTTTGACAAGTCTAGTTTGACAGCTCATTTGAAAATTAAACAACTGTGCTGGCATTACTTGAAAATCTCCCCAAATCTTCTGATTGATCTTAATGTTAAATTCCACGCTGACAGTTTTGGACTTTGGGGGGAACATATTCAATTGCAAGGGAGATGAAACAGGCACTATCTCCAACATGAATTGAAAAATGTGCCATTTACAGAGAACACACAGAAATGAAATTTCAGTAGAATTGGCTCAGTTACACATTCCTGGGCAATTACAAAGGACTCAGCACTTCTGTGCAGAGGATAAATATTGATTGTGAATAATTCCTGTATTGCCTTTCACAGTACTTCTTCAGTCTAGAAACTCCTCTGAATTGCAAAATGGAATTTATAGATTGTCACAAGTGAAAAAGATGCCAGATGAAACAGCAGGTCCAAGCTCTTCAGACCAGGTAATGCCAGAAAAAGCAACACTGAGAGGATAGAAGGGGTAGGTAAGAATCTTGAGCCATGAGTTCTGCCCAAGAAGTTTTAGAATAGGGAAGTCAACCCAAAAACTGAAGGGTTTTTCCAACTGAGCATAAAAAAATTAGTAGTCTTTGTATCCACAGCTGTTAAGTTCCTGGCTGGATTCTCATGGATGTGATTAGCAAAGACATTCGGGGCTCATTTGTGAACACTGAGCAATTAGAAGAAATATCTAGTTGAAAATCATTGAGGACAACCTAGAAAGCTTTTAATCTTCACACGTTAAAGCCTTCTGCAGCTGTTAATGTATTTTATATCAACAACTGTTGTAGTAAAGTGTATATTTTCTCTGAAAAGCCATGAGTTTCTCTTATACTCAATTTAAAACACACTTTCAAGATTCATTGGTATATTTCCCTGGCCAGTTTAGCTCAGGTTCTTGATTGTCAGTGGTTTTGCTTTTAGTTTTGCAACAAGCTCTGCCCATACTTTAAAAATATGTAAATTTAGCACAAACGATATTACAGTAGTTTGCTCCTCCATCATACACAGACGAAAGACAAACTTACCGTCCTAAAATATTCTGCTAAGTCATCTGGGTTCCACATAACCACGTCTGAACGGTGGGGAATGTTTCGCAAATCCATTGTAAGTTTTCTTCTCTGGGCTGTTAGTGGAGCTTCATAGCAGGACCATTGATGAAACAGCCAGATGGCCCCTGTGTGTCACCACCTCCAGCCAGTAATTCCTTGTCTAAAACCCAGCTGCNAACCCAGCTGCTTCTGTTTGAGACCCGGTGGTTCTGTTGTATATCTTTTTTTTTTTTTTTTTAATTTAGAGCTACGTTGTTAGGACATCCAAGAGAGATGCTGCTTCCTCTAACACAAAATGGTCTCTTCTCAGAAAAGTTGTCAGCTAGTCAGCCTTACCACTTCCTTTGTCTGCATATAAATAAGTAAACAAGGAAGCACAGCAAAGAGTTGAAAATCTTCTTCCTGCTACATATGAGAAAGCTCCTACGCACCTGATTTGCCTGTAATTGCATACATAAATATTTCTGTATTTGCACCGCACAGTATAAATATGTAGGCACATTAGCTGCTTAGATGTTGGTTACTGCCTCTGTGCCAGTTTAACCCAGATAAGTTTCCCCCCTAAGAAGAAAACATTCACTTAAGAGAAACTTTTTCAACTTACCTCGCCACCTGAAGTGTCGCATTATCTTTCTGTGATTTGTACAGCAATACAAGTTGTTGGAGTTCTACGTAAAGAGATTTGCATGAATTAGGGATGGGGTTAGAGTCAGCATCCCTTCGAATAAGGAACCTCTCAGTGAAATTGAAAAATGGACAAGCTTAGATGAACAACTATTACACTGTCGTTGTTTCAGTGCTCCTTTTTCCAGCTACCTCTAACGAGGGTTTTTGTATCTGAAAAGAATCCACAGGAACGTAGTATTAACACGGGGCTATTTCTGGTCTTCTAATCTTGGGTCTGTAATTTGCAAATACATTTGCATACGAGTGCATGTGTTTGAGTTCATATCCACAAGTCTCTATAGTATTGTATGCAAGAGTTTCCCTCTTGAAACTCAGTCTGATTTTAAGTAGCTTACTTTTTCTGGAGATATTTTGGTAAATGATGGCAGCACAGCATTTAAAACTCTAAAATGCTGTAACAGCTGTTCTAAACAGTGTAGCATTTATCAGATACATCATATAGCTGTGTTTGATGGGTTCTTATTTGAAATTACCTTTACGGATCACCTGAGGCACGTACTGACAGATTCACAGAAATATCATCACCTCTCCATTGTAAATCTTGGTCTGGGGACGAGATAGGACTAAATTAACTTGTGACAAAGAATGCCCAGAGGAGAAGCTCTTTTGATGGTGCAGCAGCAGCAGCGGTGAGGGGAGATCACACAGCACACATCTCACTCACCCAATCACACACCACGTCTTTAAAGAGAGAAACAAGTTTCTTACAGGATAGAGACAGGAAGGAGCCTGTGCTACAATTTCAAATTGTCTGTTCTATCACAGTATTTCATTACCTTCTAATCTAATTTCTATCCCAAATAGAGCGTAGCAGCTCTATTTTCAATTGTGCTCTTCCTGATTTGCACTAATATAAAACTAGTTGGCCTGGTCAAAAGTTGTCCTGGTGATGTTATGAAGAATCATAGCATCCTTTATTCTGATGCTGAGATAGAATCATAGAGTTGTTCAGGTTGGAAAAGACCTGTAAGATCATTGATTCCAACCTTCAGCCTTGCTCTGCCAAGTCCACCACTAAACCATGTCCCTAAAGAGCAAACCTACACATGTGCCAGATACGAGAGGAGATAAGAGAAAAGCTGTGACCTTTCAAGTCAGTTTCCTTGTTTAGAGAGTGACTACCACAGAAATTCTAACACATGTATTTAATCATCATTATTTGGTTGGATCCTGCCTATGTCACTGTATGTTACAGCTTTGTCTCTGTCTAGAACTTCTTTTGTAACGTAATAAATACATAGGATGTGGTGGCCAAGTGAGGCCACGTTTGGAAACATCACTTCGTATGTTCTATGAAACTTCAGATCCACTGCTACACGAGTGTAACAGTTTTAAATTGCATTTCCAACCTATGTATGATTTCAACATACCAATGGAAAATGTGCAAATAACCGTGCATGAGTCATGGTCCCCGATCCCACCCAGACTGCAGACACTTGTTTTGAAAGACGCTCTTAAATGTCTGTCTTTGTGGCCCAGAAATGTAGTATGGCAAAGGCTGTGTTCCACAAAAGGAAAATCTCAGTCCTGGAAAAAGGCCGCACAGAATCACCTGACTCTGAATTGTTCTTCTGTTCACTCTTCCTGGATTTTCCTGCTTGTTTGTTATTTCCCTTTCTCTCTTCAGAGTCACTGTTGTTACCTCCAGAATTGGCGCTTTCTCCCAGGTGCTTCTCTTGCCTCCAGTGTCCTCTGCTCAGAGAACCCGTTTCAACACTAATGGTCACTGAGAGAGAAAAAGTTCAATGCCCACTCTTGGGCAAGACCCAGTGCCAGAATCTCCAGTCACATCTGGGTAGGAGTGTGAGGGAGGATGCCCGGGAAGCAACCGCAGCTGATTTTTACAGAGGAAGAAGAATGACTGCAGGGAGGGCGTTAAGGTAGTTATAAATGAACTGCAGCCAACAGATAGGGCCACAGAGAGTTCCTGGGGGAGGATGTCGAGTTTGACAGGCTACGTGCAGTAATGTAGTTGATAACTAAATATGTTTCAGAAGTGACAATCCGAACTGTCTGCTGGAGATGATCACATGCTTTGAATCTTAGCAGTTCAATCCTACATTGCAAGAAATGAAGACACAATAAGTAGGCAGCACAAGATATCCCTGTCCCGTAGTACAGTTTGTTATATACTTCAGTTGGCAATCTCCATGAAACTGATTTTAAGATCTTAGATTTTCAAATGCTGAGAAACATAGACATTACAACTGTTCTCACAGGCATACCTTTTCCATTCTGACCTTTTTCCTCCTCTTTTTAAAGAAGTAGGTCTTTCAGAGTTGAGCTCTGCAGTGCTACAACCTTCATATAAAAACGTATCTCCTCACATAAGAGCTGCCAGTGGTACAAGTTGTTTCAGACCTAGCGATGGTCTGGTGACTGATCTTTGAAAATGTGAGAGTCTAACCATTTCAGACCCCGCAGGAAGGAAATTCACACTGCCCACATTCTGCTGCCTTCAAAGAACCTCAGTAGTTTCCAATTTCTCTCACCGCTTTCCGGTGCTCTGTCCCGCAGCACCCTGTTTTAAGTAGAGTCAAAGGCTTACTTTGGACACTTCTCTGAATGGCTATTTTTTCTAGAATAACTCAGTTTATGTGTCAATTTTCCCAGAGAGAAGTAAAACCACTTCAAATTTCATAAAAATTTAGTCGTCAACACAGTTCCAAAGCAAAGTGGATCTTTATGACATGTTTTTATTTTGCCCCACCCAATTTTGGTTTCAGAAGATTTGGGTACTTTCTTCTTTTTGTACTAGGAATATTTACCATTGCTGGCCTATATTTCCTCTTTTAACAAAAAATCCTTTCATTTTTATACCCTTTAAAAATCACCACAGTGGTGTTATACGTACCTTCCTGTATCTAATTATCACTGAGACACACTTTCTCCTCAAATGTCCTTACCCGTTATTTCCTTAATTCTTGTAGTCAAGTTTTAACTTTGACTCTTCAACGTCTGTCCATTAATACAAGATCCAAAACTGAGTCTTTGCCAACTTAAAAAGGCTCTTTTGTAGGAATGGAACTATGAGCCTTCCTCCCCACCTAGTGGCTGAGTCACAGACCCACACCAGACACGAGTGACTGCTGTTCTCAAGATCAGGGATGGACACTGAGTTGCTGACACTGCTGCACAAATTTGTATCTGCACTGTATTTATGGCACTTCTATGGGGCTAGCAGTCGAGGTGGATGCTAAACAACCTACCTGCATCTGAAATATATGATTCGAATAAAACTCTCTCTGAGAATCTGGCTTCAAATCCAATTTTTAAAAAAAAATAAAAAAATAAAAAAATTCTGCATGCTCTTTCTGAACTGAGCCCTCAGCAATTATTTTCCTGCATGGATGGAAAACAACTCTGCATACTTGAAGAAGCATATTTTCTACTGCTAGTGAGTTGTGTTACTTTGAGGAGGTGGAAATACATTTAAGCAATTCCAAAATACCTGAAATCCTAGAATACAGCCACTAGAGTGCAGCTGAACTCTATTCAGAAAACACAAAGAATCAAATATATATTAAGGTGCTGTAAAAACAAAAAAAAAACAAAACAAAAAAAAAGGCAAGTAGTTGGGACACAATCCAGCAAGAAGACTGTTTTTTCAGGTACATATTTTGTTCCGCTCTCTCAGGATCATAACTGACATAACGGGTCTGGTTTGTCCAGAGACACTGCAAACAAACACAGAGAACACCTAGCAGATCTCTGAAAGAACGTCAGCTGAGGAAAAACTGAAAAAATGTTTTGCTTAGTCTGGGAAAGGGAAGTTGGAGATGAGGGAAGGAAAAAGGAGACAAACTTAGCGGTTTTGGGTGATAGCAATCAGTTTTTCTCATGACCTGTGAAAGGCTCTGCTAACAAGAAAAGCAGCTGTAAGCTTGAAAAGTAGGTATTGCAAACTGAAGAACCCTCCTGCCCAATATTTGGACTGTTCAGTGCAATTCAACAGCTCAATTCATAAACTTCCAAGCAATGCTGAAAGCGAATCCAACTGGCATGTTTCCTTTCTGCGGCTTGGGTATGTCTTCTCCTCTCTTGGGGCTCCTGTGTGTCCTGGTTTGCCTCTGAAGGCCTCAAGCAGGACAGAAGGTGCTCTGGGTTGTAATGGATGGAGCAGGGTCAAGTTGGAGGCCTGTCACCAGTGATGTCCCCCCAAGAGTCAACACTCGGTCTGGTCTTGTTCAACATATTCATCAATGACCTGGATGAGGGGAGCGAGTGTATCCTCAGCAAGTTTGCTGATGCTACCAAACTGGGAGGGCTGGCTGACACTCCAGAGGGCTGTGCCACCATCCAGCGTAACCTCAACAGGCTGGAGAGCTAGGCAGAGAAGAACCTCATGAGGTTCAACAAGGGCAAGTGTAGGGTCCTGCAACCGGAGAGGAATAGTGCCAGACACCAGTATAGGTTAGAGGCGGACCTGCTGGAAAGCACTTCTGAGGAGAAGGATCTGGGGTTCTGGTAGAAAGTCAACNCTGGATGCAGCCCTGAGGGATGTGCTCTGGGCAGTCCTGCTTTAGCAGGGGAGTTGGACTGGATGATCTCTAGAGGTCCCTGCCAACTCGGACAATTCCCTGGTTTCAGGAATGCCAGTGCATGAGAAGACATTTGTGCAAACCATGCCGGGGGCTGGCTGCTGGGCTGACCTTGGGTGCTGGTATCTCTAGGTGGCGCCGAAGCCCGAGCTATTCCCACCCGGTGCTTCTGTGCTTTCAGTTTGCTTTGCCTTTTGAGGGGTATGTGTTTGTTTAAAAAAATGAAATTTTAAACTGTTGTCTTTCAGCAAAGACGGCTGAACAGTAACAAAAATTGTGATTTTCTTTAGTTCTTTTCAAAAGCAGCATTTCGGTTTTATCCAACTTCTCTGGCAGCTAAATATACAATTATTATTTTAACTCAGTCCCTTTTGTAATTTTTACCAAATGAACTACTGACACCAATAAACAGCTTACTGGCTCTCACATCCAGATTGCAAGTGACCTATTTTTACTTAGGCAAGCAGTTTTTTTCTTATCCCAAACTAACTTTATAGATCTTGCAGAGTTTACATTGTTTTCAGCTCAGCTCTATGCTGGTTTGCAGCATGGAATTGTGGTCATTGTACCCATCACAAGGAAGGTTTCACAACCCAATTAAAAAGAAAATAATTGCTGTTAAATTCAAAGTTGAAGTCTGGAGTGAATGTCGCAACTGCAGAGCATCCTGTCCATACGCAAACTCAGAACTGGATTCCAATCCTAGAATATTCTCTAAATATTTAAACAGTTTATTGAGCAGTAAGAAAACCATTAGTGATTTTGCAATGCTGAGAAAAAGAAAAAAGCTTCAACAGCTTATACGCTGGTATGTGTTCATTTCAGACCTTCATGGGAAAAGTTTTTTATCAATCCTGAAAGTTTTTGAGAGCAAATTTCGTGCCAGATCAGAAAATACGTTACTTGTGAGACCATTTTGATGAAATTATTGATATTTCAGCTTCTTAGTTACACTTGCAACCCACGGGTGCTATTAGCACTTTCCTTTGTTCCTGCAGTGTTCCCAGCAGACAGAGCAAGAAGCTGGGGCTCAGAAAAATTTCTCAGCATTCTCCTCTTTGCAGCACAAATTTTTTTCTTGCAAGCAGAGGAGAAACCATCCCATGAATGCTGGAACGTTTCCTTCTCTACGTATTTCCTAAGGGCTTTTGAGCCAGTGATTTAGCTACAACTAAACCAGCATGGCCTGGGGGCACAGATGTCTGGGAGAAAAGAAGAGCTGCTGCTAGCCAACATAGTCGCGGATATAGTTTTGATTTTAGTATTAGATTTGTTTTCTATATTTATAGTCCTCTCCTCAGAGTTTCCAAGGAGCTAACTTCTTGAACACCACAGGTTTTTCAAATTTTCAGTGTTACCTTCTCTTCAAAGTAATGTATGTTCATAAGAAGAAATATTTTTTTCCTCATAAACAAGCATTTTGCATATATTTTCATCTGTACACGTGTATAGCACTGTAAGTGAACTTAGAAACCATTCTTTTGAATCCTCTGGCACATTATGAAAGAGGGTTGGCCCAGAGCAACAGTAATTATCCATCTGGGGCAACCCTAAGCAGTTGGGTCTCCCTTCCAAGAAAGTACCAGCAAGTGTCAGAGCAGGTTCTCACCTCACAGCTCGTTGATAGCGACACAGTACATTCTGTCACCAGGGACAGCAGTGTCCATTGCCCAGAGCAGTGTAGGGATGTGATTTTGCCTTCCTTCATTTGTTACAGTGGTGTGGAAGCTCAAAACCTCAGCAGGAAGACCTGTGAGTGCTGAATTTTCACACACACTTAAAAGCAACTTAAAGCAGCTGGTGCTGCAGCTTCATGACACGGTCCTTTCCCAGCCCCTGGGTTCTGTATTTGTGCAGCTCCAGCTTGTGCCAGCGTAAGCACTTGTGACCGTGTGAGGAAACAGGATGAGTGATTTCGCTGCGTCAGCTAATTTAGCAAAAAATAATGATGAAATGGTTGGTTTCAGACTGTAGGTCTTCCCCGATACAGCTTTGCTGTATGATTGTGCAGGTGGCTGTAGCTGCATGGGGCAGGGGGTGTAGCACAGCAAGAAACGTTTTTGTTCTGGGTCTGTGGGGAAGTCTGGGCTGTTTTTTTGGGCAGCAATGCTAGTTCAGGCTGTGCATTAAGTTATAACATTGGCAAAATGGATTGTTCAGAAAAAAAATGGGAAGCCTTTACATTTTCACTGTGTAGTTAGTCTCATTTTACCATCTTGCCCTTGCTGATGGGAGGTTCAACAATTCTTGTTTAGAATTTAAACTTACAGAATTAAAATCCTGTTTCCCAGATAACGTTGAGCATTCCTGTATGTGCTTCTTATTTTTTGGTTGTTATCCTCTCTGTAGTTTAATATGTTGCAGAATTTAGACTTCAGTGTCAGGTAGCTTTATTATAAGTGATTTATAAATAACAAGCTGTGACACTGAAAGAAAGCTGAAGGCAGACGCTGTAGTGTCTGAGCTGTCTGCTACTTAACTCAGCACAGGAAGTGTTGAAAGTTTGCTACAACTGCCTATTTTTAACTATTCTGCAGAACTCCCACTTGTTTCTCAGCCCATATCACTTTTAAGTTATTCCAGTTCAATAAAGAAGCTCACAGGTGTTTGTGTGAACTGGTTATATGATACTAAGTATGTGAAGAAATAGACCTGCTCTTTTTTTATCCCTATTTGTGTTTTATGTGGGGTTTACTTTGGGGTTTTTTTCTTTGTTTTGTTTAGTTTCGTTTGTTTTGTGTTTTGTTTTTTTTTTTTTTTCTGTTTTGGTTGGTTGGTTGGTTGATTGGGTTTTTGTTGGTTTTTTGTTGTTTTTTTGTTGTTGTTGTTGGTTGGTTGGTTGTTTCTTTTCCCTTTGCTGTAGAAAGGCACAGTTAATCACAGATCTTAGATTCTTCAAACAGATTTTCTTCCTTGGTGTCCGTATACTTGGCATTTCTGCTCACAACACTGGATTGTGATGAAGTTCTGGTGATTCTGCCATTCAGATGTGATTTCTGGCCTGTGTGCTCTGGCTTGCAGGAGTTCAGACGAGGAGCTGCTTTACCTTCAACAGTAGCAGCCTTCATCCCAGGATCTTCTCTCTGATTATGTCATATAGATTTGACTGTCTTCCCCTGTCTCCCAAACGCTGCTGCATTTGGACTGCCTGCCTAGCACAGATGTTAAAGGCAAGCAAGCCCCGTATTTGAAAGCATACTTGCGGTCTTCCACGCAGGGACTTGCTGATCTCAAACAGTGTTTATAAGCTAAGAGATTTTCCAAGCCATTATGTCACTCATAAATTAACCTTGCTCATGGTATAGTATGTCTGGATGCAGAAGTAATGAATGTCTATCAGGAGATTGCAAGCACCTGCTCTGCCTGCAGAAGTGTCTTGTGTGTGTCAATACAAAAAACCTAGCTCTAGTTTTCATCCACTTCTTACTTTGAGAAATTCCATGTTTAGATGACTCAAGAGTATTGATCTATACCCTGTGTATTAGGGTCATGAGGGTGCCAATAGGCCCTAATGACCCTGCCAACCTTCACCTGGCACCTCTTCCCACACCTGTCCCATGGTCTGGGGCTGTATTTAAGCTCAGCTCAGGAGGTGGCTGAGATGTTTGTCACTGAAAATTTCAGTGGGTGGACTGTGGTCTCTGTAGGTAAGGTAACTTTTGCTTTCTAATAAAGATTTTGCTTTTAAACAAAACTTTTTGCTTTTCATTCTTCATTGCGTTAGTCAGAGGCTTGGTGTAGTACATAAGTAGGCATGATGAATGTCTGGACTACTCTAATGATAGTCTTGTAGAGATGTGGGCTGATCAGTGCTCTTATTTAGGTTGCTGTGTTAATTTAAGACAGCCTTGAAAATTATTGACTTTCTGATGGTGGTGGTTTATAGGGAGTGAACTGGAGGACAGATTCCTTGATCCTGCTATGTGTGTGGGACTGCTAGATGCCTTCTCTTTTTCCCAGCCTTTGTTCTGAGTTAATGCTGTTGAGGAGCTGAACTACTTCTCTTGTATATAAGAAGGGATCTAAGTAAGGTGTTGAATGGATCTGGTTCCTTTTTGTGTAAGAGTTATAAATGGCATGCAGGAGCAAGCTGTCAGAAGCTGCATTCTGGTGGTACGACTCCAGTTGAGAGGCTGTAGAGCTATTTTAGCTGGTGGTCAAGCATAGCTCATAATGCTTGATAGGGAATGTGATGCCACATCCCTGGTGTCACAACTGTGCAGCACTAACTGTTTTCTGCTTGTAATTTTCACTGTTCTGGCTGGTGCAGCAATGAGAAGGGGTTTTCTTCTCTTCTGTAGGCTGTAGATGTGCAGTTACGCTTGCCAGACTGCTCTTATTGAGTTTCTTATGTGTAACCCAGTCTGATTAATGCAGACTGCTTGAATGCTTGTGTAAAATCCTGGTAAGGGCCACGTAGGTTTATATGTATATATGTCAGTTGTGGAAAGCTTTTTGCAGTCCCTTGATTAGCAGGTGAACTTCATAAAGAACTTGGAATTTTTCATGCTGCTGTTTTTAAGCCTAGTCCAAGTGAGACTGGATGTGGTCAAGATACCTACTATGACCTGGCAGAGCCAGGTACTCATTCACCTAGGCAGGCTTGATCTTGCTTACTAGTTCAGGTGTATATAAGTCAGAGGCAAGGTAAATAATTCTTGCAAAGAGAAACACCAATATTTGTAGTGAAAAGAGTAAATAAAAAACCCTTTCTGAAACTTGTGAATAGAACTTAAGTGCAAGGTGAGAGACCTCCCTAATTCCTCTGCCCCAAAGCAAATGCTTTGTAAATATAATCTGGAGCAGATTTGGGGATGTGCTTTTTCCTGACTGTCTAGGCAACACAGAGACTATCTCTTTTCATCGTAGTGTAGTTCTGTAGCAACAGACTTACCTCTGTGCTGTAGTGTGTTCTGCAGTGTGGATGCATCCCTCCAGAGATTAGCAGGTAAAGATGTTTTTTTTGGTATTAATCCCAACAAGACAGAATCATTATTCATCCACGTGACCCTCTGTAAAGAGATTAACATTGTATTAAGGCTCCTGGATACAAATCTTGAATTTACTTGGCCTTTCTTCAGATACTGCTTTTAAAGTAGAATTGGTACTATTTACGTGAAGATAAACATCTATAAATCAAAGCAGAGAGGGGCACACATCCCACGTAAACAACTTGCTAGGCTAAGTGCTTGTGCTGCTCAAATAAAGAGCTGCCCATTACAGATAGTTTTTGGATAATATTTTTGGATAATGTTGAGAACTGAATAGGCAGCATCATTGCTGAATATGCTTTGGCTGCCTGTGTTGGTGGGTGGCCAGGTTAACTGGAGAGAAGCTGTTGGCACAGAGGGAGCTCAGGCTCCCATTTGTGCTCGACACCAGTCAGAGTTGTGTTATGTCCATCTTACTGCAGCTGCATGTTTAATCACATTCATTTTTCAGGAGAGTATGTGTTAATTATAGATGAATGAAGATTAGTTTTTTCTAGTTAGTCTTCACTTCAGACTTCAGTTTCTTATATCTCAGCATTTGGGACAATTGTTAATAAGTGCAGAAGTTCATCTTAAATAAAAGCAATAGTGTGCTTCTGTGGGTACAAACCAAATCCTGCTCTGGTTGTCTGATTAATACCACTTAAGTCTAAATGGAAGAGGGGTTGCTGTGTGCGTGGCAGAAGAAACCTGAAGGTGTTAGTGGGAAAAACAGGTATGTGCTGAGGAAAGTTCTTGAGATGATGAGGGCAGCAAGAACGCTCTGTCTGCTCACCCAGTGTTTGCAGGGTTCCTGAGGAAAAAGCTCCCATGAGTGGCTCTCATGCAAGGAGGTATAACTGTGGTTGAGGTGTGGAACTGGAGTTGATAAGCTCATGGCCAGACCTGTTATGGTGGAAGCACATGGACAGGGATCTGCTCATGTTACTGGTTTTGGAGACAGACACAGTGATGCTGCTGTGGGAAGAGGGACAAGCCCCAGCCCCTGAGTGGTGCAGAAAGGGAACCTGTGGATGAGGTGTTCCAGCCTGAAGCCATACTAAAAGCTCTGTGAGGTTCAGGAAAAATGCAAAAAAATGTCACTTAATGACCTATGAAACAATTTCTCCACAAAATGTGAGAAACTTTATACCCCATCTTCTTAGAGGTACTATAAAATTACTGAACAGCGTGCAGGGTCACTGGTTGGAGGGATATGAAAACAGCAAGTTTGAGGCAACTGCTTGAAGAACTATGAGCAGTAGGAGAGATGAGAGAATTAACTGTGGTCCTTGATGATTCAAATCAATTAAAATCTTCAGTTGGACATGATCTTTTTCAGTTCTCTTGAAATGTTTCATCTTTGCTTTAGTTTCTTTGTTGTTTTGAGTCTTTTACTTATGGGTCAGTGACAGGAGGCAGAGGGGCTGATCCAAAGCCAGGTGGATTGCACGGGAAGACCCGGGCTGGGGCTTGCTCTGTGCTTTGGTAAGAGTTGGAGTACACTTGCTTTGCTGTTAACAGGTACTCTGTACAGTTCAAAAATACTTTGGTTCCAGCAGTTAGTATTACATCCTGAATTCCTTCTACCAAATTAATAGGATAAAGGGTTGTATTAAAGAAATTGTTGAGAGAAGCAGGATAGAAAAGGCACTGAGGTGGAGGCTGGGTGTGATCTGCTTTATATGTAGCTTTTGGTGTTTGAAAGTGTTGATGGAATGAAGAAAAATCACCTGAGACTTGACAAAATGTAAAAATCAGTCCCAGGTGGAGATTATGTAAAGAGAAATGTGGGTGGGAAGCGGGGAGAAGTTGATTATAGAATGATAGGTATTCATTTTACTGCAACATTTGCTGAAAGAGGTACATAAATGGGCACAGGCTTTTGGTAACTGCATTGCTTACAATGAGATGATACTTGCTATTTTTTCTGCAGAGGAAGCCTGGTCGGCAGCTGCTCACTCTGTAATGTAAGCTATGCGAGCAGTTTTACCGTGGCTACAGTGTATTTTAAGGTAAATATTTTTATTTATGAAAAAGTAGTAAGCAAGATGAAACTATGAGTAGGGCTGGGGAAGAATTCAAATCATGTTTTAAGCATAGCGCTTCCTGAGGTGCTTAGTTATGCTCATGTCTTGAGCCACAGTATTTCCATTTTCCAGTGTTTATTATACCAGAATTATTCATGAATTTAAATCAGATCTGAGCACTGAACTTTAACAGAAGGATTCTAACTTTCCTCTCCCAACCAGACATACTCCAATTTCAAAGCCAGCTGTTTGGAATAACATATATATAGCATAATATTTGATAATTTAATTATTTCCAAATATTTTTTTTGAAAAACCAAAAGTCTCATTCTCAGCCTTGTAATGGAGAAAGCTAATAGTCTGAAAAAGCTGCAGGTCAGAGACCAGGTGATGAGGGATCTTGCATGGGGAATGTAAGTATCTGTGTAACTGATGTTTTTCATTACACTTGTTTTTCCCTGCAAGCCCTGCATGTGAAGAGGACACATATCAAGTGTAGCAGGAAAGAGGATAGTGTCTATGTCCACCTGGACCACAATGATGCTTTATATATCTCCTTTACAGCTTTCTCTTCCAGTACGGCTTGCTGCAACTGATATGGACCTTATTGTAGCAGCTGCTTCCTAAAGGCACAGATCTTACCCCAGATAACTCCTGAAGGATCTTTCCATAAGTTACAGGATCTCCTTGGGATCCCAAGATATGCAAAGCCCACTACCTGATATTGAGGTATTTCAATCTGCTTAGACATACTATGTTTTTTAGTGAAGTACTTTGCATGGATATGAAGCACTGATGTTCTTGTGCTGGCTGAGGTGTCATAAATTTGCATTCCTCAGAGCTGCCTAGTGCAAAGTGTTGTGAGACTAAACACACCATGCTGCACCTCCCTTTATAGACTTGTAATATGTATGAGTAGCCAAGATGAGGAGAGAAAGGAGGCTAATTTACACTTCACAAATGAGGGATTGAAAACCTCTGTGGAAGAGTTGAATTGTCTGGGAATGACTGACTGTTCTCATAGACAACCTCTTCCTGTGTCGCTGCAAGATCCGTTCCTTTAACCTTTCCCATATGTGCAGGTATGGATGAGCTGGATGTCCCTGGATGTTAGAGGCATGAGCTCAGCGTAAGAACCTGTGTAGCATAGAATGTCACCAAGGTCACACAAAGGATATAGCAGAGCAGCAACTTTAATGCATGTAGTCTGATTTCCGGTCCAGTGCATTAACTCTGCCAGTACTAGTCATCGCTTGGCGTAAATCTGAACAATTTTGCAGTTCTGCAGTGTAGAGGTGTGTGTTAGTTATCAAACCAAGTGTTTCCTGGCACTGTGGTAGCATCCAATGCATATTTAGTCAGGAAGCTGTTTTGCTGTTACTTAACCTTAGTGAGAAAGGATTTATTCCGTGCACAAGGTGTTGCTATGTGTCCACTTAACACTACAGCACCTGGTAACTGTGTGGCTGTTACGATTTGTGTGAAGATACTGCTATGTCCAGAGCAACTAGCAGAGAAGGAGAGTGTAAATATGACTTAAAGCCAGCTTTGTTTAGCCGTGGTTGCCCTGAGCTTTAGGGAAAACCATTCTCTTCCTCCATTCAAGTCCTGTTCTTCTGGTTTACCCTCTGTTAGGATGGGTGCATCGGAACTTGCTTTGAGTGGACACAAATTCAATGTCAAGTCAGATGACTTGGAACTAACAGCCCTTGTCAGGCTGAAGGCAGTAAGTAAGACAGGCTCACCTCAGAAGGATTTTGAACCTGTTTTATGGGTAGCTTCTGATGAGCTGTGTTTAAAAGGAGTTGCAAGTGACACGTGATTCATCTAAATTTAAATTCACCCTTCATAAAAGAACGAATTTGAAAAAGGAAATATGGTAAGCAATTGAATTAGGTTTCCCAGTGTTGAAAGCTTATGAAGAGCAGCTTAATGCAGTAAGCCTGATAATGAGGATGGAGTGCGGTGTTAGTGAGGCCTTGACATTAAAGGGACAAAACGAATGATTCTATGGGACCATCATGTTGTGAACAAATGATCTGTATTCAAAAGAAAGTACAGAGCAAACATTAAACTTTAATGGAGTAATCTCAGGGGGATGGTTATTTTCATGCAGCTGAACATTTTTCTTATTAGCATAACACATGGTCACTTCTGCAACAAGCATAATAATGTTGTTCATCATTCACTTGTTCTGCAGAAAGGTTAAGTCTCCTTGGAAGTACAGTCAAATAAACCAGTTTACTACCCACATTGGAATAAAGCTCAAGGGCATATATGAGTTCTAGGCACTACTTCAATGACAGTGGAAACTACACCGGTTTGTTTTTCGAATATTTGGAAAGATAAGTAGTGCTAATGCTTTTCTGCCTTTGGAGATCAGACTTCCTTATGGAACATCTCCGGGCACTCATCTTCATGTGTCCCTTGTCAGACAAATGGGATTCTTACTCTATGTAGAAAGCAGAGAATGATTCCATCCCAAAATTTCAAAGCTGAAGTGAGGCAGCTAATTTCTTAATGAGGAGTTATGCTCTGAAGAGATCAGAGGTGGCAGACGCTGGCTTGGTGAAGATGCCTACGAGTTGAGGCTCAGTTTTGAGTATTTTTTAGCCCCAGTAACTGCTGAGGTTACCAGGCAGGCTGGTTATAACTTCAGCAGTAATGCTGAGGTGCACAGCTCTGGGAATAGGTGATGGGTTGCACTGGGAGTCAGATTGTTGGGATTTGCTTGCTACTTGATCATACCGTTAGTTCAGAAAGATGGTAACATTTGGGAGCCTTTTCCCTTTCTATGCTTTTTCAGCTGTGATACCTTATTGGAATGCAGTAACAGGTTTACTATGGTCTGCTGTATGAACAGTCTTGATCACAGAATTAAAATACTGCTGTTAAGTAGAAAGTTGGGTAAGGAATCAATGAGCACTGAGATTGTAGTTACTAGAGGCTGAAAATGACTTCAGTGTATGTTAGCTGGTATCTGGGCCTCAGATGAAACTACCCTCTGAAAGTTAAATACTTGCTGCAGTGAAGTTTGTTCAAAGAATATACTTTGACCCTTTTGTGATCCAAGTCTATTACCTTCAGAATTATTTTTAAGAATTTTATGTAATAGCTAGAGGCAATGAGTTCTTTCAGTCCACGCTTTGTACTTGATCCAGTGTTTGCTTTTTATCTATCCCCACACTTACTGTTAGAAGCAATGCACTTACTGCCTTTTTCATACAGAACTTTGCCTAGCTCGACTCTTTCCTTATTCTCTCCTGCACTCCTGACTGCTATATTTTTAATAATTATTAAAATTAAACCCAGTCCTCCAAAGATGCATTTATACATAACAAGCACAAACTGTATGTGTGTTTAAGCCTGATTTTCTGTCCTTGTCTATGAAATATTTTAGTTACTCTAAAAAATAAGTACTTGAAAGCAGTGTTCTCAGGTTTGTGGTGAGAATGCTGAGCGTTCTTGCCTCAATACCTGTCACTCAAGCCTCTTCCAAAAGACTTACAGGTGTATTACAGCAGGAGTCTGGGTAATCTAGTGATAACAGCAGAAGACTAAACATGGATGAAATCAGATAAATGTCTTGAGTCTTTGATCAGTCACCTGTGAAATGGTTCTACCAGTTCCTCATCATAAGAGGAGTGAATTTCCAGGCCTTGAGTTTCTCTGCCTCTGCTGGGTTTCCTCACTGAAACACCAAATCACTCACGGAGATGCTCAGGACCTTGGTGACTCTGGCTGATAATCAGCAGAAAGGACATGTACAGAACACTCCATTACTACCTATTGTTTTGGGAACACTAACATGTAAATATGTATTTGTTGCAAATTCATTTATGAATTCCCTGAATTATGGCTGGTCATATTGTTCCAGGAGTTCAATTTTTGCATGTTGAGAAGAACCCACTGTGATTTCAAATATAAACCAGCAGGATTTGTGCTCCTGGCTTAGAAGCTTTCATAAATCCAACCTAAGAAGTCAATTTTCCAGTTGCTCCTCTTAATACTGTATATTAAGTTTAACCGCTTCCAGTGTGCAGGTTTGTATCCTGAAGTGGGGAAAACTGTATGGTCAGATTTTTTGCCATTTTACTATGAACCTTACAATACTAATTTTTCTCCTGTAAAGCTGTAGTGTTTAGATTTGTATAAAAAGAAATCTGATCTTTGCCACAGAGATGAGAGTCCAAAGACCTCAAATAAGTATGTTCTAAATGTGCATTCAGGTTCTGTTAAATAAGTAAAATCTCATTAATGTAGCTCTCTATTTGATGGACAAAAGTCTTACAGGTTATGCTGAGTCATCATATTGTGGACTTCAGACTGAAAACCTGTCTTGTATATAATGTTCAGCATGCAAGTATAGAGTGCTTAGTGTCTGGAACAGGAAAGTGCTTATTCTGTGTTTTCTGTTCTTTAAAAAAACAACAACCCAACAATTGAAAATAAGGAAACAAAAACCAACTGGAAAACCCACCTTAGGCTTTAAACACTGAAAACACTAAGTAATACGGCTGTCTGGTGTCTTCAGCAGTTATTATGATATCTCTTTTATTGGTAGGTATTAACCGAAGCCATTAAAAGCTATGGAACATTTTATAACTTCATCATTTTAATGAAGACATTCAGAGCAGTGGAAGCTCACTATGAACGCTCACTAAATATTTCTGAAATGTGAACCCCGTAGTTTGTCACTCCTGGAGAAGTTATACAAAGTTACATTCACTCCATCTTTCATTAATCAGAAATCTATTGTGGTGATCTGAATTTGTTTCTAGGTTAAAATCAGATTCCATCTAATAGTGAAGAATTGACTGCTTCCTGCTAACACTTAAATGGATTCTAAAAGCAGAGATGATTACTTAGATCAGTTTACCTATGTGCTGTTATTCCACTTGAGAACTCGAAATATTGTTTGTCATGTCATTCAAAACTCAACCAGATGACAGGAGACACAGTTTAAAGTGGAGGGACAGTTGAAAGAAGCAGAGAGAAACAGTGTTGTACTCAAGGAAGGCACTGTTTCAAAGAGCGAGGGATACAATTTATGAAGGAAAAGGGAAAGCCAGCGGAATGCCTTGCTGAGACATAAATGGATGAAAAGATGACTTGTGAATGGCATTATTGTTCAGCTGTGCAGGTAGGCATAGGCTGAAAATTAAACTTTTAAGGAGGAACCCATCAGTGAATCTTTTGCATTAACCTGGTCTACCTGTGCTGGCCTGGGGTATGTACCTCAAAGTAAACTACAAGGATTCCACTGGGTGTATGAAGGTTGGAATAATCATATTCAATAATGAATCAAGATGGACTGGCTTTAGCTCACCTATCTTTGGTCATCCGTCTTACCTCAGCTTCAAGGTGGCATCCAGCAAATGGAGAGAGAGGCATCTCATATTTGTGGCTTTCTTTACTCAATAGTCCTTGACTAAATTGCAATCATCTGAAGATAGCTGGTTCATTTGCCCTCTAGAGATGTGCAATTCTCCTTGTGGACTTTCAAGGGGGTTGAAGTGACCAGCTTAGCCTGGAGGAATAAAGTTAAATGATGCAAATAGGCACTAAGATCTTATTGCTCATCTTGTAAAGAACTAGCTTTAGTATTTTTAATCTGTTTTTTTGGTTGTTGCACTTTGACTTACTTCTGGTTAAGAACTTTTGCGAACTGGGGGGGTATGGCTTCTTTGTTGCTGGTGCTTAAAGCGTTTGTGTGAACTTGTTTAAATTCATCCAACTTGCTTGTTATTGAGTTGGTTGTTTTTCCTGCACAAGCTCGGGGGCAGTCATACCAACCTAACCCATCCAGAAAAGAGTGAACATACTGATCCATCCAGAATGAGATGGAAATTTTCTTTGAATTCCATAAGGTCTGTATTTAATTCAGCTTAACTTCTTGAAAAGATACCAACAGTGTGAATGTGTAGTACTGTGCTAGAATGGCTCGAAGTGTTTTTCTTTCACTCATAAATTTGCTGTGTGCTTAAAGATGTATTAACAATCCTATGATCTAATAAACAGCTTCCCCTGCGCTGATGCCTCTTGCAGTCATACATGTGAATGTGTACTTTCTCAGGGGTGTTAGAGGGTAATAGGTTCTTCAGTAGCTGTATATTTCTGACTAAGGGCTAACTCCAGAGTGGATAAATCAGATAAAACTCTTCTGTTTGAGCTGTGGAGTCAGTCCCTGCACCCTCTTTGCTTTATGGCACAGATTATCTAATAAGTACTTGGGAAGATTGTTGGTAGTCTTGCAAAGTTAGGGAGTGAGCTTCCTTGCAGCTCCTAATTACAATGCTTATCCAAGTTATTGGCAAAACCTCTTCTAGTTAGGAAGAGAAGCTGGCTGCAGAGCCACTTCCCTGATGCAGTTTTATTTATTTTTATGGGACACTGAATTCCCTGTACACTGCAGGTCTCCTACAGCAGCAAATAATGTCCCTGTGCTTGTTCCCACACTGTGCAGCTGCCTTTGAGATGTTCCCCTTTAACTTCTGAGCATGGGTGACACTGCAATACGTTACCTTCTTGAAGGGCCTTAAACATCTTCCCAGAAGCTGCACTCCAGCTTCCAAGCACATCAGGCACCTTGTGTGCCTCTGCCTCAGGCAGGTGTGTTTTCCCACATTTAGGCTTCTTCCTGCTCTTCCTGCTGCACCACTATATGAAGTTGCATAATTCCTGCCCACAGGTAACTGCCAGAACAGAAGACAGCAGTTATATTCCTTCGAAGTATTACTTCCAAGCTCCTTCCCTGCTTTTAATCATCCCACCAGTAGTTTCAAATGGAATTGCATAGAGAACACAGATCCTGCTACAGCGTGTTTGGTTTTATAGATTATAACATCTGCTGCTCTTTTTTTTTTTTAAACTACGTGTTAAGTTCTGCAGAAAAGTGAAACTGATTTTGGCTTTCATGTTTGTCTGTCTAGACTCAACTTTGATGAAATTAATACAGCTTTTAAAAAAAATTATCAGAAGAACCTACTTACAGGACTACCATGTTCATAGTGTAAAACAGATGGGGCTCGATGGTCCTTGCTGTATCTAGTCCTCTAGTCTTTGTACATTCTTCTGAACCCTTCAGAGGGTCTTATGTTTTATCTTTTCCCAGAAGTGCAGTTTTTGATATCTGTTATTCTAACAATCCCACTTTTGATGTCTTTGCTATTGCACTCAGTTCTGGGCAAGTTTTCTTTAATATAATCATGTCTTGCCAACTGAAGAAATATTCCAAAATTGGATAAGAGGAGCTAAATATGGGAATTCCTCAGTATGTGTTATCATTAGTATGATTTGGCCGTGCACAGCAGAGGATACGAAGACCAGCTGTTATCTCAACTGCTGGGTTTAACTTTACTTTTTTTGGTGACAATACAGATCAAGGTGACACACATATGAAATGATATAGCATTCCAAAACTGTTGCTTTGCAGATGAATTCCTTCAAGACAACCCCCGTGGGATTTGTCATACTATTTCTTCAGTGGTGCTTGAAAGCTTTTGATTAGAGCATCTTGGTAGTCCCAGAATGTGCAGTGGATCCTTGGAAATAAGGATACTTTGCATCTTGAAACATCCGTCCCCTCAGATCTTTCATATGATTGAGCCTCTCTAAGAGCCAAGTGGGAGATGAAACAAAGGAAATAATTGTTGCTTTATAAATCTTCAGAGAACTACTAAAAAGCCTTTGTAGTTTTTCTTCTTGCTCTTTTGTGATCATGTCTTATGTATGACGCTTTGAAAACCATGCATTATAAATTCATACAGAGGTTAAACAAAACTGGCAGAATTTGGACAGACTTGACAAATCCCTTTTCCTGCATAAGCATAAACAGCTGATGAAGTTAACAATAGCCTGAAGCTTATAACTATCCGTAATGAGTGTTTTATCTTTATAAAAGCAAATAATTTACTGTGAGTCATTTAAAAGGTGTTGACTGTGGTCTAGCATCAAAGCAAGGTGCAACTTGGCTCTGCTTCTGAAAGGGCAGAAAGTTCTTCATCTAAGATATTAGACTGCCTCAGAGTTTAAGAGAAGACAGCAGTTATTTCCACTGCTGCATCACCTCAAAACACAACTGTTATTTTCAGTGTGCTGGCTGAACTCACTTAACAGGCTTCTTAAGAACATACAGTCCTGCATTGGAAATCAGCAGGGAAAAGAAGGAATCAGAGCCTTATCCACCTGAATTATTATATGGACTGTCAAAACCCTGGCCTGATGTGCAAGAGGTCACTTTAAAGGAAGTCACCTGGCTCTATTATAAATGCAAAGTTTACCCCTCTTCTCTATTTCTGCTGTCTAGTCCCTTTATGTATGAGAGAATATTTTTCATAACATCCCAAAGAATGAAGTGTATTTTCTGTATTTAAACTCAGCACAGTGAGCAGGAAGGACCACGTTCATGGGATGGTTCCCACAGGACATCTACCTAAGGACATCACAATCTGAGCTCTGCTCTAACTTCTTACAGGAGGGTGACAGGGTAATCTGCAAGTGCCAGTGAAATCAAGATGCTTGTGAACACAGAATGCTGTAACCCACAGGTCTGAAGGAGACACTGTATCAACTTGAATTAATTAACTGACTTAATTAACAGATCTGTGGCTTCTCTGCCTACTTCAGCCTAAAATGTGTTTAGAATGGAATCTTTCTATTCTTTTGAAGTATCTAGAATGAAAGTCATATCCAGAAACTGCAATATGTGGTGGTGGGGCACAGCTCTGACAAACCAGTTGAAGTATCACCACAGACAATTCAACCTATTTTCATGAAAGGCTTCAATTTGTAGTAGAATAATTAACCACCCTTAGACAACTAAATATCTTAATACAGCATAACCTGGTAGGTTGTTGGTGTTTTTTTTTACTCAAAATCAATATTTAGAAGTTCCAGTATTAGCCAG
Source organism: Thinocorus orbignyianus (assembly GCA_013400375.1). NCBI lineage: Eukaryota > Metazoa > Chordata > Aves > Ciconiiformes > Thinocoridae > Thinocorus > Thinocorus orbignyianus. The sequence goes on along the minus strand of VXBW01006290.1, from coordinate 669,528 downwards.
GGTGATATGCACAAATGCACCCTATTGACTTAAGCATAGAGGGTATTTTAGTACTTCACGTATCTCTGGTCTATTGGTGGGCCTTTAATTGGTGGTGACACTTCATGGATCATGTGCTAAATTTTTTCTAAAATCTGCCATCTGGAGTGGGCGAACTGCAAATTCTCATCATAAGCTCTTTGAAAATTCCATTACTGCTGGATTTCAAAATTGAAATGATGTTTAGAGAACCTAGTCTAAAGGTAGTTTAAGTGCAGCTAAATGTTAATGCCATGAGTGAAAAATCATCTGGTTCAATGAGTGAAGCAATAAGCTTAATGTAGACATAACGGAGGCCTTATCTGAAACTTGGCATGAATAAAAGTCATAACATCCAATTATTTCTGAGCTTTTAGAAGCACATAATGAATAGATATTAATCTCATAGTTTGCCATTTATTTGTTCCTAAACACTTTTCATACTCTGTAGCAAAGCAGCATTTAGTTTTCTCTGAAACTGAGACTATTGTCTTAGCCCTGGTATAGAGTTAGTCTTGGATTTAGAACTTCTGATCCGCATTAACAGGAGAGAAAAATCAAAGAAATATGGGATTTTTGTTTTTAAGGCAGGAAATTGAGGTTGCTTTTCCACAATTCTCTCCTGTCATCTTGGAGCCTTTTCTACTTATGCTTTTTGGCTCCTTGTGGCAGCAGCTGTTCTGTTTTCTCTACAGAACTTCATGCACAGTCGAGTGCCATACGGAAAGACTGTAGTGGAGCTTAGAAATGCAAATTTATGGACTACTACTGCAGTGACTTAGTCAAAAGAGCAACTTAGTCTTGCATAGTATTGGTTAGTGATGGATGTCTTTGCAAACACTACTTTCCAAGGGTCTTTTGAAAAAGAATTCTTCGGTAGACCCCGAAGAAATGGGTAGTTATGGAGATATTTTTTCCAGATGAACATACAACCAGCAAGTGTGAGTGTTCTTACACATTTTAAACCACTCAAGATCTGGAGTAGCGACCAAAATGTAGTTAACTTATCTGTGGCAATTTTGCCTGACAATTTACCTGCTTTTTCCTTTCTCTGGCCTTTTCATTTGATGCAAATATCTGACATGGGTTATTCCATGTGTAGGACAGAGGCACTGGAAACCCTTGGGCAGGCTTTCATCACCACGTGATGAAAGCATGAGAAGGTGTGTGAGTTTCATCCAGGTGAATGATAAGGGACTTTACAAACCAATGTGCCTGCTACACAGAAGAGAACCTACAAAAATTAACTAGGTAGAATAGAAAAGGCCCTACACGATTAGGACCTGGCTACCTTTCCTTCTGAAGAGATCTGAGATGTTTTACAAACCACCAAATTTCACTAATACAACCAGTTATTTACTTCATAGAGTCACTATTTAACAGCGTAGAGTTCTATTTAATAGAAATGGTGACAGTGGGAATTATCTCTGGCTTAGGTTGGTACTTCTTCTCCTGTACTGGGAGGGTTAGGCAGGGATACGATGTTTTAACTTAGGCTGGATCACTGTAATAACTCAAGTAGCAAAATTGCAGTTAAGCACTTAAAACTAATTAGAAATTTGCTTTTGATTCCATCAGAAACAATTCTACTCTTTCTCACTTAATGAGTTTTCCGATTGCAAGTCAGCCCTTGGGTTGGTATGTGTAAAAGGGTTTCTATAAGGTTCAGGCTGTAGAGACAAACCAAGAAATTTAGGAGGCAAGAATTGTCAGGTTTTTCTTCGTACCTGTAAGAAAAATACTGGATGGTCCTTGTAGGTGCTATTGATGAACAATTAATTTTGAAATTAAAAATGCTTTCTCTGACTTCTAGAGTACTTTAATGCCAGGTTAGGGGCAAAAGGTTTATTTACTATTGAAATAAAAGGAAATATTTGGGAGCAACTTGTTACAGGCAGGTTGCTTGGTAAACATGATTGGCTTAAAGACAGCAAAAGCCATTGCCAAACCAAAACAGCTTTGTGTCAGTGTGTTTTACCCTACACAAATGGGTATTTAACCAAATTAAAATACAATGGTTTGGGTCTAAATTGCTCTGCAGAGGTCCGTAAAGGATAGGGTAAATGAAGCCCTTAGTGGCTAAACACATAGGGTAAATTAGGCGCAGAAACACTCAGACTTGAGAAGTTTATCCAAGTATCTCTCTTACTTTGAGTTTAGGAGGGGGAACACTCAGCAGGAAAAGAAACTTCAAGTTTTTCACTAGCACGGAACAGACTTATAGTACTTTTTTTTAAGTATTTGTACCACATTTTGCATCAAGTTTCCCTAGAATCATTCCTTTCTGAGAGAGGAATCTTTCATATGATGTGTCAGAATAAAATAGCATATCATGGCTGGCCCCATTACTATAAAATATGTCAGGATCATGAAAAAGCATAGGTTCCTCTGCTTTTATACTTATCCTTCTCTCTTGTCCTTGCAGGATGATATTTTTATAGCCTGATTTCCACTGAAAGTGCTCTTTGGATATATAGCCATCAACTTTTATGTTTAACAACCAAGTGGTTTGTTAGATCTAACCAACACAGTGCTTTCCCACAGCTGTCTCACCTTCTGTTCCTTGGACAACATGTCCTTTGTATGATGTCCTGGCAGTTGAACCATGTTGCTGCCACATCTGCAAGGGAAGAGAAGGTGACACTGAAGGGCTGCTGCCAACTGCTTACTCCTCAGTGCCACAGTGCTGTTCACCCAGTGGGCTTTGCTGTGGTATGACCCACTGGGAGAGTGCCCAAATCTGGATTCTACCCCCTCAGATCTGACAAAATTAGACAAGACTAAAAAGACTTCTTTGCTCCCCAGATCTCATATTTCATTCAGTTATTAAAACTTCAATTAATCCGGAATTCAAATGTGCATCTTGGGACTACACCTACTCCTGTGTGTCTTGATATACTGAACAGACTATGCATCAGGCACCAAATAGTGCATGGCACTCCAACAGAGGCATGGCTAGGAATTGTCTTGTAAAGACCATAATGAGCTGACATGAGTGATCATGTATTTCTTATCCCCTATGGTGAAAGGGGCATACCTATGAGAGGTCTGAAGGTCCTACAAAAGTCTGCAAGTTTTGATTAAAAATCAATATCCACTTCAGCATGTCTTAACACAACTGGATTCTTACGCTTGTAATATGAAAATGAATATTCTGATGGGTCTCTAGTTAGCTGTGTGAAAGAGCAGAGTGAAATAATAGCAGGTGTGGGAATATGAGCTTCTAATTTACTTTCAGATCTGGCAAAACTTCTGCCAGCTCTTCGCAGAGAGGGGCAGAGATACCAAGGGCCCACCTTTTGGAGAACGGTCAGTCAGTCCTACCATCCCTTGTTTGAGAAACTTCATCTCACATTTCTCAGAACAGTGATAGTTTTCCTTGTCCTCTGTCCTCAGTTCGCACAGGAAACTTGGTTCTCTACTATTATTAAGATACCACAAGTGTGACATTGTGACTACCTTGATCTAACAGTAATTTATAATGAGTTTGGGGATAGCTGAGCGGTACAGGACAAGAACTCATGTTTGAGATGTGTTAGTCAAGCCTTATATTAAACTTGCTCTCATTTTTTTTCCGTAAAAATTAATCAGAAAAGAGTAAAATTTCAAGGCAACTTCAGAGCTATTAATTCCATTTCAGAAAGTGTTTCTGACTTAAAAGTTAATGTTTAAGTGTTTTATTTAGAAAGTCTATAATGAAAATATCAATTTATCTGTTTTTAAGGCATATTTAACATCAAAATCGGGTACAGTCAACAGAAAACATTTAAAAATTAGTTCTGCATTGAAAAAAAAAATCCTCTTTACCATCTAAAGAAAAAGTGTTGTTAGAGAAGTAGGTGCAGGGCCAATCTTAGTGAAGCTTGGGCATCTTGCAATGGGAAGTCTTCCAGCAATTGTTACTTTATTTGCTTTGTCATTGCAAGTCTGTCTTTGCCAATTAAGTATGATTGGTATTTATTCCAGAAGTTCCAGACTCCTGAGTATTTTCATACTTGGTAGCAACTCTCAGTTTTCAATCCACCTGCCTGGTTCAAGTGACCTGAAAGCTTGGCTATTGAATTGGGAAGACCATGACCACAAATTCCTATAGATCCAAACTAATTTGACTTTGTGGTGGAAATATTGACATATTAATGTATTCCCTCCACCTTTTAACAAAAAGATAGTGGATGTCTGGCTGGCTTGACACAGATCAGAGTAAAGTTACTATATAATTTATAGTGAGCCATGCATTGCACAGATACATTCCTGACAGTATGATGCCTCAGGCTTAGTATAGGTACTAGGAATCATAAAAATACGATGGGATTTTGACTAACAAGAAAGAACAAAGCACATCTTTTGAGTGGTGGTGATTTTTTTGTATTTGGCTTTGAGTTTTGAAGCTCAGTAATTCACAAGCTGATGTTGAATTCTGAAAAGGACTATTGCTTGTTCTATGATGCATCTGATGGCTCCGTAAATCATCCAACTTCCTTTAATTCTATCCAGTGTAAGAGCAATAGATAATCAAAACCTTATTGCAGATATATCTACCTCTCTGGTTGTCTGGGACTGCTTCTGTGACATTGTGTAGCAGTTACAATACTGAAATAGTGGCCTAAGAACTAGCTGTGTATGCTATTTTAGAAGATATAAGAGGCCAAAAGAGGAAAATATGCTTAAATGCTTTTCATTGGCATTAGAATGCCAAACTGGGAAAATACATGATTTTGTTAAGCAGCTGTTTGACTTAATTCTAGGTTTCAAAGTAGACTCATAAAGCATGGAAGGGCACAAAGGGGATTTGTAAAGGATAAGAAAAATCAGGGGAGAGATGTTTTTTTAAAAACAATCCATAGAAATAGTAAGATAGTACAGATGTCTGAGGATGGTAAAGGAACTGCGTCTTCTGAGCTTTGCTCACTCACTTCAGAATGAAAAATAAATAAAATTATCCTTCCTGGCTTCAAGCTGTCCTTCTCACAGTACCTAAACTTCCTGAGCTCTTTCCAAGTTGTTAGTAAAGTTCTTCCTAGATTCTGTGGTTGTTCTTTCATTCTGTCTTCGAGTTGATTGCACAGCTGCAGGAGAGGTAGGTATTCTATTAGACTTCTCCTGCTGCTACACAGTCTGTCATTTTATTGCCTCTTTGATGAATCTCAACAGTTTTACTTGATTTTTAAAAATAGAAGTGGCATAAATAGGATAAAAACAAAAAAATATCACCCATTGCTTTTCCTGTGTAGCATTTATTTGACTGTAAGAGCAGCCAACAGCAATGCTCATGGAGAACATGGGTTGAAATTGATCTGCCTTTACCTATTAGCAGGCTTGTTGCTATTTGTCTTCATCTTTTTTACAGTTTTCCATTACACAGGGCAAGATGAAAAAGGTTTATAATAAGGAAAAGCCTGTCATGAATGGAAGAGAAGAAGTTATATATTGTAAGTGTCTAAAGTTAGAAAGACGTAAGAGTCTCTGCTTTTGGTATTGAAAATAATAATGTGGTAAACTGAAATTTGACAAGAACTTCTTGAATTGAAAGTTCTTCTCATATTTCAGAACTATTGCTGCCTGATAAATAGCTGCCTTTATAGCCTTGTTCTAGCATGGAGCACCTTTATGGTACATGTACAGTGGGAAATGTTACTGTAGAATACTGGAAACTATGGCATATCACACAGTAGGAAGAGCATGTGATACTGACAAACACATTTGAAAGACTGAGCTTGTCTAAATGGGAGAATAATACAGAAAAAAAAAGTTTCCCTTTTAATTGTATAGGTAAGTTACAGTGATTATCAATAGAACACTAAGGCACAAGAGGATGTGTTTTATTGCTCCAGTAATAGCTGCTTTGGGTGTGTTGAGAAAGTAACCTTGGACCATCACTTCCTCTTAGCTGATAATTAACTAGGAGGATCATTACAGCTTAGATGAAATTTACCATCGTTAGAAAGCTGTGCAAATAAGATATATGTGGGAATGGAGAAGACATCATTGTTCATGAGATGAAACGGCTTTCTGCAGAAGTTTTAGGACTGGGAGCTAAGAGACCTGACTGCTGTAGCTGCTCCAGGTACAAATTTCAATGGAGCAGGGGACTGTGATACAGGTTCTGTCACTTGCTGCTGCAAGAAACCGAGACTGTCAGCCTCCTGGCACCAACGATCATCTGGCAGATAGGGAAAATAGTGCCTTTCCTTGTCAATTACCTTTTTATTGTTTCCAAAGTTTTCTGAGCTTTAGTGATCAGAACTCATTGGATTAAAAAATACACTAAAACTCTGAATAGCAGATTAAATAAAAAACATTTTAAAACCTAGATTAACATGGCTTTACTGTGCAGTGGAATCACAGAGAAGCAAAAGGCACCTGTTACGCAGGGTTTATGAAAAAAGATATTGATGGATAGAGTTCTGTCTTTTGTACCAGGTGTAAAGAAGAGTGAGTTGCAGTAAGTAGACAACAGTAGACTCCCTATCTTACTGCATCAGGAACGAAACTCTGTATTTGTTTAAGACAGTGTGTAATTTGTCATTGTTAGCTGAGCCGGGATTTCTTCCCTTGATGTATTTTCCTAAAACACTGAAGTTAAGAGGAATATGCGCTTCAAAAGGATCGTGGGTGAAGCCAATTTGAGCAATATTTATTTTTAATCTACCCTTTTAACTAGTAATTGACTTTTTTCTTTTAATGAATTTGCACTTCCAAATGCTGAGTATTTATAAACATTTGTGAATTTGCCCAAATGAACAGATTCCACCTGAGGGTAATTTCCAGACTGTTTGTTTTGATTATGCTGTTGTCAGACACATACGGTTCATCTGCTGCTTCCAGAATATTATGTCTATTCTGTTTTACTGATTTTACTGAATTTTAAACAAGATAATAGTAGAACTATCATTTGTGTTTTCATTAGTGGAACTTTTGAGATACTTAAAATGGAAAAAAGTTTCACGGTAACTTAAAAAAAGAATCACAGGTGTCTACAAATTCACAAATGATATAATCAAGTTAGTGCAGCTGGTATTTAATTTTATTGCTCTGTATCATAACAATCTCAGGGGCTCTTCACAAGCCAACTATGACACAGATAGTGGTGGTGTCCAAAAGCCATTCACAGCTTCCCATCTATTAGATTTGCCATTTAGTCATTATCAGAATCAGGCTGTTAACAGCCGTGTTTATCTAACAGCATAGACTAACATCTGCTGAAGAAGTAATCAAAAGGGATATAAAACTATTCACAAACCCAGACATATTAATGCACATTGCAATTTTCAAATCAAGGAATTTTTTCCATAAGAGTCCAAATACTTTTTAATGTAAAAAAAAAAAAAACAACCCAAAAAACTCCAAACCCATGCCAATCTCTTTACTTTGAAATGATTATTTTATAAGATTGCCAAAGTAGTCTGGGCATGCTCTCTGGAGAAATAAACAAAAACAGAAAGCTTAAGAGTCGTGAAAGCTACATTTGGATCAACTGGTTTGGGTTGTTGTAAACATTCTTTCTTGTATTTTTTTTTTTTCATCAGATGCAACATAGCTTTATATACCTATTCCTTGCATTTAACTGAAGAGGGATAGCTTCAAATCTGTGAGTTTGATTCACTTTAATTGTGTTTTCATTAGGAAAGGACCTAACTTCTTGCTCAAAAGATTCAGCACCTATTTTGTGCCTGAAGAAAAAAACCAAAACGTGAAAGCAAACGGAAATCATCAGGAGATATGACCTGTGCTTCCCTATCCTCCTGGGCTTTATTTATAAATGTCTTATTCCTTTCACCAGAATTTATCTGAAGTAGAACAAATTGGTTTAGCTCACTGAAGTGTTTAAGTATATAATCTCTCTTGCTGCTTTTTGAGAAATCCAGTGTCTGCTGCATAAATTAATGCACTAACACATCAAGAATGGACAGGATGCAGAGAAAAAAAAAAAAGTAGTTCAAGATTACTGACTTGGGAAAGAATATTGGCTGGCAGTGCTTGGCTTTATAATGTCTGCACCAAGCTAAAGACAGTTTGTCATAAAACCGTCAGGTGCCAAGTCATTAAGCTTTATTTTATTGAGGCAAATAGATTTTTGGAATGCCAAAAATAAGTATGAGGTAGGTACATGTTATTAGATCCATTTCAAAACAAGATAGAAGAAATGGAAAGAGTCTTTTCAATCAATTCTGTCTGAGATGATGACTGCAGTGTAAAGATAGAAAATACTTGGTCTACCCAAGGCATATACCAGGTGCCGACCAAAGAATGCATTACTGAACTAAGTCAAAATTGAGTGAAAACCTAGTATGTGAGGAAAGGAGGGTGAAGGAAATATATTCCTAATTTTCCCTGAAATTGATATGCTGAGGAAATTTCACTTAAGTAACTCTATGACATAGCACTTCTGGAAGGAGCTATGCCCTCCTTACTGCCATAGTCATCCTTCCAACTGATGTTCTCATCAGTGTTATTTCCTTTTTTTCTTGACCTGTCCTACCAAGCCACTGAAGCACAGCTAACATATTAGCTGTTGCCTTCCTCCTTTTTCACTCTGGGACAGCTCAAGCTCATACATGTTCTGACACTATTATAAACTAAAAATGAATGTGTGCATGTTTCCATGTCAGTGGAACTGGGAGGCATAAGAGCAGACATTGATTCAATATAAGCACTCCCCATCTATGAGTCTGGAGATTCCTTTGATAAATTATTGCCATCAAAGTGAAGGGAAGCAGGGTTTATTTTTAAATTATTTTGTTCTTCCTACTTTGGTCCTTTGTAATCGCCTCTGCCACAACTGACTTATCCATGGAGCTTATACACTTAGGAGCAGTAAATTTCTGGCCTTTGGAGTACACCAGTGCTGTCTGGAAGGTGGATGTCTTTCTGGGGAATCTGCCTTCACTCCCTGCTATCCTGTATGCAAGGGCAAGATCATTACCACCCCTTCCTAGATTCACAAGCTCACTACACCCACTATGCTTGGTATATCCTGTTTGCTCTGCAAGAAGCTCTGTATTTGCCAGGTGGCATCTCTCTTCTTACGTATGGTTAAGCAAACTAGGATTGAGTTTGAGTGACAGAACCAAGGAACAGTGTGTCTAACCCCTCTCTGTGGCACAACTATCCTGAGAATACAGGGCTAAGGTGGAAGCTAAGCAGAATCTCAGTAATATATTGACATCACCTCCCTGTTGGAAGCATGGCGGCAAGTGTGCATTTCGTGTTCAAACATGAAGTTTTTATCTACTGAGCAGAATTCCCATTCCTGTGGAATCCTTCGTAAGAGGCTGTGTGTGGCTCTGCTTCTCCTGCTGCTTTGAATCTTACTGACACACATGTGATAAAGCCAGACATAATAAAAGCTAAGGCATGCCACTAGAGTGGTTGCTGGACTCTTGTAGCCAAGAGCTGTGGAAACTGTCAACAGCGTTTGCCCAAACTTCTGGGGGTTTTTTGATGGAAGATCTCTGTAATTTTCAGAAATGTGGTGTAGCACCCTTTTGCTTTAGACCTTGCATGCATTCAAATCTATTCAAGTGTCTAAAAATTATTTGGTGTCATTCCAGTCTAAATGATGATGTTACCAGTAATGTCATCGTTTAGTAAAGTAAGAGTGACAAGATACCTCAAGAGAAGTCAGGGCTGGAATATCATGAGTGCAGGAACTTCAGCCAGTTTCTCTGCAGGAAGCTTGCACAGCAAGTTCTGTGCTTGACTTGGACAGAAGGATCCAGGCGCTGGCCTCAGCCTCCTCTGTAGGGCAAAACTCTGCCTGCACAGAGTACCAGGGAGGCCAATATGGCTTTCCATAGGCAGAGATCAATGACCTGCTCGGAGTAACTTAAAGTCCAAGGTGTCAGGCTGCTCCTGGGGAAAAAGAAAAAAAAAAGTCAGAGTTGTAACTTCAATTTACGTGCACTCTTTATATCTATACCTGTACTTCAGGCAAAAGGTTGTGTGCCCAAACCTTGATTCTCTTGATTTCTCACTGCACTTTAAAAAGCCCATTTTAGTGTGTGTTTGTTCATAGGCACCCTACTTCCCCTAGATTTCTCTACAAATAAACAATTAGTCATTCTTGACAGATGGGATATTAAAAGACCAGATGATCCAACTTGAGTGGACAGTTTGTGGAAAATTCTGGTGTCCCATTATCTATATACATTCCTCTCCAGTGAGGAATGTTGCCTGAGTCTAGAGATAACTCCTGTGCCATAAAAAATGAAGTTCTGTAATGATGAGGAGATCTCCATGTAACGTTTCTGAGGCTGATTGATAATGCTAACTGGAATTACCAAGTGAATGAAAATGCAGTATGGTCATTATCTGCCTGGCAGAGATGCCAGAAACCAGTGGAGAAGATATTATCAGGGCTAGGATGCTGCTGCTGGAGTGCTACACTGGTACAAAGGAGATGTTGATTCTAAATTTGCTGCTGGTTTGTTCTTGGTAATCATAGGCAAGTGAGTCCATCTGGCTGTATGTCAGTTTACCACATTTGAGAAAGATGTAAGTATAAACTTCCCTGGGAGTCCAGTGTAGCTGGATTTCTCTGCATGGAAGATGCTCAGTATTAATGGTGGTGTTAGTGCAGACAATAATGGCATGAAGACACGGCCTGCCAAGAGCTCTACCCACACAGGCTTCATGTATTCAAGTAAGGTATCGATCCTTCATTTTCAGTAGATAAATTTTCAAAGCTACTCCCTGCAGTTGTACTTTTCTTGGAGACTAATTAAACACTATCTCTTGATATGTCAGGTTACCTCAAACTAATTAGGAAGCAGCTAGTAGCAACAACTGCTTGTCCTTGCTTAGATTTGCTTCCAAACAGATCATTACAATTTCATTTGTCATCTATCCTGAGACAACTCTGTCTGTGGGAGTGCAATGAAGATGATGCAGTATGCCTGTGCAATACTTCTGGACCTAAGAGAACACCCAGCACCTCCACACTTATGTGTCTGTGTGAGACTGTGTGTATCATCTGTTCCCAGACCTCCCTTCTCTGGGAAGGAGACCTGGCTGCACGGGCTGGGCAGGCATCTGTGGTGTGCTCCAGCCAAGGTCCCACCTTTGACACCCAGGACAGCAGGGACTGCCAGTCTCAAGATGAGTATGTGGAAACTGAAAACAGTTTCCAGTGCAGGAAGAAATATCCTAGTCTTTCTTAATGGATTAATGTAACAGTGCATCATACCAACATGGGAAAGGTTCTTAAGGAGAAGAGAAAAATGAAATGGAAAGGGGTTTGAGGAGGTACTTTCCACACTGACGTGCCTCCCCAAATCACAGGCGAAGGAGTGACTTGGATTATCTTTGTTAGGGTGAGAACTTCCTGGCTTCTGTGCAAGTCTTTCTGCAGCCAGATATAAGAATGAACCAGAACAAATGCCAAGGTGGTTGACAATTGGCCCCTGTGATGCCAAGCAGCAGAAACTTAGGAAAATAATATGAAATATACAAACACTAAAGTGTATTCTCAAATAGTACCCAGGATCTACGATGGATTCCAGCCATCATCCCCTTTGCCTTTTTGGCGTCCACAGCATGATGACCATGTCTGGGGAATGAACGGGGCAACATAAAGCAGTTATCCTGGACGCACTTACCCTTGGAATGTTACCTCTCCAATAGCACTTTCCACACCTAATGAACCCACAGAAAATCGGAATATTCCCTTTATGCTGAACAGGGCTGTAAGGAAGCACGGTATTCAAGTTCACAGTCTGTCTGCTTATACTTATTTCTGAGCTTATTTTTGAGTATTTGCTGTGTGGTTTCAAGTTAAGGGATTAAACTTTCTCCTGATGCAAATAGGCTTAGCTGTCTTTGATGTCAGAGGAAACTGAACCAGCTGACCCCATGGTTGAACTTAGCTCATAAGAGTATTATGTACTCAGAATATTTTCACCTCTTACCCACCCATGTTGATACCAAGTGGTGAATTAGCAACAAATAATTTCCTACAATGCACTTTTATATCTCTTTGGGATGACAATTACCTTGTTATATGGCGTTCTTAGATTTTACTTGCAGCAAATTAAACTAACCTTGGGTGTGAGTGAAGCAGTTACATTGCTGAATGCTGTGTAACTACCACAGTCCCTTACTAAGCATGCTGAAAATCCTTGTAAAATAAATTAGAGGGCATATGGTGTATTATTTTAGAATGTATTATATCAAAGCTTTCAGAGAAAAATACTTTCCCCTTCATTACAACCTTCCCGTTGAAGAACCTTACTTTTGTATGCCTTTCTACCTTAGACTTCTAGCAATACACATACATTTTATATACTATAATATACAGAAATACTATCTGTCTACATTAACTTGTCTGAAATGGCCATTATGGAAAAGCTCAAAAAGGGGCATGAAACTTTTGTTTCTGAGGCATTCTCAGTCATTTATTGAAGTCTGTCTACTTTTGCCTGCAAGTAAAATAAGCCGCCTTTGTACTTTCTCACAGATAACAACAGTGAATAATCTTTATGCCCAAGTAATTTTTTAGGAGTGTCAGTGTTGGGGGTTACGTTTTAAGGGCATTTTGGCTGCTAAAACTTCTGTTGGAAGCCTGGGTAAATCTAGCTTTCCCTGAACTACAGGGATTGCAAATCTCTGCCACTCTAGTGCTGCAACTTTTATGCTGTGATTAAGATGATCTGCTCATATTAATGTGTATTTTGTGTTCCTTTTGACTCGTGTTTCCCTCCCCATGTGGTATGGGCCAAAAGAGGCAAAGGGATGCCTGAGCAAAAAGTCGCATTCTCTGTGAAATTGGAGGACCCAAGAAGCTTAAAATGCTGTCTGGGATAGCATACAATTTCCATCTCCCTCTATGCAAGACCTCTCAGTTTCCATAACTTCCTTAAATACAGCTCCTAGTACTTATGCCCATTGTCCTACATTTTTCCCTCCCAAATTATATCATGATGTATATATATAAATGCAATTAAACACGCTGCAAACCTTTGATATAGAGATATACTAATTAACAACCTGCTGATTCCTTGATTTCCCTATTGACATTTTACTGCCTTATGACAATTTATTTTTTCTTTTGAAGAATCACATTTCCAACTTTGAATTGGATCTCTGGGAATAAAGGACAGCCTTGGAAACGGCTTCATGAAGGAGTAATTTGGTGCTGCGTTTTCCACAAATCTACTGTTTGTTTTGTGTAGTTAAGCCAAGAATGGTCCAGAGAGAAATAGCTTTTGGCTTTTTCAGTGCCATCCCCTCCCCTCTTTTTCCCACCTTCCAGCCTCACATCACTCTGTACTATTTACCTTAATGGTTGGAAATCTGTGGCGTAGGGGGCAGAAACATTTTAAACTCAAAAGTCGTGCTCCACGCTCTATTCAGCCTTATGTTTCTAGCAATGCTCAGGAACTTATTTTTATCTCTCAGTTTACCTCAGTTTCGTGTTTATTAACTTTGGCCTGAGGATCCCCACAAATATAATAGTCTGTGAAATGAGGTAATTGTATATAAGAAAGGCTCTGGACTGCATGGAGGTGATGGTGGCAGGAACCAGGCGGCCTCCGTGATGGTGGCTGCAAGGAATGTTTGTGGGGGGCTGGAGCTGTCCCACCGTCTTTGCTAGTCAGGGGCACCCACCTTCATCAGCTTGTACCTGCTTTCTATAGAACGTTTCCTTTGATGCTTTATATTTTTTTTTTTTACCATTAAATCTGAAAAAAAGCCCCAAAAACCTGAAACGGCGTGTCAGGTGTTTAAGGCCAGAGGCAACTCTGTAGAAGGTGGCAAAATGGCCTGTGCCTGATGGTTCAGCTTGGGGGCAATAGCCCAGCCACCAGCTTCATGGTGACCATTGCTGAAGCCAGTTAGTCCGTAGGTTTCCTTTTATGTGCCAAAGTACCTTTTTCTGAGGTAAAATGAAGTGCAGGGAATACTCTGGGAGCTGCGGCCAGCCGCTGAGGAGGTAGGTGTGAGGGAAGCGTGGGTGGAAAGGAGGGAGAGGCAGCCACCTCTCTGACAGAAAGGTGGATTATGTGGCAAATCCTCAGGTTTTTCTGGAGAAGGGTGTAAGTTATACTGTAAAGCAGCTTGGTGCCCTCTGAGTGAAGGGGATTATCCTAGTTCCCTGAGGTGAAAAGCAGTGTTTGTGGTGCTTTTTTCTCAGCCAAGCCAGAGGGTTGGGAGGTGAGGGCTGGCTGCAGGTGGCTTTGTTAGAACAGGGCTAATCAAGTCCTCTAACGAGTGGCAGCTGGGTATGAGCAGAAGCCTGAGGTAATTTGCTCTGTAACATACCCTGAGACAAACAAATACTGCATCTTGGGGGTTGTTGGTAAATGTCTGAGGGGGTTTAAGTATGAATTAAACACTGAAGATGCCTGACTGTACCCAGTGCTCAGGTGTGGTCAGATGCTCCGAGGCACCTGCGCTTTGCTGCTTTATTCAGGGTATTCCAGGCACGCAGAAATAATTGACTGAACTGGAGGAGCCGGAGCTGTGGCTGTTGCTAGGGGATAAACTCACAGAACAGTAAGAGGGAGCCTTGCGAGCATCAGGAAAGCGTGACTTGAGGGAGAGTACAAAAAAAGTGAAGGTCTGGAGCATCGCCATGGGGTGCAGAGGTGAGAGGGCCATCCCACTGGCACGTCCCCGAGCAAATAACCAGCCCAGCAGCATCTAAGTTGGTGAAATTAAAAGGCAAGAGACTTTCCAGGCGCGGCTTTGCTTCCCTACTTGTAGCAGGTTTTGTGAAGGAATACTCTGCAGCCTTCTGTGTGTAAAGTGCAAGTGCAGCATTGGTAGGGGGAAAAATAAAGAAAGAAAAAAGAAAAAGAAAACAAAAGAAGTGTTATTTTCTGGTTCCCTGGAGCCTCAGGAGAGCAAAACTGACAACTTAAGTGAAATCAGCTGGAAAAGAACCCCCCAAAACCGGTCCTCCAACAGCAGACTCTTGTTTGCAGCAGTCACCACCCAGTGACTCCAGCGTTAATTGCGGCATTACCGGTGCTCAGGGGAGGCTCAGCCTTCCTCCTTCTCCTCCTCCTCCTGGCAAGGTGCTGCCTGGGCTCGGCAACTTCCATCAGGGCACGGCGGGGTGTGTGTGCACAGCTCCCGCCGAGGGTGGAGGGGAGAGGGAGCTGTGTGCCTTTAACAGCGAGGGGATGAGCGTTTCTCCTCTGCAATCCTTGCTGAGAGCTCCAGAGAGGCAGAGCTGAGGGTAGAGCTCTGTGCCCGACAGCAGAGTTGTGTGCATCGCCCAACTGCCATCTCAACTTTGAAAGGGACTCGCTTTGTGACTTATTTGGTTTGTTATTCCTGGACTTTGGAAGAGAGAAGAGGCTTTCTACCCGTCTGAACCATGAGCGGCTGCTCAAAGAGATGCAAGCATGGGATTGTCAAATTTGCCCAGACTATTTTTAAGCTCATCACAGGCACTCTCAGCAAAGGTAAGAGAAAACATTTTAGTTTATACTGTTCTTCTGTGCTAATTATTAGCTTTGTGGGGGTTAGTTTTGTAGCCCTTAATCAAGGAGACTTGTGATAGAGTTTATTATCATCACTCCCAAGGTGTTCTGGTTTAATTTTGGGAATTGTTTGCTCTGAAGGAAGTTGCTGAGCGCAGTTAAGATTGGAGCTATGCTTTAAAGCCTTATGTAATTGTTTTTAACTTGTGTAGTTTGTAACCTGTATTTGTCTGTTTGCCATAGTTTGCAACTAGCAGGCTATTTCAGTGTGTTTGGAGATGCCTTTCTGGAAGCAATTGATGTGCAGCTTCAAAAATTTAAAGACTTTGTAACTGTCAGTAATCAGCACTTCTCCACTGTGTTATTTTCTGCTTTTAGTTTTTTCCTACTTCTGCCTGTTTGAAGCATGTGTGTTCCTTGGTTCAAAATCTAGGTCGCTGTTTATCACATGCATTTGAGTACCTTTTGTTTATCTACGTTTTGCTTGTCACCTGCATCCTGAGTGCCTCACCATGTGCAGGTGGAACAGTACGAAACTTATTTATGCTGTCCTCATAACTGAAATAAAACCGTTAACGAAATTAATCCTTTATTCTTCTTTGTAAGTAGTAGTTCCTGTGATGCTGCACTGAAGCTGTTACCTTATTTCTGTTGGTAATTCCTTTCGTAGTGATACTTCTCAGCATCATCTGTGGTAGTTTATTAAATGGCCATTGGTGATCTGTTTGGGAACTGACTGACATTGGGAACCAATATTATGCCTGACTCTTGTTTGCTGGTTGAAATATGGAGAATGTTTAGTGGAGGGTCAGACTTCTCCAAGGTTTCAATGTGTTTGACTGGAGGGGGAGAGATTTGTATAAGCCTGGAGGATCTCTAGTATGATGTGACTTTTTTTAAAATACAAAGTCTGAAGCTTTTTTTTCATGTGTTCATAGTCAACAAGGAAAACATGTATTTATTTTTCAGATTAGAATCCTTTGAGATGTGTGGCTATGTTGGCTGTCTGGAGCACATGTGCCCTTGCATGAATCTTAAAGTTTAAGTAGTTTCTTAGGATAAACTAAAGCAGGCTGAGAAGACTTCTAGAACAGCAAATATGGAAGTGCCAAAAACAACTCAGTGCAGCTTCCTTTTGAAGAAACTAGGGAAATCTATTGAATTTCTCTCTCTCTAAAAATAATAATAAAAAAGATAGTTCTAAGATAGCTTTCTCATATTATCCTTACTGGATTTCAGAAAAAAACTGCATGAGAAAATGTCTAATTCACATCAAGAATACCGGACAGGTTGGCTGTTCTTAAAATCAAGATTGGTTTAAATTGCATCTTTTTGTATTTAATTATTCTTTTTCCACTTCCTGCCCAGCCCTATCATCTTATGCTGTCAAACACCAGCAGAGGAAAGATTAAAAACTTATAAAAGTCTGTCACAGAAAAAAAGCTGTCAGATGATGGTTACCATTGATGATAAATGCCAAGATGTCTCTTTAATATTAAAAACAACAGAGAAATTCACAGAAGAAAGTATAACAAAAGAAATTACTTACCGTGGTAGGGAAGAGAAAGTAGTGGTGGGATGCTGTCTGCAAGACCTTGTCTGCTACAGCTGGTCCGTATGGTATACTTGGTATGTTTTATTTGTGCTTTTTCCAGGAGGTAATGGAATATAGGGTATAAACTGCTATGTTCACAAGTGATCAACAATAAACTTGGTGCTGTGTGCTTAAGTACCTGTTAGGACAAGGCAAAACCTGTGTTCTGGTAGAGTTTCTCCGTGTGCTTATCTAGAGCAGTTCACCTAATGTGGAGTTTTTAAGTGGTTCTTATGTCTCCTGCTTGCTTTGCTTTGGAGAAGGGGGACCTCAGTGTTTGAGTCTGGCAGTAGAGAAGCACTACACTGGGAGCTAGAAATGAGAATATAAAATATCCAAGTTTTCCTTTCCACCACTCCTTCTGAAGGATGCCAGCGTTGCGTTATCATTGTCTTTGCAGCCAGTGCAATGGTATTGTACAGTTTTCCCCATGTCTTTCCTATGGTGGTGTCTCATTTCAAGCTGCTTGGATTAGATAAGAATGACTTCCTGGGATTCAAGGAATTTAAAACTCTGATAAACTTTTTTTTCCCCTACTCATCTGTTTGTGTTTTGAAGTGGAAGAACCAGATTCAGGAAGGAATAAACCACGTGAATGAGTTTGTTGCACTGATATCAAAGATGTGCTATAATTAAAATAAGTATTTCCATATCATTATCTATGAAACTCCTAACCAGAGAGAAAATTATTATGAATATTGCTCAGGAGTGTTAATTAATAAAAAAGAAAGCCTTGAAGTTTGTTTGTACACTTATCCTAGAGCCTCTTGTTTAGCATTTCTTTTACTGAAACTTAGGCATGAAAAGCCAAGAAATATAAAGTGTTGTATATTACTATTATTATTGTTTATTTACATTATGCACATGCTCTTGAGTATTCAAGCAATATCCCCTATGTTCTTCATCCTACTCCGACCTCATTTCCTTCATACTGTTCAGTGTTGGTTTTGTTTTTATTTTAAACGTTTTTTACATGGGAAGTCAGGCACAGGATGATTTTCCTCTTCTGCTTCCATCTTTCTGAGGGTTATTGCAGTGGGAGATATTCCACAGCTCAATGAGATGTAACCCTTAGTTGCCCTTTATGGCTTCTACTTGTCTTAATAATTGCGTTTTTCTTCCCCCTTGATTATTTGCAGTAATAAAATAAGACTGCTTGAGCTGCAGCTATAAAATTGTTCTTTTTTGCAACAGGGTGTGATGAGACAGAAGCCTCTCCGTGCAGTGGGCAGTAAGGGAGCTGGCACACCTGATTGCACCGGGTAGTGACCAGCCTGTTAGGTATGTCTTGATTTAAATCCGCAGCTGCAGCAAATCCATAAGGTTGAAAGCTGAGAAATTCATAGCTGGTACCTCTGCAGAGCTGGACAAGCAGATTCTGCCAGCTTCCCTCTTAGCGTGTTCTTCCTCAGAAAATCTTAGTAACAGAGCTGCTGTGAGAAGGAATGCCTCTTCCCCCAAGAGCCCTGTGTAGTGGGATGTACGTGTTGCAGAAAACATGCCTGGAGAAACCTTTATCCGTGGGAGCAGAGTAACTCCCTGGTTCTCTGTCTTGACTTGGTTGGGGTCCAGCACCAGCAGAGAAGGCTCTAGAAGAGGCTTCTGCAAGTGAGTTACTGTAGGGATGTGAGTGAGCAGCAGCACCTTCACCAGAATTGCCTCAAATCAAGGTAAGGGGGGAAGGTTTTGTGTGCGATTTGAGTGTTCTTTCATGTTACCTTTACTGGGGTATACCAAAGGCTGTTCGTCCTCCTTGTCTTGGGAGCAAGTAGAGATGGTAAGAATGAGTTTGTTAGGGGGTTTCTGGTGAGCAGAAGAATTAAAAAACAAGCCTCTGCGTGTGTGAAGATATTGCTGATGTCATTAAAAACCTAGTACAGGAGTGCCTTGCTGAGTGACCAAAAATGAAGCTGGAATGAGACCTCTTGGATTTCTATTAATGTGTTTTCTAATTATCAATTCAAGAGAAGCAAGATTTTTTTTTTTTAGGGACCAACTCCTTCAAAATGTTCCTTTGCAAAAGCAGATAAGCTTCAGCAAATTAACCACCCTTTCACCTTTGTTCCTGAGCTGCCCCTCTTCATGTTGTGCTATTAAAATGCTTGCCAAAGGCTCTCATTTCTGTTGTCTTGCTTCTCCCATCTCTGTTCTGCAGTGCAATTCATCTGGAACTGGTAATTTGCCCACTTTTCATAGTTTTAATTGCCTAATTATCTGTTCCACTGCAGTGATAAAGTCTTCAAAAATTGTACTCTCCCCACAGCCTGCCCCAGCACAAAAAAAAAAAGTATTCTAAGTGTTTTACAGCAATGTGGTCTGTTTTGCTGCTTCTTTGTGAATCCAGATTACAGCTAGTCTGCTGCGATGTTATGTGAGGTGGTGAGGAAAGTACATGGTCCCTTTCAGTCGTACACAGGCTCTGTCTCCTCTCAGTGGAAGTTAATCCTGTTCCCTTGGACCGTATTGGCACTGCAGTGGTTATGGCCTTGTGACTCCAGCTTCTGGAAATGCAAGGGTAGGGTAAATGTTGCTAGGTGCCCTACAGATGCAGGAGGTTTGTGTGGTGCCAGGGTTCCATTGCATGTCACAATACAAGAAGGTGTTTGGATTCTACTGGTGGTGTGTACCCTTGAATTCTGGCTACTGCCTTCAAATTTAGAGAAGCTGTGATCCAGAGGCCTTTTGTAAAGGCTCACAGGTTCTCCCTTCATAAAGGTTTTCTGAGTGTTTTAGGCATTCTTCTATAAGGAAAGTGGCTATTGAAGCCAGGTGAATATTATGCTTTTCCAGCATTTACAAAGCAGGGATAGGGCTTGGCCAGGTTTTCCAAATGGTCCTGAAAGATAAGTGAGTTTCTGCACCTAAATTGGTGGTGTAGAGCCCCACTTAGAGAGGAGCTGCCTCTGTGATGAGCAGAATAACTGTCTTCACTGTGCACCTTAGAGTTCACAACTGCTGAAGCTCCACAGTTCAGTACCTGATCCTAACTCTACCCAGTGAAGCTCCAATTTCATTCCATGGCTGGTAGGAACTCTTGCATGGTGTGTCTGTGGATTTTGTTTTGCTTTTTAAAAACCCAGCTTATCCAGTTGTATTTTCTCCATACTGATGAATCTTTGAGCCACTAAGCAAAATACACCTCTGCTTGGCATGTTACACGCGTCTGTGTGCCTATCAAAAATTAACTGCAAATAAATCTATCTTTTCTGCAAAGGCTGTACTGCTTGAGAAATCTGGATGTATGTGCACGCATTCCACTTCTGCCTTTCAGCAGGAGCAAGAACTGAGAGTGAGAGGAAGTGCTGGTAGTTTAGTCTTCCTTCTAAAACTCTTTATAAACTTCTGCTTCTAGAAACCAAGACCTTTAGAAACTAAGACATAACTGCATGTGTGCTAGAAATTTATTAAGGACGTAATTGTTCACAGCGGTGTATCCCCAAAAGATAAATATATAATGTTACTTATTTGGGAACCGAGAACATATTTTCTTACCCTCTGGGAAACTCTTCAGGAAAGGTTTTTAATAGTGTTTTGCAATTAATATATGTACGTCATGTCTGATTGCTGTGAGGAATATTATGGAGTCTTGGGTGTGGTTGGATATATCAGGGGGCAAACCAGGTGCTCTTCTAGCAGCTACACTAGCAGAATTAGGTATAACAACTGTGATACTTATGCTCTGAATCTGTTTCAAAAATACATGACATATCAGTGTTCAGGACTACAGTAATAGACAGTTTCTCTAAAGAAAATGAGTATAGAATTTTTTTCATAATTGATATATGTGCAGATTTTGTAATAAAAATACATATTTAAAAAAGCATTAAAGTAATTGTGTCAGATTCTATAGTATTGGAAAAGTCTTATCAACAATTTTGGTAACCTAGTGTATGTGGGGGGGGCTTTGGTTGGTTTTTCTTTTTCTTTATTTTCATAAACCATGGGCTAGACAGGAAGCATGCTGCTGGCAAATGGGTAAGGCATTTATACTTACGCTGTAGCTATACTGATATGCTAATGGATATGCTAATTTGCCACAAGTTTTGTCATTTAAAATGATGCAGAATGAACATGCCATAGTATGTCTTGACATAATGGACCTTATTACTGTCCATTTAATCGATGGATTGAAGTGTAAATAGACAGCATTTGAAGATGGCTTGACGTAAGTGGATAGAACCATGTGTTTAATCATAAAATTAGCTTAAATTAACACATGAAGTGTAACTTCAAGATGTAGTTTTCTCTCCAGTAAGTTATCTCCAATAGCACAAGGGTAAAGGGTGACAATAAGGGAACTCTTGTCTGTCTGTTCTGTGCTCAGAATCTAGTCTTGAACTACAGGTTAACTCTTTTTTGGGCTATATTATGTGTGTATTTATATTAATTACTCCTGATATGTAGAGTCTGTTCAAATGTTGATCACCTTGGTGCTAGCAACTAAGTATGCAGTGGTTATTTTGCTCCATGCTGGGTGCCTGGTAAAGCTAACAGGTTTCCTAAGCCGGAATCCCATTGGTAGGGATGCAAATGAAATTCTGTCCTGACGTTTCTTTCTAATGATATTTGTGAGATTCTTGTTCTTGGACCTTGGTTTTTGTTGTTTTAATATGATCAATCAAGGACATAAATGGCAAGGTAAAAGAAAACAAGCTTTGGGAAGGTTTTAACTATGGCAGCATTTAAGCTCATGATGTAATTGGAATGAATATTCATGGCCAACTTCTTCCACTTTTGCACAGCTTTACTAAAAACCAATAGCATGCATATATAATTTGACTTTGACTTCTCAGCTGGCTTTAACTTCTAATTTCATTCTTTGTAATGTCTGTTTCACAACATTTGGCTTGCAGGGCACGTGGGTGGAGTGCATTTAATGCTGATAACTAGAAGTAAAGTAGTGTGAGGTTTAACGTAAGAGTGATGATTGCTGTCTTCTGTAAAGGGGAGACCTGGTACAGTAGCCCTGCGTTACAGAGTGAAAGAGAAATTTCTACCACAGGCTTGATGAGGTGCTCAGCTTGTAAAACCAAAATAGAGTATTGAGAGTCTAAAAATAAAACCTTGTTGTATAATTTACATAATTGCATCTAGCAGAAGTTAATATGATTTTAATCTATGTCAATCTGAAAATTGTCTCAAGCATTTAAAAGTCTAGTGAAGAGCAAGTGTTTTGAAATTTTGAGTGGCACCTTCAAGATAAATTTCTCTTTCAGGTGTGCAATAATTGCATGGTATTTTTTAATGCATTCTTTATGTTGTACAACATGGTTGTGTTTTCTTTTACTTTTTGTAAATTCTGAGGGGAGTACAGTGTGTTTGACTCAGTTGAAGAGCAATCATCTTCTACTGAAACTGCTTTCTTAACTGGGACTATGAAGCATGTAGGTGGCTAAACTACATAGAACAGCAGATGATGCAGAGGATCTCCAACTCTTAACTCCTCTGCTTGCTTCATCTTCTAGCTATGAATTTATGTGCCAGGGCTGCTGGTAAGTGTAGGGAAAAAACATGTGAACTCCAAAACAAAGACTTTTTGTGCTCTAGTTCAAAACCGAAGACGGGCAAGTCTTAACCCACCTCAACAGCCAGAGTCATGTATGGAATGAGGCCATGCAGATGTGACCGTGTTTCAGGGGTCTGGGTGCAGCTGTTCTGTTGACTCAGTTCCAGGTTATAGAGAGCGGTGTAGATCAGGAACATGCGTGTGATTGATACACTGACTTTGTGGGACTGCTCTGCCTTTCTCTACCCCTCTTGCAGCCTTCCTGCTAATGAGACAGGACTGTTTTCCTCTTCTCTATGGGTTTCTGACTATGAGACTTGTCAAATATCTCCTGGATGAATGGTTGAAGGGTAACTAGCAGGGATGAACTTCAAGGTAAGGATCCAGAGAAGTGCGTTACTCATTTGTCTCCGTGGATCCAGCTTTACTTGGATAGAAACTCAACTGAACACAATTTAAGTAACACAATACTTTGCCTCACATTGTTCTGGGATGTTTTCAGACCTTGCAATAAAGGTGCTTGTCTTCATCAAACAATTATGACTTTTAAAAATGTCTTTGACTGCATTTCCGTATCATCTGCTGTTGAGTGTTCTGGAGTTTGTTGTTTTTTTTTTGTTTGTTTGTTTGTGTTTTTTTTTTGTCTGTACCCTCATAGTCTTGGCATAAATGCCAATTGTTTTTTATATTTTGTCTTATCTGGGGACTTCTATTACCAAAATGCTGTGTACCTCAGATGAATGTCTTGCATAATGCTTTGTGATTAAGGTAGTAATTCACAAAAGTAGTGACATGTCCAGTCTTAATTAGAATTGTGTGTTGGCTACAAATGAAATTAATAATAGATACCTGGGAAAACCACACCTCTGGGAATATAATTCTCTCTTTTTAAGTATTTTTGCATGTTCACTTGGTGGTGTGTGTGTGCATTCCAGTTAAGTGCATGCTCCTAATGTGGGTTTTTCACTCTTCCCACCTGCTTCACAAATAGACAGTAGTTTTCATGATTTGTATTCAGTGCCAGTGGACCTCAGAGAAGAGAACTGTGAGGGCCCTGTGATCTTGCTTCTCTTATTAATCAATTGTTCTCTAGGGGAATGTAAGGGAGCCTTGTAAGCTTCGTATTTAGTTAGGCAACAAATTCCCACTGTATTAATTCCCAGTGTTAACATGTGATACGGGGAACTGGAGGAAAAAATTAGCAAATAAAGAATCTTGAGATCCTAATGGGCTATCTGTTGAAATATGCACACTTCAACATGATTATTCTCAAACATGAGCTGCTGTTGCTTAGAAGGTTGAATAATAAACAGAGTAAGTGATAAGCACAATAGATCATGTCTTTCCAAGACTAATGAAATTATGCATTCCAATGCTTAGAGTGGTACAGGTTGGTTTTTGCCTTTTACATTCATAATAAAGACAATAAAAAGCATTATTAATACTGCATGGTAAAGCTAATGATAATTTTCATCAGCAGCCTCTAGTAGACCATCACTGTTCCAGTAGCTGCAAAAAGTTCCTGGAATAAAAAGTGTGTGATATTTTTGTCATTTATATTTTGGTAAAGATAAATGTTACTTCAGAAGAATAAGCATGAGATGATATACATCAAAATGCTTAGCCTAATACTGTAAAATATGGCACTTGACATACCACCTTGAAATAGTAAAGCTGCAGCTGAATTTTGATAATAATTGGGTAAGAACCACCTGGATTCTGTCTAAGAGGGGCTAGAGAAAATGAAAAGTGTATTATCAAATATAAAACCAGGGGTGATCTAAGTAAGCTTGAAGCTGACACAGGCATAAAAAGTGGAATAGCTTTCTTGACTTCCTACTTGAAAGTCTGTTTGGTGTGATATATTTTTTTTTTAAGATTTTTTTATATATATTTTTTTAAGTCTCATCCCTGTCACACCTAGCATATATGGGGAGTAGCAGTTTTTAGATGATGTGTTTTAGGGAAATTCATGAATGTCGGGGAGTTTTTGACTTGACTCTGAAGTGTTTGCCATCTCCCCAATTGTTGAATTGTGCATTTATGTTGATGCCATGAGAAGAATTTTATCACTTGTTTCATTAGAAGCAATTTGAATTCGATGAATAAAAACATTGTTTAAACGTAATCCACAGTGCAGGTGTGGTAACTCAGGATTGCTATTGGCAGCACGGTGAGCTGTGATATCTGGGGTCTTTCAGTTTGCAAAAGGTCTTGCTAGTGACATTGTAGTGATGCTAAGCATTGCTTCAGAAACTGGAAGAAGTGCTGTTTGCATCAAGGGCTGACATCTGAATTGATGGGTTAATATCTTGTGCTCTTCCCTGTCTTCATTTTAAGTATAATTCTGCTTGTTGTGAGTTTTCTGTCTCCTCATAAATATAGGAAAACAGGAGAAATATTTGCATTATAAGCATTACTTCTGCAAAATCACCATTACAAGCTGAACATATTTGCAGTATTTCATGGAGAGGTAAAACATCAAGACTAGAGGCTGTGTTGTGAAGCCAGTTGTGATAAACAAGCTGTGCCTTCGTCTTTAGAAGAGCAAAAAATGACAATATTGGACAAAATAATTTGAAAGTCTGTAGCATGCACATAAAATTTTTAAAGCAAGAAAAAGAGAGTATATAGCTAAGATTACTTTTAACAATCTCTTGGCGTTTTTTGGAAGCTGGAGGAGAGGGGACTTAAACCCTACATGCTTCTTAAATATTGTTGTGTCTAGTTGTCATGCAGCTAATAGTACAAGCAAGGAAATGGTACTTAAAGCAAGAATCATTTCAGATGGAGTACAGTAAATCAGACCATAAGGGGTGACGTGGATGTGGTAATGTAGGTCTGCAGGAAGTAATTCTGATAGTAAGGATGGGGTATGGACAGTGGGAGCCTGCCCAAAGCTTCTGTCTTTCTGTTTTTCTCAGCACACTTAGTGTGCTGCCAGTCTTACAGAGGCTAATTTAGTATTTTTTTAAAATGTTTTTGTAGGACCTTAATTGATTTAGTCCTTGTTCAGACTTATCTGGCTTTGCTATGCATTTGTTGTGTGACAGAAGTAGATGCCTGTATTTTTAAAAATTAAAAATTGAGATTCAATATATGTGGGGACAGAATGAAGTTGATGCCTTCTGTTATGGTTTGGTTTGGATTTTCCATAGCACATCATCTGCAGGCTGAACAACCTCCTGTAAGAGAAGTTTCTTTCTGCATTAATCTTCACTTGCAAGGCTGGGGCTCTGGATCAGCTTACAGAGAACTAAATTTTAAGCAACAGTTCTTCTTGTGGTTTCTATTTGTTTGTTCACATATAATATACCTAAAGTGTCCTTGCCGTGAATAAAACTACAAAGATAACTTGAGAAGAGTAATTTCAGGATTTGTTTATTTTGACACTGGCTTTCTAAATCCTATTTAATTTTATTAGGTGGGGGATAAATCTTTCTTCCATGAAAAATACTCTATATACTTGCAGTGTTCTACATAAATATTTATAATAAACATTATAAAGTCTGTTCCAGCAATAATTATTTGTTATTGTGGATCCATGGACACATAAATGCTTGCTTGAGATGTACTTTTCTTCTGTTTGGGAGCAACATGAGTAGCAACACACTACCTTTGGCAAAATTAACTTGCATTTCTGGGCCACAAGATTTTCTAAGTGCTATCCCAGGAAAAGCTTAATATGCTTGATGAATGTGTATATATTTCCCAAATAAAAGAGTCTTGGTTTTACATTTGAAAAGAGCAGCGTAGTATCTTTAAATCTTCATCCCTTTAAAGTATTTAATATTGTTTGTCCACTGTTATAGGTCTTAAGGGATACGTGTCAGGCAATGTGTGAAAATCTTGCTTATCTTCATGTAAATAATTTCAGGTATCTGAACTGCAGGGTGTTTCTTAAATATCTTACCTTAGGAAGAAAAGGATTAAAGTATTTCAGAGGAGTTCCTAGGCTATTGTGAATATGATTCTGATTCTTTCAAGCTTCTGGTTGACCAAAATTTCTGACCCACTCTGTGTAGAGATATATAAAGTAGATTCTAAAAAAACACAGATGCATTTTCGTGGTAAAGTGAAAATAATTTGTGCACTTAATGCCACATGAATAATCTGGTGAATGCTATCACTGAAGAAAATAAAGTAAAAGTTATTGTTGTGGTTCAGAACCTTGATATATTCAGTACAATTGTTCCATGCTGCTGTCTGAAATCCAATGTTTCCTAATGTTTTCATTCCCTGCTTTACAAAAACATATTTCTAAGCAAGTTAAACATGTATTACATTAGCATGCCCTTGACAAATGTTGATAGTAAACCTGCATATAGTATTAGTGCATATATAAAGCACTGAGTAGTTGGCAGCCAGACAAATTCATAGCAAACTAAACTACTAGGACTGTATATATGAAGAGCACTTGCAAAGTAATCCATCCATCTTTAGGAACTGGACTTGCAAATGTTGCTGTAGGAGTACTTTGTGTTGGATAAACCAAGAAGCAAAATCTGAGTTTATTTGGAATAGTTTTTTGTAAGAGGATAAAGAAAAGTAACCATCTAAGATGTTAAATCCTGGGCTCTGAATTCTGAATTGGTGCTAAGTGTAAGGAACTCAAGAAACAATACGTGGACTTGTGGCTCAGAAATTGGAAAATTGTATGTGGCTCTAAAACATCTTCTCATAAGCCAGCTTGTGTTAAAAACCCTTTTATTTCATGATGATTGACATTAATACAGAGCTGTAAATGCAGATAATTATGCTAAACAGAATTCTACTACCTCAGTAATGAAGTCTAGTAAAAAATGCTTCCTCCTTACTACATAGTGGCTTGTGTTAGCAGCCTCAAACCTCTTAGACCAAATCCCATTGATTCAGCCAAGTAGTTAAACAAGTGTTGAAAAACAAGCTGGTTTTAAAACTGTGGCTTAACAAAAGGTGTACCAAAATGTAGCCTTGTCTACATCATCGCTGCTTCTCAGGTTGAAGCTGCTCTGGGCCTGGAAGCCAAGAGCACCAATACGTTTACAAGGACTCGGTGAAGTAGCACTAGAAGCTTCTCTCTCGAGGTACTTAGTGGGGAGCTGTAATGAAATAAATGCTGGTTTGGTAAGAACTGGTAAGCGTTGGTTTTAAAAAGTGAATGTTCTGCGCACCCAGCTTTCTCTTTGCCCTCCTGTCCCTGAGCCATAGAGGGTTGGGTGCACAGAGGACATCACTTCTGGCATCAGACAGCTGGAGGAGGGGATACAAGCAGCCAGGAGCGTTCTCCAGCCTAAGGGGAGCCCCAAAAACGTGGTGTCTTGCAGCAGAGCAGGCTGCTAGCACAACAGAAGATTAGAACTGAGACACAAGAGGGTCTGAGTGCTCCTGAGTGCCCCTCGTGCCAAGAGAAGTTTTGCCTAGTGTAGGATTTACTGGGAAAGGGAGAGAACGAGATGAACAATCTGTCTTTCATGCAAAACTTTGCTTTTATGCAAGCTTATGTACAGGTTGTACAAGTTCCTTTTTTTAAAAAAGCAACCTTATCAGAGAAATGATGACTGCAAGTCTTGCTGTTGGCATTTGCTAAGCCTTTCTGTCAGCACTGCATTGCAAAGGACTTATTTTCTGCTTACCCACAGTGATGTCTCCTGACATTCTCACTGCTTTTTACGTCTAATACTAATAAAGCTATCAACAGGCTACTAATCTACTTCTTGATTTGACTGTCTATTATCACAAACAATCAAATTGCTTCTTTCATTTCATAATGTAGCACTATAATATTTGCTAGGACACTGACTACCCAGGACTAGAAATGCACTTGCTGGTAATCTTTCTGATTTTCACTCCTCTTTCCAGTGGAACTGTATGTAAACTGGTATGACTGGTACCAGTCAACCAAAGCGGATCGTTGTATGGGCTCAAAATGATGGACTCAAAATGACACAGCAGTATTAGAAAGTAAAGAATGAAGCTGCATAAAGGCACCTAGGAGGAGGAAGCTTGAAAAGGCAGAGAGAAGCCAGGCAAAAAAATGTTCTATGCAAGCAGTTGTCATAGTACAACTCCACTAACATGCATCTTTTCCCTGCTCTAGTGTTATACTAATATTAAACAAGGCATTACAGAGATCAAAGGGCTCCCCTGTTTATTTCTTAAACAACAGCAGCAACAAAATCAGCACACACACACACACACACAAAAAAAAAGCCCCAAACATGACCATGCTGAGTAAAATTCTGTGAAGGGCTTTTTAGGTAGGATTTTTATGCTTTGAAAACGGGTTTGTAGCTCTGCATTCATGAGGGCAATGTGATTTCTGTAGACCAACAATCCGAGTTGTTTCTAGGCAATTTAGGAGCCCTAGCAAACTATGAAATAACTCAATACCTTTACTCTGCCTTCTGAAGTCCTCTGTCAGTTTTTTTTTCAGCTTAAATCAACTGGCTTTTGTGCATGGAAGCACAGTGGTGCAGACTTCTCCGTTCTCTTTTCTGTGTAGGACTTAACGTTGGCATTTTTGTCTGATGACAGCGGCAACAGTATGGGATGGAATCTCAAAAAGGAACTTTTTTCCTGTTTTGGTCCTTGTTTCAAGAGAATCATCACAAGTGTTTATGCTCTTTCTCCCTAGTTTGCTGCAGTGTTATATCACACTGAAAATACTGCTTCATACCCTCAGTTTTTAGCTTGCACAAGATTGAAGTTTTTCATTTTCAGTACCAGTGTTACAATTACATGAGATATTCATGCTGTTAGAAGTCTGTAACAAATATTTTGGTTTAGAGGTGTTGAAGGAGAAGGCTGGGGAAAGGAAATTTAGGTGCTAGTGTCTCCATTTTAATGGAGTAGACCCTGTCATAGCTAAAGAATGGCTTAAATTTATGCTCAGTTTCAGGTCTTCTGTGTACAAAATTGTCATGGTTGCTCTCTTCCAGGTAAAGAATTCAGTTTAACTTTCTCATTATTGTCTGTCCTTGAGTTTCAAATGGCAAAACTTCATCTCTTATCTCTAACTTAAACTTCTCATCAACTTAGGTGTGTTTCCTTTGTAAATTCATTAGTCCATTAATTTTTGGTCTTGCTTCTTGTTGAATTTCCAGTAATGTAATGTGAGAAAGCCAAGAAAACTGTCTGCTGGAGACATTTCTTGTAATGATTTTTGTGTTAGTGCTGCTGTGCCCCTGCACAGAATTCATTTGTTAAGAAGGCTTTATAGGAAAACCTACCTCATGCCACTTGGCAGGGAAGAGACAATGTTTAATTGTAATGAGTATTGATTGTTTTTAATTTGTTTGCTGTACATTAAGAACCAGCTTTCTCTTACATCAGTTAAGGATAAGAAGTGCAAGCTGAGTGAGCCCCATTTCCCACCTACCTTAGACTTGCTCTCGTTGGAGTCAAGCAGAGCACAA
Source organism: Thinocorus orbignyianus (assembly GCA_013400375.1). Lineage (NCBI taxonomy): Eukaryota > Metazoa > Chordata > Aves > Ciconiiformes > Thinocoridae > Thinocorus > Thinocorus orbignyianus. The sequence goes on along the minus strand of VXBW01006290.1, from coordinate 639,585 downwards.
GAGCACAGCATGGCTCTAGGGTGGGTGGTCAGACAACCAGGAGATGTGAGATGTGTTTGCTCAGGGTATCAAATTGCAGCAAACTTCTTCAGTTTATTTAGTGGGAATCTTCTCTCCACAAACTGTATTTTCAGAGGGAGAGGTTGATTTGGCATTGAAGGGAAACTTTGTGCTGGCTCTCGCTGGATTCTGGTGACAGTTCTATGAGAGCTCTGGTTTCATAGTCATGTATTTTGCAGTTTTGCTTTACAGTTCTGTTTTATCCTTTTGTATGCATTCTATTAGTCCATGAACAAGCAGCAAGTTAACATATTATCCACTCTTTTTTTATTTTGTTTTGTTGAGTTTTTTTTAATTTTAGTCATGACAACAAGTGGTTTGCATGGAATGCCCTGCTTAACTGCTGTTCTCTCACCTACCAGATTTTGAATGAGTTAAAACTTCAGCCAGTTTACCAGATTAGTTCTTACCAGGAAGTGTTTCTTCTTGTTTGAGTTAAGCACAATCTGTATTTGAAGACAAAATTTCATAATGACATTAATAGCAATAAGGATGACTTTTATTTTTTTAGTATCTTTCATAATTTACTCAGGTTGAGAAGTGAAAGATGGCTTTTTTTTTCCCCGTTACTTATGTCTGTGAAACGTTGTGACGACTTTATCCATTGCAGATAATGCTATGTTTGTTTCTTCTTTAAGTTTTTAGAGAATGTCACAAATATTACTGACAAGCCTTCATGCTAGAGTTCGCATTTATATTTGAGTCAGCTTGAACATGTATTTAAAAAATAAGAAAAACAGACTGCAAACAGCCAATTTAGTATTGGCTGCATATCTGAAGCAACTTAACTGTTGAAGCAATTGCATTACAGGTGCAGAATGGATTACATCTGAAAAAATTTGTAGCAGATTTAGTGGATTTACATAGAGGCATACAGGTATGTTCAGCTAAAATCTGCTGACTGTGGTGTAGCTGTGATCCATCTTGAGATCTGTTATTGCATGTATATACATATCAGCTGCAGCACAAGTCCATTTTCAGAAGCTTGTTATGCTAATCTTTCAAAAGGGGAACCTCTTGGTCTTTGGAAGGGCTTCCAAGGCACTGTTGCAACAGGAAGATTTGAGCAGCTAGTGAAATCAAGGAACACAACGTTAATGACTCTGTGTTGAACTCGTTCAACTTGGAAATGAACTGTTAAGAGTGTTACTGTCCGCACTCAACCAAAATGAAATGTTGTAAATTCAGATCTCATGTAGATGCCCTCGATTTTAAGGAAAACCTATCTTCTTGTTATGTAGGCAGGCCTGCTGGGGTGTGTTGGAAGCACAACAGCATTACTGGCTAAATTACTGTCAGCACTGCATGCTATAAAAAGGCCCTGCTTTTCTCCTGGCCTTCTACCTGTATTGCTTGGGAGGTGTTAGTATTCCTATTGCCTGGCTTTTCTGTAACACACTAACAGAAGATGGAAGAGAGGAGAAGTATATTTTTTCTCAATATCCCGACTACTGACTAGGACCTTTTGTTGCAGCTTAAGGTGTTGAGGATCTACCTTTTCAAAGGAAACACTTTTTTTGTTTGTTTGTTTTTCATTTTTTAAACCAGTAGCTAGTACTTGATGCATCTCTGACTGAATCCCTGAGTGATCAAGGTGAAAGAATTCTTGTTCCCAACCTGGCTTTTGGGCAGGATAGATCTGTGCTTGTCAGTCAATGCTCATTGCTATTCCTGCACTGTCCAGCGAGTGCAAAAAGGAGGATGTGGTGTTCTGTAGAAAAATGCTGGTTTCTTATTATGCAGATAACAAATACTGCAAGTTATACAGGTCAAATAAATTATTCCAATCCACCTCTTCACGCACACTGCTTTTAATTTAGTGCTATATGCAATTATTTATAGTCATAAAAAATTTAGAAAGCCCTATTTCCAAATGGTGCTTTTAAAACAAACAAACAAAAAAGCTTAAAAGTTTTTTTAAAAAAGCTTAAAATACTGTGAGAACACATGTCTATGCTCTAGTTTGCAAGAATTCTCTTTCTACTGAAGTTTACCTTATATCACAATAAGACTATCTTGCAACGTACACTTAATGTATGTTGTACAGACTTGTATCTTTTAGGGCTTGAAGGACTTTTAAGTTTGCAGGCTAAAAATATTGATGGTGAAAAGTTTGGTGTGTAGGAAGCAATTTAACAGCACCTCTTCTGTGAAGAGCACCCAGTAAATACACGTCAGGATGGCTTATTACATGGTGCTTTTCAGAAGGAATTAAGGAGTAAATTGTGCAAGATAGCAGCCAGCAAGAGCTGATTTGAGAAATGAAGGCTAATGGCTGAGTTTATTACTGGGCTTTGTAAAGCATCGTGTGTTCTGCTTGGGTGCAGCCTTTGCTGAAGGGAGTTGACTGAAGGTCTGAATTAAATCTTTGGTCTAGTTTTTTACAGACCTTGATGGATTGCCTTTTCGTAGTCATCTATTTGATTAACAATAAAAACCGTCTTCTCCTAATTTAAAATAATTGAGTTTTTGGCAATATGTGTATATTGGGAAGGAGAGATTGGCAGGTCCTCACTTTGCTAATTAACTTACCTTAGGGTGAGAGGTGAGGTTCTTTGTGAATCCTCAGACTTGTGTAGAAACTATTAACTGGGATTTTTTTAGTGGCATTAGGTGTTGTAAGTCCATGCTGAAATGCGTTTCACTTTGTATTAAGTCTATTGAATGCCATGACACCCTTCTGTTAAGAGCTAGGCTGGCCTGAAACTAACCTCATAAGGAAAATGCTGCTTTTGTGGGAGCCAGGTCCCAGGTGAGAACAAGTGTCTGGATCAAAGGAAAAACTGTGCACATAAAAAGAGGGAAGAAACATGTCTTTCCCTTCAGGAAAAGTAGTTAAATCAAATCAGCAGTAACACTGTCCTGACCATCAAATTATCCAGTGATCAGGCTATTTTGGAACAGATAACTTTAAACCAGTGGATATACACAGGTGTTTTAAGGGCTGTTTCAGAGCTGAGGGTGATTTTAGCAGCCTGATGAGGAGTTAGTGCCCTCATTGACTCCTTCCTCAGGATTAGATAGGAATTAACTCTGAGGCCAAGATCTCTTGATTCTCAAAAGTACTGTGTGATCAAGCAAGAGTTGTCTGACAGTATTTAAGAAACACAGGTTACAGACTGTTAAAGCAGCAAATTGTCCTCACAGTAGCTTTGACTTCCTGAGCAGAGGACCAGTAGAATGTAGTATAACTGAGAGATTTATGGGATGTAAACATAGGAAATCAAAACGTTATGGCTTGTATTATGGGGCAAAAGGCCTATCTTAACTTTTCTTCCCAAACACGAAGTACATAAACTATTTGCTTAGAAAAGCAAAGTTTGGGGTGTTTTTTGTTTTGGTTTTAGTTTTATTTTATTTTTTTTGTTTCATATTTGCTCTTTGCCCTAATGGCACTGCATAACATTTTCTTTGTTTCAGTGATCTTTTCCTATAAATGCCTATCAGAAGATGTATTATGTTAAATATTTAAACCCACTTACCAATATCATGTTTCAAATGATACTGCAGCAGTAATGGAGGAAATATTAGAAATGGAAGTTGAGATTTAATGTAGAAATAGTCATGATTAATGACAGACACCAAAGTTCACTTCAGTGAAAAGGGTATTTTAATTGGCTGGGTTGAGTAGTCTTGTCATACATGGAGCAGGTACTGTAGCTGTTGATTTTCTCCTTTGGGAGAGAGAGATTGAGAGGAAATGACCCGTGTTACAAAAGAAAAATAATACTAATCATATGGTAGGAGGCTGAATTTCTTGTGTTTGCACGTGGCTGACTCTTCTTCCTTTGGAGTAAGGTGTTAGAGGAGTGTTTCTCCAGTGCTACTTGAAAAAATGAAGTAAGGAGGGTCTTACTTATTTTTTCTTAAAAAAAAAAAAAAAGTTATGTGGTTGAAATCTATTAAAATACAAATTTCTTGTCCTCTGAATTCCATGCAGTAGGTTTTTTCTGAGTTTAATTTGAACTGGCTAACTTTTTTCAAGTTAGACCTATTTACTGTTACCTCTTAAAGTCCTTTCAAATTAAAGAGGCACAACTAGAATAGATTTTGTATAATTTCAAAGTGTTACATGATACATTTCTACCAAGTTCTCAAAAAAACAGTCATGTGAAATACAAACTCCTTTCATGCCAGATTGTTTTGGGTTTTTTTGTGTACACCCTTTGTGCAGCTGTTTGCTTTGCAGGTTATTGAATGGTACTGTAGATATCTTCCTTTGGAGTTTATAGTCTGAAATTCCTTATGAAATGAATTGTGCAGGAGGGAAGTCATTGAAGTGAGAAAACGTGGAGAACAGAACAAACTGGTTCAAAAGCAAACCCCACAGAAGAGAAAGATAAATTGGAATAGAAAGAGTAAGTAATTGCAGAAAGTAGATAGTTCCAGTCCTGCCTGCCTGGGGAAGGTGAGTCCCATTTGTTTCTGCCAAAGCTGCATGTAAACAGATAAGAAAAATCCCACTGTTTTAATGATTAAAAGAAATATTGAAATACAGGCTGTGCTCCCCCATCTCTGATGAAAACTCAGCATTAGTTCTGCTTATCTTGTCAACTGTGTTCATAGTTTTAATGGGACTGGAGAGCAAATTAATATTACCTGAACCAAATGTGTCTTACAGCCCACTTGTAACTTCTGCCAAAAATGTTGTTCTTCCTTATTGTTAGTGCAGAGGGGCTGGGAGGTGTGTGGCTGTGGACTGTAGCATGTGTAAATGCGCTGTTACATTGAAGGTTTTGCTACTGGCAATATTCAAATACTGTTTTATTATATTCAAACACTAACTATTGCATTTATTACTATGGGAACAGTTAAGGGACACAGGCATTTCACTCTTCGTTGCAAGCTAGCTGGATCTCTAAGCTAGCTGCTCTCTGAGCAGTCAGGAGAGTGGTTGTATGTCATCAGTTTATTTTCTTAGGGTGGTTTGTGTTTGTTTTTTTTTTTTTCTCATTATGAAACTGGAAAGATTGCTTGACGCCAGTTTGTTTAGCCTTTAAATTTCACTTTGCCAGCGTCTAGTATCTGTAGGTCTCTGATCTCTTTGAAAAATGTTCTTTATTTTGATATTTCTGTTTTGTCTTCATCAAGTGTCAATATTTTTACTGGCCATAAAAATAGGGTGGGTAATAAATAGGTCTTTCTATCAGTCAGTCTGGCAGTAGATTTAATATTATGGAATAATGAATAGTAGTAGATGCAGGTAAAGGTAAAGAATTTACTAAGTAAGCCAAGTGTTATTTTTCTTTGTTCAGAACTGCATAATTTTAGGATGGGGTGAGGGAGGATGGCAGTGTTAGATGAAGGCATTTGTGAAATGACCGAGTTTACTGTCCTATGTGAAGGAAGAAGAGCAGTGGCAGTATGAGACTAATGGGCCCAAGAAATAGATTTCACCAGACTTGTGAAGGTGATATGTAGTCTTCTGGGAAGATAATATTAAGAAAGCTGGTCAGTGCTGGAAAGGGCAGGCAACGATCCTGATTGTACAGGAAGGTAAGCACTATAAGGGACTAATACAGATGAAATAGTGGAAGCGTGTTGGGATAAGATCAGAAAGGCCAGGGTGCAAAATGAGTTATTACAACTGGCAAGGGACTTAAGGGAGGGCAATAAAAGATTCTAAAAATATACTACACTGGAAATGAGAAAGACAAAAGAAAAATATCAGGAGTGCTGAGTGACTCAGGGCTGAAGTAATGGCTGATTCTTCCTTTGGCCTTCAAAAATCCTTTCATGTAACTTGTTGCCTCACACAGTTGCTGTGGCTTGTCAGTGGTTGTGTGGAGCGTGTGGTGAGGTGTGCAGTGGGTTTATGGTTTTGCGAGGTTTGTGCTTTGTTGGCATTTTTTTGTGTTTGGGATTTTTCCCCCTTGGTATTTGTTTTGTTGTTTCTTGCCCTAAACTATGCCGCTTTGAGCAAAGTAAAAATCTTTTCCTGTTTTTGAGCTGCTCATACTCTGTTGCAAACTTGCTTCTCAATAGTTTTACAGTACAGTCTCCAATGGGTAGGAGTTGGGAGAAAGCACAGCTCCTTTGCAGGAGCAGCCTAGCTCGGCACCAGTTCCGCTTGTATCTCCAGCTGTGAGGAAATAGAAGGGAGATGTAGACTGCTAAATGCTGCTTGTCTCTTGTATGGAATGGCTTTTTTTTTTTCAGCCACAGTCAAACACACGGGAATGGTCTCGTGGAATTATCACTTAGCTCTTGAATGCTGAATAAAGCATATATTAATTCTTACAGCTGGGATTTGTTAGTTCACTTTTGACAGTGAGCTAAATGGTTATTTTCTGAATTAATATTTCTGATGACTGTAGTCAGGTGCCAATGTCTGCTTTTGTCATGGAATTACATTGAGTTGACAAGGTGGGAGCAACAAAATCACACTTTACCTGTTGATACTTCTTGTCTAAATCCAGTTTTATCCTCTGAGAAATAATTTTTCTAATCATAATAGGTATAAGCATGTTCCTGTACACTGCTATGGTTTGCAATCATGAGATGTCATCAGTTTGAGTCTTAAAATGTCATTCTTTATTTTTTTTATTTCCCACCCCCCCCGCCCCTTCCTGTAGAGTCTTGATATTTTAAAGCTGTATAAAATACTTGCTCTCAACAGCATCTGAGAGACTGGATATGTCAGCTGAATGGGTGATTTGCTGCATTTCTATGTAGATAAATTCTGTGCAGACATGAACCTAAACAGTGCTGGTTTTCAAAATGTAAAATAACGGAACAAGCATTCTAGTAATTTTGTTCAAAACAGCTACTGTAGGTTTTTATGCATCACTTCTAAAGAATCCTGCTTTCCAGTGAAGAACCAGCTGGGCATTGGACTTCCTGTATTGATCCATCCGTTGAACTTTTAAAAGAGGCTTTGTGACTACAGGAGCTCCTTGTTTATTAGGATGTTTTAAAGTGGCTGGAGACTGTGAGAGATTCAGATCTGAGGTGTCTCATGCTGACAAACATGTTTACTCAGTGTGATCTGGATCCTCTTGTGCGTTGAGTATCCAACCTACAACCTGCCATCAGCTGTGGCTTGCTCAAGGAGCAGGCTGTGCCAGCATTAGTCGTCTGGGTGGCCTGCTGATTTCTTTCATGGCATGTGACTGGAAATGCCTATTATGTGATGAGATATTTTTATGACTTGCCTTGCCCGAAAGGTTCTCTTTTTTTTTTTTTCTTCCCCTCCCTTCTCTTTTAGAAACAAGACAGCCACAACCAACAAAATAACCCAGCTCAATTTAAACTCAAATTGGCCATTCACAAAACACTTGTGTGTGTATACCAATAGTAGAGGGCTTTTTTATCAGTTAAGGTTTTTTGTTGCCTTTTTAAAGGCTTTTCTGTCTCTTCTTTGGGTTACTTTATTCTGGCAGATTTGTGCAGTACTTTTTTCATGCAGGAGAGTGCACGTATCTGAGACTGGAGTGCATTGGTGAAGGTGTTACATTATTCTTATGGTCAGGACTATGGTTCTTGTATTTCTCTCTGATTTCTAGAACCCTCAGAGCACTCATGTGCTCTTTAGTCCAGGGAAAATGTTTTGGTGATTTGAAAGCAGCTGGCTTTTAGGCATACTGTTGTGTAGAGTGAAAAAAAAAAAATTAACAAAAACCCACAGTTATGTCATGTGGATGCTGTATGGTTGCTGACACTAAATGCGCCTTAGCTATTCTTCAGTAGTAACTGAAACATTCACAATTTTTTGATAGCTGTAAGTAAACTCGGTAACTGTTATTCTCAAACAAATTGATAATGTTTTGGCATTTCAACAGAGCCCATAACTCAATCATGTTGCTAACGTATTCATTTGTTAACACTGGTGAAGCATCTGTTTTTTATCCTCTTACATTAAGCCTCATTTGAGAGTTTAGAAGTGTGATACTATCCCAACAGTTTGACTCCATTGCCCTAAATCCTGTTTTCAGTTTTGGTCTGCTTCACCTGTCCAGTGGAAGCTGTATGTCTCTCTGTAATCTATTTGCAGGTTTCTCTGTTGTTAGATAGTGCTTAATAGAATGGAAACTATTAAAAAAAACCCAAAACAACAAATAGCTTTTGTGTTTTTCTCAACCCAGTTTTGTGTGTGACTTCTGGGAGGTAGATGTGACAAAGACTGGATCATTTGTGCTCAGTGCCTCATTGACCTGTGATAAAAATGAGGTGTCACTCAGCAGCCCTGGCCTGAAGCTGCTGCCGAGTCAATGAGTCAGCTCTAAGTCAATTAAGTACTTGATGTGTCTGCTGAAATCAGCAGTAACAGCACCGTTGACACTGTTATTTCTCATCCCTGTGTTGTAAAAGAGATGTCTTTTCCTGACCTGATGGCTCAGAACTCTGCAGAGCGAGTCACAGTATTGAGCAGCTTACATACGTGGTTCACATCGCAGCCAAAACTTCACTTCGACTTCCTCATCTCCAGCGGCAGACCCAATCTTGTTGTATGCGTTGCTACACTAAGCCTAAAGCCAAGAGGTCCTGTGCTTAGAGCACACTTAAAGGACTGTACTCATTCAGAAAAGGCACAAGTGCCCCCTGGGGTGGCAATTCTGGAGGAGTAAAGCCACCTTGTCTAAATCTCTTCCTATGCTTATGCTGGGCGTTCACTTGAGGGGTGTTGGCAGAGTATTCTGTTGCTCTGGAAAAGACTCAGGAGTGCAGCACTCTTGCAACTTTATAGAATACAAGCTGCCAGCAACCATTACGGTTGGGCAATTTTGTCTTGTTCTCAGGCCAGCCAGTCTGCCCCAAAGTACACTGCAAGAACATTGGGAAGTTGAGAAGGCTGTATTGATGCAGGCAGAACACAACAGCCAAGCTCCATAACTCAGTCCTGCCAGGATGGCTTGATTCTTCCAGTCTAAATTATTAGCTTGTATGGAGTCTTTTGGGTAAGAATCAAACAATAGATAGTTTTTTTTTTTTACCTGACGGTGAAGAACCCCAAATGCTTTTCTTGAGGTGTAGCAGCGTGCTTGAATTGCTTATAGTGTGTTAAGTCTCTGTATTAACATGCTGCTTCTGAAGACTAAATGATACGATATTCAGGTTCAGGTGATTTGATTGATTGTACTCTATTTTAACAACTTAACGTTCTATTCATTGATGCTATTTCATTGCAGTACTTAAAGCAGTTGAGAAGGCAATGAATTATTTCCTGTCCGCTAGTGAGGCCTGAAGAACCACTAGTGAGGCATGAAAAACCATTTCAGTGGTTATAGAGGGGAACATCAGTAGCTATAAAAGGAACAATGGAGACTTTTCAAATTTTTATCTGTGGAAAGGCAAACTGAAACTTTTATAAGCTGTTCTAAGGCTTCTGTTAATGTACGTCTTTATGAATGAATGGCTTGATACAGATTTTATCATATGGATTTTATTCCTCTTGTCACAGTTTATCTGATAAATATGCATTTGCATAAGGCTTAAAAAAAATGAAAACACACACACAGCCTTCCACAATAACTGTGCAAGCTTTCTTTTAAAGAGATAGCTTTTTTTCCATGTCAAGTCCAAGGGGAGACATTTGATGTGATATGATCAGAGCTGGAGAAAAACAAATCCTGATCATTAGTTGCTGTGTTCTTTGGCAGCAGTGAATCATCTGTTCCCTCACTTGTAGGAGCTGAAGTCTCCTTGGCTTAGTCAGGTGGCCAGGTTTTGCAGTTGTAACTCTCTGCTTTTCTAACCCTTGATAGATGTGGGTAGAAGGATGTTTAGGAAGTTTAGTATAATCTTTTTTCTTTTATTTATTTATTTTTATTTTTTTTCAAGTGCAGTAGGGGCAAAAGCCATGGTGCTAAAGCTCTAGACAGATCAGATAATTTATTTATTCACATTGTATATGTGTTTCATCCTAGCTGTGTATTTTATAGGTTGCTGTAGAGATAGTCTTCATGTTACCCTGGGTATACAAGATTCAGCCATGGTTGTAGGGCTTTCCTCCCCACAAATAAGAGGGTAATTAAATTTCGAGGCCTGTTCAATCATCACCTTTTTGTCAATCTATATAGCATAAGAATAACTGCAAGTATTTCATGAGCCAAGAAGTGATAATTATTTTCTGTAGACTAGTTGTAAAGTCTGGTCTTACGGTTTAAGGCTGCTGTGGCTGACAGTCCTGTTGACTTCAGGGCTGTGTGATAATCAAGAGCAGTGTCCAAAAAGAATTCAAGATTTCTTTCTTTTTTACTTCAGAAGTAGGTATGTCCAAATGTTTTGAAATGTTGTAGCAGAGAAAAAATTATGCAGTGCTTTAGAAAGATATAAACCAGTAGGTGTGTCGAACAGCAGTCTTGCTCAATGTCTATCTTTGAGCTTTTTTTCAGAGACAACTCTTTAATAGATTGTACTGTCTCATTAGACTTCAAAGCATATGAATAAAATTATTTTAAAACTGTTCAAAGTGTTTATAGAAGAATGGCCTTCAGTTTGATCAGTCTAAACAGCCTAGACTTAATTCAAGTTGTCTCATTCCAAGTGTGGTACAAATACTTTACTGAAGAGATGGAGCCTTACAGACAGCTCTCTCCCCTGCCCCCATCTGTAATATTAACCTTGTATTATTTTGTGCTAAAGTTGAAGTATTTTCAGGTGCTCTTTCTACTTTTTCTTGGTGCTGAATACAGGAGAACTTGTTTAGCATGCTAAGACTTTCTGAAAAGCTCCTTGGAATTATAAGAAGTAGGAGGTACGTCTTGAAAAAGGGGGCTTTCCTAGATAAGGTGATTACTGTAACACATACCTAGCAAAGACCAGATCTTTGGCTTTATTATGGCTAGAGGTATGTGAGCAAAGGGAAAAGCGAAAATACCTGTGCTGATTTGGGTAAGGTAGTGTGTGAGTGTTTTTATCCATATGACAACTTAATTTCTGTGCAAATGTCATATCACACTTCTAGGGAAAGAAGTGCAGGGTGTAATGAGACCACTTGTATTTATTTAAGAGTCATATGGGTATTTTTAGAAAGCTTTGAAGGAACAGCTTGTCAGTCCTTCAACTTTGACAAGATTTTTTTTCCTGCATTGCTATTTTTTCTATAAATAGAAAATTTATTTTCTATTTATCTATAATCTATATATTTATCTCTTTATCTATAAATAGAAAATCTATATTCTATAAATAGACAATTTCTTTAGTCTGTATTTCACCATTTTACATGGAAGTTGATTATAGCCACCTTTATCTGATCTTTCCTACCTTTTTCCTTTTGCTAAAGCTCTTGAGAGTGTATATTGATAAAAACTAACACTTATGTCTTATAGCAGCACAGTAAAAGAAACCTTGCTCCAGGAGAAGTAAATAACATTTTTACTGTATACAAATGCTTCAGGGGAAAGAAGAAAACTGCAGTTTGTTCTGCAGGTGCGCTGATGTTTCTTGGGCTTTTGAGCTTCTGAGGAACTTGAGAGATGATTTCCAATTTTGCCTTCTGACTGAGAACAGCTCTGTGCTTACATACCAGACTTGGTTCTTGCATGGGACCTGTATGCCTGGCCTATGCCCTTTGTGCCAACCACCAACTCTTTTTATTGTGAACAAAAGGTAACTGCCTCCAACCAATACCTATAATTATTTTTTTCTGTATTAAATTGTTTTTTTAACTTCAAGCCAGCTTTTAAATTTGGAGTCATCCGGTTAACCTTAAATGTCTTGATCTGTTTTGTTTTTTTTTTTCTGTTACAGAAATTGCCAAAAGTAAAATATCCAAGTTGTTTTGTATGACTTCTGAATAGTGAATAGGTTAGAGAACCCAAATTGGTTTTGTTAAGCTTTGTTTTGTTTCCCTACTCAAAAAAAAACCCCACAAACTACCACAAAACAACAAACAAGCCCCCAAAATCCCCCTGAAACCCAAAAGCTAGGAACAGAGTACTTGTTACTCAGTTGGAAGGTATTTTGTTGTCAAGTGCAGTGAGTTTATGCAATGAGTGTGGGATCTTTGGGGACCAGAGTCTGTTCAATGTTAACTGCTCTGAGGGTCAGGTAATAAAAAGAGCAGCAGTTAGCAGGATACTTAAATCAAAATTGTCAGAGGTAGCCAGAAGGTACCTGCTATTGTTTATGTACATTAAAAACATGCTGGTGACTCACAGGTGGCTTCTTAGCAAATCAGTGTCCCAAAGGTTGCTCTTAAGCTGCCATTGTTGCTACCTCATCAACGCTGGAGAAAAGTGATCTTCTTATAAGCTGGTGACAGCTGAATCTACCTCATTCAGAAAAATAGCTTATCCCATAAATGGCAAGCTTCGTTTTACAACCTTTTGCAATTGTGGTGGCATTTTTTTTTTGCCAGTTCTCTCAAGAGTTAGTGCCGAAGCTTTTATTCTGTTCCGTCTTCCAGCAGTAGAACCACCACATCCAAGGCTTTATTTGGCACCAAGATAAACTACTCCTGAGAGTCTGTTCCCAACACTTGAAAAATTGGACTTTTAATAGCTTCAGCAAAACAGTGTTATTCATTTAGATGTATAAAGGGTCAACACAACTAAAGTATTCACCAGGACCTAAAATTTATTCCTGTTCTTCCTGTCTTCCTTGCGTGTTCCAGTCCACTCAAGCACTATTACTGTGGTCTAAGCATCAGTGCTGGTGAAAGCTATGTGTAGTCAAACAGGTTTCAAGTATGAGTTGCATCCCAGCTGCTTTTGCTGCCACATCTGTGCCCCGGCAGGACTTTTAATGCTGTAATATATACCTTGGTCATCTACTCTGCCTTGAGAAAGTGAGTTGTGTGCGTCTGTCACTGCTTATACTGAAGCACTTCTCACAGGAACTGAGTTTTGCTGGGTCTCAGAAAAATGGCATTTTATTTATCAGATCTATTGCGAGCTTGATGGTATAATCCAATCATGTTAAAAAAGCTCCAACCAAACTCTGCCAAAGGCTGTATTAGCTTCTTTGTGTGCTGCTGTGAGAAGCAGAGAGAATGTTATTAAAACTTCACTCTCTAGTGAATTACACCTTTTGTAGGTGGAAAAAGAATAGAAAAATGTTTACAGAAGCTCAAGAGGAATTCAGCAACCTGGCACACTGTCAAAACACTTAAATTTTAAGAGAAAGTGAAAGTGTGAAGGAAAAAGAATAGCTATAGCTTTAATGTTAAACTTCCTCAGAAACATAGAATATTATGGGCAAAGCATTATTTAAAAGCAAGAACAGACTTCTGTGGTGCCTATGCTTTTTGTGTGTTTATTTTCTGTATTAAAATATTTGGCTTTCATTTGGGCGAAAGAGGAAGTGCAGTTTGGCAAGAGTCCAAAACAGTAGAGATGCCTAATTTGTGTGTGGTTTTCCCCTTCACTGAGGAATTCACTCGGAATAACTCCTGCTCAAATGGGAAACGTTACTTCATTGAAGAACAAAATTTGTGCAAGGTTTTTCTTCATATGCTTATATTGTGCCTGTGTTGGAGGCAAATAACTATTCCCCTGTAATAATTGACTTGCATTATTATTGGTAGAGGTAAATTTAGAGACAGCTTTCACTCTGAATAAATTTTCATCTGCTGGGAGGTGAGCTTTAAGGGGTGGTCTCAGGAAGCCAGTGTGGGAGTTGGAAGCAGGAGCTTCTGGTTTTCATGTCTCATGCTGAGTTGGGAGCTAAGCAAGATGAAGAGCTACTGCTCTTCAAAGAGCTAAACTGTCTGTACCTGTGTCAGCTGCACTTTCACTTTCCAGAGCTTTCACAGAGCTTCAGATGTGCTTCACGAAAGTGTTATGCAAAGATGTAAATACTCCTCCTTCCATGATAACAAATCTCTCTTTGGACCATAACAAACCCCACACCCTTATTTTCTCAACAGACAAGAAGAGTATGCCATGAATATATGCTCTATCAGTAATGAAGTGTATATAGAGTGTGTCTGCCAGTAATGATGTATACGGATCTGGCACGAACTGATCTCAACCAGACAGAAAATTAGGTCCCTGTCTACCATGTGGAACAAGAGTTTAGTAGTGAACTTGAGCTGTAGCTCTGTAAGCAGCTGTACCTCAGCCCAAGGAAACAACACATTAGCTCAGTCTGTGTTCATGGCAAATCATAGAATTTTCTAGGTTGGAAAGGAGCTTTAAGACCATCTAGTCCAACCATCAACCTAACTCTGATTTAAAAAAAAAAAAACACAAAACAAAAAACCAAAACAAACAAACAAACAAAAAAAACCCAAAAAACAAAACACAGCAACAGAAAACAACCCAACTGTCGCCAAACCATGTCACTAAGCATTGCCTTGGCCACCTGGGTGCACTGCTGGATCATGTTCAACTGACAGTTGACCAGCATTTCCAGGTTCTTTCCTGCCAGGCAGCTCTCCACTCACTCTCCCCTAAGCCTGTAGCACTGCAGGGAGTTGTTGTGACCCAAGTGCAGGACCTGGCACTTGGCCTTATTGAACCTCATCCTATTGACCTCGGCCCATTGTCCAGATCCCTCTGCAAAGCCTTTCTACCCTCAGGCAGGTTGACATCCCCACCTAACTTGGGGTTGTCTGCAAACTTACCGAGGGTGCACTTGATCCCCATGTACCTTCTTATGAGGTATTTTTAGGCATTCCTGAGATTCAGTTTTATATTTTTTCCCCATGTAGTGGATTGCCATCCATAGTGGGTGCCATTCGGTTTTCTGGAATGCCTGCCCTTGAATTGACATCTGGTAAATTAAAAGTCACAAAATGCGGATAAAGACAGGCAGAACAAAGGCATTTCAATAACTTACGGCAATCTATACTAGATATTTATTTTCTACTGCCAAGCAGAAAGAACAGAAAAATACTGACTAATTTTCACCAGAGCAATGATCAGACATCCACCAGTAAACATGAGTGTAGGCCAAAGGAATGCAAAGATAAGGCCTTTCAGGGGGTAAAGTCTGCTTAAAATGACATTGTTCTGCGTTCCTCCTGGGTCATAGTAGCACGGGAAAGTCTGATATTTTTTGAAATTGCTTGCAATTGTTTCTATTCTTGCTTTAACTTCTTTAGAGTTCTCAGACTTGTCTGGGACGTACGAGCACTGGAATAAAAAATCAAGACGATTCATTACAATGGATACTCTAATACAGGGTTTGTAGTTATGTCAGGTTGAATAAAACAAACATTCTAGTGCTGACAGAAACTTCTGTGGTTTGGTTAACATCCCTGGAGACTGTCTTGGTTTCCTTA
>VXBW01006290.1:534793-623275 GCA_013400375.1 Thinocorus orbignyianus | reverse complement strand
AACAACCCAAACAAAAAAACACCACATAACAACAAAAAAGAACCCAGCTGTCACCAAACCATGTCACTAAGTGCTCGGCCCGTTGACCCAGCCTGTCTAGATCCCTCTGCAAAGCCTTTCTACCCTCAAGCAGGTTGACATCCCCACCTAACTTGGTGTTGTCTGCAAACTTACCGAGGGTGCACTCAATCCCCCATGTGCCTTCTTATGAGGTATTTTCAGGCATTCCTGAGATTCAGTTTTGTATTTTTTCCCCATGTAGTGGATTGCCATCCATAGTGGGTGCCATTCGGTTTTCTGGAATGCCTGCCCTTGAATTGACATCTGGTAAATTAAAAGTCACAAAATGCGGATAAAGACAGGCAGAACAAAGGCATTTCAATAACTTACGGCAATCTATATTAGATATTTATTTTCTACTGCCAAGCAGAAAGAACAGAAAAATATTGACTAATTTTCACCAGAGCAATGATCAGACATCCACCAGTAAACATGAGTGTAGGCCAAAGGAATGCAAAGATAAGGCCTTTCAAGGGATAAAGTCTGCTTAAAATGACATTGTTCTGCGTTCCTCCTGGGTCATAGTAGCACGGGAAAGTCTGATATTTTTTGAAATTGCTTGCAATTGTTTCTATTCTTGCTTTAACTTCTTTAGAGTTCTCAGACTTGTCTGGGACGTACGAGCACTGGAATAAAAAATCAAGACGATTCATTACAATGGATACTCTAATACAGGGTTTGTAGTTATGTCAGGTTGAATAAAACAAACATTCTAGTGCTGACAAAAACTTCTGTGGTTTGGTTAGCATCCCTGGAGACTGTCTTGGTTTCCTTAAGTCCATTACTTCTTTAAAGCTGTGCCTTCCTGTTTCTAACAGTGTGTCTGTGCCACCAGTATGCAGATTTACAGATTGGAGTAATGTTGTTGGGAGCCAATAATGCATATGTGCTTGAAATAAAACTGCAGTCTCTGTGTCTGTCACTTTATTATTACAGTGCCAGACTCAGATTCCAAAGAGAGCTTCTAGGCACCACCACCGCAGCAGAAATGTGTTAGTTGTGCAGAAATTCACCACTGGTTTGTTGGCGTGTGGGATAATGAAGTTGCTTCACTGTGCACTTCTGTGAGTAAGTAACAGAAAAATAAGAGAAAAAATGGCTGTATGAGGCTTTCTACTTGTCCTCATAACATAGAACTGCTTTCACATTTAGTAATAAAACAAAGTTATTTATTCTTCAGTGAAATACTTTTAGACTTCAAAACGCTAATATTTTATTGTTATTCATAGTCACTGTGAAGATAGACATTAGCTAGCAAAATTCTCTTCAGCATGCTTTATGCTGTCAGGTTTGCACTCTGTGAAACTCTAATCTGTGTAATTTCTTTAAGAAGATGAGTACTTGATGGTTGGATTTGATGATCTTAAAGGTCCCTGCAAACCTAGACAATTCCATGATTCTCTGCCAAACTGGCCAGAAACAGTTGCAAGACCAAACCACAGACAAATGAGTTTTCTGGGTGATCATCTTGCAAAATTACTGATTTGTTTGTCCTTTCTGTCTAAAACACACATCATTTTCCCAGCAGCTCCCTCATTTCACCTTTCTTGGCTTTCTTTATTCCCTGTTTTATATAGCACATGTAAAATGGAAGGAAAATTAGGATTTGCGCTCTTATTTTAGGCAGTTTTTAACTTCAGGTCTCTGCTGTGATAATGCAAGAAGCAAATGAGGAAACCATAGCTTATAAACTATTTCTTAACAGTGGTTCCAGCTTGAAGACTTACATGTTTTAAAATGTTCATAAATGTTAAATATTTGTGTTTAGCTGGTGTAATGGTGTAATTCCTTAAAAAGTATTCGCTTAATGTTTAATGCAATGTTCAAAACAAAACCCCAAATTTTGTCATTTCTAGATTATTTTAAAAATGCCTTGATCTAATCACAGACATTAACATGTAAAAGACAAACAGCTGCTCGGTTTAAAAACACTCATGAGTTGGAAGGGACCTCTAGAGATCATCCAGCCCAATTCCCCTGCTAAAGCAGGGTTGCCCAGAGCACATCCCTCAGGGCTGCATCCAGGAGGGGCTTGAAGGTCTCCAGAGAAGGGGACTCCACACCCTCCCTGGGCAGCCTCTGCCAGGGCTCTGACACCCTCACCCAAACAAGTTTTTTCTCCTATTTGAATGAAACTTGCTACCACCCCTTCTTCTCAAAGGTGTTAAGATAGCAGCAGAGAGTGATTATTCAGCCTGGGCTGCAAGTACCTTAGGATTTCTGTCCAGTGTATCTTCAGTCTGATACAGCATAACCTCTTGTCCTGAGGCGGTCAGGTTAACCCACACCTGTAGACACGGGTAAGGGAAGACATCCTCATCCTCGGAGCCTTCGCTGTTTGCGCAGGGAACTTTGTCGTTGATGTTGGCTTTGAGCACCTTGCACATGGTTTCTGCTGTCCAGACACTAGAAAGTGGAAACAGAAGGTGGTGTTTTTAAATGCATTAGTGGCATCTGTTGAGAGTTGCACATTGGAAATGCATCTTTGTGTGCCTGCTGAGAGTGGTGGCACAGGTAGGGCTGAGGGCCACTCGGTCATGGTGAGGTGCAGTTTGTCCAACCCAAATCAATGACAGCATCTGGAGAAGGCCTAGCATGGGAAAGTAACTTCTTGTTGTTTGTTATGTGTTCTGAGGTTTGAAGTTAAATTCTAGCCCCATCTGTCATCAGCTTTGTGTGTTACTCAAGAAAGACAAATTGCTGTGGATTTTCATATTCCACAGTAAATATTTGGAAGTGCGGTATGCTGGTGAAGTTTCACCTTATTATTTGAAATCTGGCTGAACGTAGTTAAGCCTTTATTATGAGAAATATTTTGACTAATTTCATTCAATAATTCTCAGAACTCGCATCAGTTCCCATGTTTTTCTCCCCCTCTCCTTTATTACGTGGATCTTTTGCATGAAAAGTAGCAAGATTTCATGTGGCAAAAGTTCATTTTTAGTAGTTACTTATCCCTTTTTCTCAAAAGTTACTTTTATTACTGATGCCACAGTGAGCTTTTGCTTACAGCAGTACACTTTGACAAGAAAAGGAAGAAATCTCACTCCAGTTATTAAGAAACAAATTATTTTCCATGCAAATGTATTTTGTAATGTGTTCAGGAGGCTGGAAAATAGATCAAGTAAATGTGAAATACTCTATTTTAAAGATAATTTTTTCAAGCATTTTTGAGACTACAATTGCTCTTAGCAAGCAGAGTGAGGTGGACGTACCTGCTTGCTCCATCAAAATCTTCAAGCATGAAAAAACTGAGTTGCGTTATTCATTTTGTTACTTAGGTTTTTTACAAATTGGTTTTGTGTGTGGAGACAAAACTTGCAAATTGAAATAAAATGTGGGTAATAATAATTTCTTCAGCATTCATTGTGTTCTGCACCACTTGCTGTGGTAGATTGGGCTGTTGAAGGTTTCTTATGATGGTTGATTTGACGGGAAGGTGCAGAGTCTCAACTGAACAATTTTACTGTGACTTCTCTTTGCTGAAGCTTTTATGTTTGTATTAAAAACAACACACTGTCCTGCATGTGAAAAAGCTTTTTGTTTGGTCTGGATTTGTTTGTTTGTTTGGTCTTGCACAAGTGAAAAAAAAACAGTTTTCCATTGTCAAGCTTTGATAAGCATGGTTGGTTTTTATTTTATGTATTTTTAATAGTAAATGTCTTGTTTTACTCTATTCTCATCATAGACCTGAGGGGTATCATTCCCTCTTTCTCTTGCTCTACCTGTAAATGCTTGATGACTTCTTGGCCCACTTCTTACTTCCTCTTCTGTCTTACATTCTTACTGGCTCTTCAATGCCATGTTGTTTCTTTATTGTTCTAACACATTTTGACATTGTTTTAATAATTGTATTTGATGCTGACAGGAAAAAGGATTAGCTTTATTATCCATAATAAATGACTGGTATTACCTTTTAGTGTAGAATGGCACAATGGTGATCCCAATAAAAAAGTACATCATCATGGAGCATGCGACCATTCCCAGTCCAAGGCACAGGGCTCTCGTCTCCCCTCGCTTCTGTGCAGTCACCAACTTTTTTCCCAACATGATTTAGAACTGGGAAATCTGAACAATCTCTTTCTGGTATAAAATAAAACACAGAAAGGGGAAGACAAACATGAGTAGGATTGGCCACAGGTATCAAAGCTGTGTAACAGGTTTCTGAAATATAATGTACCCCATGGAGGAACAGTCCAATGTTTGTAAAAACTAGAATTTAAAGAAAACCAACCACCTACTATGCTTTTTTTTTTTTTTGTTACCAGT
The DNA here is from genome assembly GCA_013400375.1 of Thinocorus orbignyianus. Classification (NCBI taxonomy): domain Eukaryota; kingdom Metazoa; phylum Chordata; class Aves; order Ciconiiformes; family Thinocoridae; genus Thinocorus; species Thinocorus orbignyianus. Next base: position 618,946 of record VXBW01006290.1, on the reverse strand, counting down.
AGACTTCTTTTTACTTCATGTTATTTACCATGTACTTCTTTTAAAAAGTGTGTTTGTGGAGTCTAGGAGGTAAGGTAGGAAAACCTGATTACCTCTTGGGAAAGTTCTGCTGACAGTCCGATTGTCCTTAGCCTTGATTCAGCCTAATTTATGTTGCTACTTTTCTGAAGTAAAAGATATCTAGGATGCCAAATAGCATTTTAAATGATCTTGCAAATTCTTTGGTAAAGAGAATCTAAATATAATTGCTGTGAGTGCATATGCCATTAAATCAGTATGACTGATGTTAAGGATTAATACGTAAATGAGCCGTAACAGGCACTGAGAGTTCAACCCATCACAGTATCTGTTGCAGTCACAGCTGTAACTGAAGGTTTGGGGGATTTTGGTTTAGATACAGTATGAAAAGAGCATAAGCCAAAGTTAGTAAACAGACTCTTCAGGTTAACCATGAGTAGATGGTCTGCAGCTGCTCCAGGCTGGCAGAGCTCCGGTGGTACTGGAGGTGCTGAAAGACCAAGGTAAAGACGGAATGTGAATGTAATCTGAATGTTACTTCCTTTCCTGTTAGTTGTGTTTTTCACTGGTGAAAGTGCCTTACTTTTTTACTTTGATCACTCATCCAAGTATTTGAAGATTGAAATGCTACTGTATTTGGACTACTATAACACCTGAATGTTGCTATTAACAATAAAAAAATAGCAGACTATGAATAGTGAATTAGCTTTGGTCGTTTAGCATAACTTGGGGCTAGTTACAGACTTCTTAAAGTACAGTTTTTGAAGTTGCTAGTGCAGGGTATAAAAATTAAAGGCTGTTCGGAAGTTTCCTTTGGAACAGAAGTTATTGTTGGAATACTGAATTTTGTCCAGTTTCATATTTAATTCCACTTTAAATAAAACATCACTATCCACTGCAAATTTTGCGTACAGCGTGTTGAGGGGAGTTGTTTTGCTGATGGTCGTGTATAATTCACTAGCGTCAGAAGAAGCATCTTAAGTTGGAAATTACCATAAGATGAACTTTACATGCTTACTGGTATTTGAGTTTCATACAGAATGCAATGCCCTTAAATAAGGCTGCATTGTGTTGTTCTTGATCTGTGGTGCTATAAATAGACCGTGTGGCATCAAGCACTGTCAGTGTGCTTGCACTGTGCCTGCCAGCTTGTGTATAACCACGCACAGAGGCATGTGCACCCCACGAGGGAACTTGGGTCAGTGTCAGTAGTGACTGACTGTTCCTTGGAAAATTCTATTGTTTCTTTTAGTTAGTGGAAATAGCATTTTCAAAAAAAACGAAGAATTAAAAAATATTGAAAATATTGGTACACTGTAACTGGTTTTAAGACCAGTTGATATTAAGCTGATTCTCCTTTACCTGTTGTTTAGTTTGGTCAGAAGGGAAAATGAAATAAAATAATGTGATCAGACCTGTAGCACAAACCCTTAGAATATGCGATACTTGACTGATAGTTCTTTATAACACAGTGGGAAGGTAATGATGGACAAGTAAAAACCTGCATTGTTAGCCAAAACTTTTTAAAAACAGTAACAGTGATTTACCTTTAGTAATGTCTGTGGGTAAATGAAAACGTGGAAGATTGGTACTGCCACCATGACCTATGGAAAACTTATAGCAGCCTAGTGCTGTTCATCTCTTGTATTTTAGATGAACTTTGTTGTTTACGTAGCTGTTCCAGTTACATTGAGAAATAGTGTGGTTATCAGACCTCTTGTTACATGGAAAACAAGAACAGTGGGACTATTAACCAAAGAAATATAATTGCCCCATCCGTCGACTTCAGTGTCAGCCACAGAAGCAGCAGAAGTACCAGTAAACTCATCCTTCCTCATCATGTTAAACTGCCAGACTACCTCTTTAAGATACATAAGGAATTAGTATGTGTAAATTGGAAATGTTCATAAGTGGCCGAGAGGTTTTCCCAACACAATGCAATGTTGTTCCTTCATCCTGACAGCAGCCGGGCTGCCTGACCCTAGTTGTGTGTGTGGGCTGCTGGGTGATCCTGTTTGCCTCTGCTCCACCAGTTCAGATGTCTGCTCCACCCCAAAGAGAATAAGGACATATGAATTATGCAGAGAATGTTAACAAGAAAGATTGGCCTAAAAATATCTCACCGAGTGCTTCTATAAACATAAAAAATAACCAGCCAGGTCTCCAGGCAGTGTACATTAGAGGTGCTCACGTCACTGTTGTGTTGCTGCACTAGATGAGCTGTAAATGTGATCCCTGAAACTGAAATACATACGTCCTGTTGCCTTTTTATGCTTTAAATTTTAGAAGATGAGAAAAATCTGTAACACTATTTCATGCATGTGCAGAGTAATTTAAATGGAAACCCAATTTAGTGAAGGAAACCCCATGTGCATTTTTTTTTTACTCCCTTCATATATAAGTGTTCTTATGTTCTTGTGCTGAAAATCCTGCATTTTTTGGCTGTCAAGGCAAAGGAATGGTGCACGCATATAGAAAAACATATTTATTTGGAATTTCCCCAGTGTCTAAGAGGTTAATTTTTTTTCAGATTAAAAATTCTTCTCTTCTGTCTCCTAGCTCTGTCAATGTATGTTAGGAGGAATGTTGAAAGAGCTAATTAAGTGTTTCCTCTGACAAAATCATTAAGTCTTTGAAAAATGAAGCACTGCAGAGGACTTGATTGGCCCAGGAAGTCTCTGAGCATATTTGAATTGGACTATGTATAACGCAGGTTTTAGTCTGGCCTTCAAGAGCAAATCTAAATGTATCTTTTGCACTGAAGATTGTGGGGTACCTCTATAATTATTAGGAAAATATAAGCTTCAAATCTTTTCATAATGTTCTCTCTCCCTAATCTTCTTCTTCAGTCTAGTTAAATTATACAGTACATTAACTGTGCAATTTCAATGTATAATCACTGCATTGACAGCTGCTGGTGATAATCCTAGGGATGCCATCTGCTCAGGTTTGGAATAGAGTCCCCTGTTTTGATTAGTAGACATGTTTGATACTCGGTGGGAAGTCTCTGCTGCCTCCTGCCCCATCTCTCAGGGAGCTTCCAGTGCTGGGACCTCCGTGAGTTCAGAAGGGACCCCCATCTCGAGCTGTTCCAGGCTGCTCTTAACTTGGGCATGACAATATTGGTAGCACTGATGAATTCATCTTGCTCGCTTGCAGAAGGAAGGGTGCTAAACCTCTATCCCAAATTTAAATTGGGTATAACTATGAAGTGAGCCAGTCATTTCTTTTTTGAGCTGGTTTATCCTACACCACATCTTTAGTGAGAGTTTATATACTGCTTTCATATGAACCTCAAGTACTAATACTACATGCTAAGAAGAGTGATGCGAGTGATCTGCATCTCTAAAGGGATGAGGAGTTTTTAAACACGTCTGGACCTTTTGACCTCTACTCCCTCTGCGTACAAAATAGACATTTGCTTTCTCCTGTCAAATGCCAACTTGACAGTCACCTTATTTTATTCTCAAAATACCTTGTGTGGATGATATAAAAAATGCTGGCTTTGCTCAGTGAGTAAGAGGAGCAGAGTGTTTGTTGCAGGTTTATTGGCCAGGTGCTTTATGTGGCAACCAGAAGGCAACCATAAGTTTTAGACCTATAAATGTGAGCTCTGTAGTGGTTATGCTGCTGTGGCAGAGCTGCACAGCTTATGTGTTTACTGTTGCCTCCAAGTTGAATTATTTTGATCACTCACACTTGCCTACCAATTTCCACGAGTATTTTAATACTGCTTAGGTTCTTCCTTTCTGTTTCAATCCTGCCTAATCCTTTTCTTAACTGCTGCCTCATCACTTACACCTGGACAAAAGGCCTGAAGTCAAAACTATGTTTGCGTTGGCACTTGCTTCCCCTCTCCCCACCTTCCATGACCTATCCTAGTGTTTATAAGCATTTTACTGATACCAGCTCTGCTTTTGCAAATTGGTAAGAATCCATTACTTAAAAAGCATTTTCCATATCTGAGGCCACAAATACTGGATGTATTAAAGAATAAGGTCATGCTGAACCTTGATGGAATTGCGCACAGACAAGGAGATGGTGCCATGTACTTGTGAATGTCCTGGAAACCTGAAGCAGCAATATTTTTGACTGCATAACAGGATGCAACTACATTTATTTTACTAAATAAGCTGTGTCATTGTGCTCCATTAACGAACTGTTTACTGATGTAGCATTAGAGTGAATTCAAGAAGTTAATTTTTTTCTTCAAAAACATGCGGTTGTTTCAGAGTAATTCTCTTAGCCTTTAAACCTACTGGTTCTTTACAAAAAGAAAAAGAAGAAAAAAGTTACTGGCTCAGTTCGGCAGCTCTGAAGTTCTTTTTTTGAGTGCTTTTGGATTCTGTGCAGGACGGGGCTGCACAGAATGCATCAATTTAAGAGTAGATTTCGGGAAGTCTACAAGAGTTCAAAAGCTTGGTTCACCTTTAACTTAAATAGAGGTAGAAAAGCACAATCCCTAAAGGAATGCTAAATTCCCAAACTTAGGAAACTCCTAGGAGTAAAGGTGTACATGTTTACCATTAAAATGAGTAAAAGCTATGATCTCATATGGGCTGCAGACTCCTAAGATTCTGTTCTTTGTGAAAATATTACTGTTAGCTTTGCTAATAGTTATGGAGAATTATCAGGTTGATTCCAGTTACAAAAGAACTCTATAACTTTTCTGTAGGGTGTGGGCTGTCTGGGCTGTCCTCTGCTGGGCTGCACATTTAGAAAGACTGTTTCTTCCAAAACGCTGTACTTTTCAAAACCCAAAGCTATTGCACACCCCCAAGGAAATACAGTTGCTTAGAAAAATACTTACCGTTTTTGATGAAATGCTTCTTTTTCTGATGAAACAGACTTCTGTTACATGGCAGACTTGGGATAGTAGTGGAGCGTAGAGCTGAAAGGGATTATTATGATTTTTGTTTTCCTTTCTGGTACTTTGCTGGGTTTGCTTTGCTGTGGCTGAACTCCTAGCTGAGTTCCCCTATTATGAAGCTTTCTGTAACCATAAATGGTAAGGTATGAAACAGCACTGCACTTTTGAGATTAATTGCTGAAAACCAGGAAGCCGCAATACTAAGGCCAACTACAGCTGAGTTTTCTCATATCCTAGGGCCACTTTGCCACATAACCCAGCAGATGCAGCTTAAACTATAGTCCTACTCCTTTTCTACTGCTTTTTCGTTCAGAAACCTAGTCGGTATTTGGGTAAAATTTAAGGAATTGAGCGAATCCATGACCAGTGGTACTGATTCTTAATTCTTAGTACCTAAGCTATTAACAGCTGTGTGTGAATGCTTTGTTGCCTCTAGGTTTAAGCAGTTTTGGATGCAACAGATACTAAAACTTTGGCTGTATATTAGAGCCCTATAGACAACAAAACATCTGTCATGCCATAGATATATTAGTGTCCAGCATGTTCGCCTAGCCAAGAAGCCAAGTTTGCTTCTGGGACACATAAACAGATGACTCTTAGCACAGAGCTTCAGAGAAGAGCTAAAATAATATCTTTTTTTGATAGAGGAAAACTCTTATTGGGAAGCTAAAGGAATTTAGACGATTTAATCCAGTAAAAGCACTAAGAGTGCTGAACATTTGTAAACAAGGGTAGGATCCCCTCCACCCTGCTTTGAGGTATCTAATAATTAGCTTTTTTAGCTTAACCTGGTCTTCTGGGCTTGCTTTTGGTGAAGGATTTGAAGTTGACATGTTCAGAGACTTCATGCTGTCTGAAGATAACAGATGAATCTCCCCCAAAAGGGCTTTTTCTATTATTATTGATGCAGAAGAGAGCGCACAAAGCTGACTTGGATTTAGATAACTGTCTGTTAGACACTTAAAGCTAAGTAAGATGAAGCCTGCTACTATCATCTAGGTTGGAAAGATTTATGACCGTAGTCATTTTTTAATATTTGAGAAGTGATGTAGCTAGAATTAAAGAATGACATTTGAAAGTTGGAAAAAAAGCATTATGAACCAAACTTATTCCCAGATAAAAAATAATCTGGTTGGGTGGAGTTTTCTATCCTTTATGTGATACTTCGGCAAAAAGACTGCATATGTCAAAGCTGCGTGCTCTGGCTCAAGCAGAAGTCAGGCTTTTCATGAGGAATTTATTAAAAGTTATTTTTAGGCTGTGTGATTCAGGAGTCAAGTTAGAAAGCAAGGTAACCCCTGCTGGCTGAAATTCATCTATCTCCAGCTCTGGCTGTCTCTTTTGCCCACTCTCCATAACTCTAATGGCTAATGCACAGGGATCAATTTTGAACTGCCCCACTAAGGAGTTCTGCTACAAAATGAACACAAATATTGTGGAATTCTACATGCAAACCAGAGATGACATTGTTAAGCTCCTGCCAGTGATAGTAGAGTGCTTAGGCTCGGTTTGAGGTGCACTGGTGATTTATCTGAAAAGAGAGAAGCTATGTTTTAAGTCTGATGCTACCCGTTACCTTTTGCTTCTTTCTTTCCTGGTACCATATGCTGCAGATGTACAGGTCCAGGTGGTTACTGGCTCTTGGAGAATTAACCCAATACAATAAGCTCAATGAGGTGGTGTGCTGATACCTTCTTTTAACCTTGGCATATTTTGATGTGCCACTGACCTGTACCAAATGATGTGTGTGCATTAGAGCTGTATCAATGGCAAGCCAACTGTTATATTAGAAATTCTTTGGTACAGTCTAAAATACCATCTGTCTTACTAAAATGACATAGACTGTCTTAATTGTTTGCAACCTGAGGGAAGGGAAAAAAAAAGGGAGCAATCTGTTGATTGGAATCATGATGTGCTTTTGCCCTGGTGCTCCTTTCCCTTGGAGGAGCTGCAGTGATTGCTCATCCTCCAGCTTGGCTCCTGTCTAGAACCTTCTCATCTGCTTGTTCAAGGCAGGATTTCCCTGGTTTCAGGGGAGCACAGGACCAGCTGTAGCTTCTACACGAGGGTCTGCTGCTGGGACACTAATTCGCTGCTTACTGGTAGGCCACATAACTGGTGATGTAGAGTTTCTCCTGGCCTTACACTAACCTGGAGAGGGGATATGAGATCTCTCTTGGGAAGACCAAGTTCCTGGGAGTGCTCTTCAAGTACGGCTGGCAGAACAAACTGAAGCCAGTTAGGGTCAGCTGGAGCTAAAGGCAAGTAGTCCCACTTGGCTGAGATCCTTTTGCAAATACTAGTTTTAGCCAAGATAAAAAATTTTGCAGGGGCATTCCCATCCTTTGCTTGAGGTGCAGTTTTAATGTTTGATCCCTGACTGTAACTGGAGGAAGAAAAAGGGAACACAAACAACGTCAGACTAGGCTTTTCTGAACTTCAAATACTCTGTTTTGAATCTGACCAAGTTCCTTTTCAACATCTTGCTTCCCATTTATTTTATTCCAATGTATTAAACACTTTGGCTGAGGCCAAAGTAAATTAGAGGGATAATTTCCCATGATTTTAAAAAAAAAAAAAAAAAAGAGCCATGCTTCAACTTTGAAAACACTACTGTGACTAAGTTAGTGAAGTACATAAGCTTAAAATTATCGGTCTCCAGAAATGCAAGAAGCTATTAGACTAATTAAAGAGAATTAAGATAGCTATTTCCGAGGAGTTATTTTCTCTGTAATTGGTAGTAGAAGGAAAAATGTAGGAGAAGGTTTGTGTCTCTGAAAGAAAAATTATGTAAACATTAGCATACAAGGTTTGTAGCACTGTTTTGTAAATAAAAAAGAAGTGACTGTAAACATTAGTGCAGCAGTAGAGGAAAAGAGTTCCTGGTGTTTATTTGCTGCACTGCTCAGGAATGAGCAGTCAAACCCTCTGTGTCCCTTGTGTGCTGTCTGTATTGGAGAAGGTTTTGTTCCAGCTCCTTTTGGTTTCAGGTGGGGTCTGGTCATGGCAGGTGTGTGTTAGTTGAAAGGACTCTTAACCATCCCAAGGAATGGGACTAACTTTGCTGAGGTTCTGAAGCTTCAAGGTGTCTCAAGAGAATCTGATTTGACCTCATGTGCTACTGAACAGCTTGTTAGTGCGACATGACATGAATGAAACTTACTTTTATTTTGCAGGTAACCTGTTAAGCATTAGGTTGTCCTGAGTAACAAGTGTATCCTGCTGAAAGCTGTATTCAGGTTATTTAAATAGCATATGTAGGCAAGCAGAAGTGATGTGAATTTGTAAACTGTGAACCCCCTTTTGGCTCTGATGTAAACAGCAGTTCCAGATATAAAAAATGGGGTAGAGAAACTGTATCTTTTAGATATCAGAACTACTTATGCTGTTCTTGTAAGATGATCATCTATAAGAGTTGTTTTCATACCAGGGCATAAGAAAAACTTCATGGCTTTGAGACGGAGCCAGTTTAATAAGTATTGCTGTTTTATTTCCAGGACTTTCTGTTGCTTCTAAAGAATCAGTGAGCTGTGAAATGAAAACAGTTGTTTGGATCTTCAGAGAGCCCTGCAAAGTTATTAGCTCCCCATTCCTAATTGAAACATATTCATAGTGTAGTACATTGTAATTTTTAATGGGCATCATAAAGAGATGCCGTTGCTCTTGAACAAGGAACAGTCACATATTAAAAACGATGTGAGTTAGAAGGAGAAGGATGGCCTGGGTGTTGGCACGTCTAAATCAGGCACAGGCAAACTTTAGGACTCAGCTGCTTTCTTTTAAGTAACTAAATTAACGAGCTGTGTAAGGAACTTGTCGATAATTCCCCAGTTTCAGGAGGGTTGAAGGAATCCTCAGAGCTGGTCAATCCTCAGAACATACATAAGCAGGGATTTTGAACTGTTTGGCCTCCAATTTTGCAAACAGTAGTCGTGTGATTGTGATGATTCCCTGAGTGAAAGGTAGCTGCCGTGACAGGCTTCCCTGCAGCATGTTGTACCTGTAGTCAAGTGTGACGCTGTGGCAGGACTCAGTTTTTCTCTGCAGTTACTGGGATATCTCTTACTTCTGTGTCTTGAAACTGGAATTAGAGTATGCTTGACTGCTTGCTGCAGCCAACCCTTTGTGGATATGTACTGACTGATTTCAGAGGATAAGGGCATGGTTTTCAAACAGAATGAGTGCATGGGCTCTTTTCTCAGTTGGGATCTTGTGTGTTTAATCAATTGTTAAAAATGTTGTTCCAGGTTGATATTCTCTGCTGTCATGTGTGCAGTTGGTTCTGCAGTGGAAAGGGTAAATTTCTGTTTCTGAACCTTATCTGTTTGATGTTTCTGAAAGAAAAGCTTTCAACTCCTCCTCTATAGAATGGGAACAGTATTTCCTTTTCTACTATCCTAAGGCCAAATGTGTTAATGAAATGTAATTTCATAATGGAAGGCATTCAGTATATTAGCTGAGTATAACTCATTAAGTAGTCTGGCCAGTGTCAGGAAAATTGTTTTGTTTGGGTTTGCTTTCCCTGTTCATTTTTTTTAGCTATTAGATAGTTTGCCAAGTTGACAAAATGCAGGCAGAAAAGAGGAGAAATGTAAAGAAGCTTTCATAAAATAAGATATTTAGACATGACAGTCTGTGATGTTAAGTAAGCCTATGGGAATGTTATTTTGGAGTGGATGAGTACAATTGCACAGTGTTGTATAGCAGAGGAGATCAGAAAGCTGTTGTTATTGCTTCCTTTTACTTTTTGAAACTCACTGGAGCTCCTGTATTTCTGTCTAACAACCCCAGGTAGCTGTATGGCTGTGTGCAGTCTGATGGGTCACCTCCCACCACACCAGGTTGCTCCAAGCCCCATCCAACCTGGCCTTGAACCCCTCAAGGGATGGAGCAGCCACAGCTTCTCTGGGCAACCTCTTCCAGTGTCTCACCACCCTCACACCAAAGAATTTCTTCCTAATATCTCATCTAAATCTCCCTTCTTCCAATTTAAAACCATTACCCCTTGTCCTGTCACTCCCCTTCCTGACCGAGAGTCCCTCTCCAGCTCTCCTGGAGCTCCCTTCAGATCCTGGAAGGCTGCTTGAAGGTTTCCCCGGAGCCTTCTCCAAACTGAACAACCCCAGCTCCCTCAGCCTGTTTTGATAGGAGAGGTACAGTTGGAGGAGCCAGTTGCTGCCTGTTGTGATCCCTAATGCCATTGTTGCCTTTGCTGGGACTTCTGCTGCCTGACAAGCGAGATACTTCTTATTACTGTCTCCATCCATGCCCATGCGTGGACACTTCTTAATTCTTTCACAGTTTTACTGCTCTCTTGTATTGGGAAAGGGGGATTGAGAGGGCACGTGCTAAACCTCAGCTTCCTATATTCCCCAAAATGACAAAATTTTATCAACCTTGCTGCAGTGAGTTATGAAGTCTCCAGAAAAGAGATATAAAACATAGCAACAGAAAGGGTGATGTGCTTTCTTTTTGCCAGAATTAAATTGCTGAAAGGTAAGTTAAAAAAAATAACTTAAAAAAAAAAAATGAAATAATGTATGGAATGCCCTTTGTTTCTATTCCACACACGTTCTATATAGAAAAGTTCACAATTTCTTTTGTCTTTTTTTTGCCCAAAGACAGACAGACTGATATAAGGAATTAAAGTAAATCTTCTTTACCTTAGCATTATTCTTTTGTTGCAGAAAGTTACTGTAAATGAGACTGTCATCTATAAATAATACCATTGATCTTGTGTTCCCTGAAGCAGTTAAACTTCTTTTTAGAGTGCAGTCCCAATATGGAGGCATTTTATGTGCTTTGCTATACAATTCTCATGAAAGTAACATGATTACTTTGAGCTCTTCTGTTACCTGGGGAATTCTAAGCCCTTTCAAAGTAATGTTGCCCCAAGAAGTTAATGGCAGGTAAGTTTTAGGCTTATGAAGCAGTTTCCACTGTGATTAAAAATGCAAATGAACCACTGGTAGCAGAGATCATGAATTTTTGGCTGAGTAGAAGTGGAGGTCATGCAGGCTCCTACTTGAGCAACCTGGTGCTTGAGCAACTTGAGCAACCTTCTCCGTAGCTTGTGGTGGATTTCAGCTGAAGAGTGCCTGGTGTATACAGCAGAGCAGGGGAACATTATTTGTGGTTTGTATTTTTGTAGATTCACTGTTTGAAGCGCATTTACTCTGTGCTGATGTAAAGAAACAAAAACTTCAGCTGCTGGTGGGTGGGGAATGGAAGGGGGGTGCTGGAGAGAGATGTGTGGCAGGAATTTGGTGGCTAGAACTGCTGAGAGGTAGTCTTTTTCGTAAATCAGAAGCCCTAACGTCCTATCTTGACAGAATAGAGGCAGAAATAGAAATAATTTTCAGACCTCACATTTTCCAACTGGTTGTGGTTTTGGGTTGCCAGCATTTTTATTCTGTAATCGTGGTCTCTGTGCTTCTAGTTCAATTTTTTGTTTGCTTTATTGAGAAGTGAAGCTTGATATACCAAGACAAGGCATGGATACTGGGCAGGAGGGAGCAATTCTTCAGGGCAGGCAAAGATGAAAGCTTATGTGTGATGCTTGGTCATTTCAGCATTACTTTTTTCCCCAGTCACACTGCAGAGCTGTCTTCTCTTCCTGCAGCACCTGGCTGGCATTCTCAGGTCTGTGTTGCCAGAAACTGGAGAAGCAAATGCTTTTTGTGCCACATGGATGCGTTTCCACCTCAGAGAAAGGCAAAAAAGAGCTGCTGGAAGTAACCAAACACTTACATTCTCTACCATAGAGAGTAGAAAGGAGTTCTGCGTGCAAATTTAAGTTTCTCAAAGAGAAAAGGGGAAGGAAATCTGAACAAAAGAAATTATTTGGTCCACTAGGACACACGTACTTTCGGAAATCTGTATAGGCTGTATTTGCGCACAAACTTCTGCCTTGAGTTCTTCTCCCCACTGGGAAGGCTTGAGAGTACCTGCATGGAATGGATTCAGCTTTGATAGGTTCAGTTACACCACATTGACTTTCCTTTCACTAAGAAAAACATGCTTCAATGTGTAAATTCTTCCTTTTCTCAATCATTAGATGTAGATGTAGAGAAAATCAATTGAAATTTGATTTAGCTTTGCCAGCCATCTTGGGCTGAGTTGTCAGTCGTGAAAGATGTGAACAAAATCTGTGTGGTTGGAGGAAATAACACTAACTCTTTTTGTGGGGAGAAGAAACCAACTGACCTTATTCTCTAACTCAGCTTTCCTTATTTCAACTGAGTATTTCTACCTTGGACCCTGCTGGTTTTGCTGTTGGTGTTTATTTTTGGAGTTTATGTGTTATTGGTGCTGACGTTGCAGGGCTGTGGGAAGGAGTGGACTGATAAACCAATATAGAAACCTGTGACCATCATGAGGAATTTTATGTTTGTACGTACCATCTGCAGGAGCTGGACCTTGTAGTGGAAAAGAGCTCCTGTAATACCAGGAGGCTCTGCTAGAAGTGAAAGGACTGAGTGCTTTGTTTAGGAGCTATGATATGGGTTTCCACTTGTTTTAAAAGTGCAGATGGAAAGCAAGAATCACTCATCTGTCAGACACTAGATGTTTCAGCGTCTCCTTTCCTTCAGAAAGGGATGTTCTGTCCTCTGGAGGGCTGGACATGCTTAACAAGCCTCTGAGAAGGATGTCTGACCCAGGATGTGGCTTTGCTATGGTTTATCTTGTTCTTACCGTGAATGCAAGTGTGACTACAAGAAGAACATTCCTTCTGTTCCTATGAATCCAGGTTGAGTATTTTTTTTTCCAATCTCAAATGCAGTGAGATGCACTCTGGTTCATAGCCTCATTTTACAGACTTGATTTCTTGTAATGCTGGGGATTATGAGAGGGAAGACCTTTGTATCTGAGCAGAGTCCCCTGTGGAGTGAAATGTTTCTGTTGCACTTAAAAATGAGTACTTGGAGAACTGGATCCCAGTAGTCTGTATTTTGCCTTTGCTTGCAGAGGAGGAGAACTGAACAAAAAATAGTTACTTAGCCCTTTTTGTGTCTCATACTGCTTTGATTAGAGAGCAGCGAACAGGAGTACATGAGAACTAGTCTCAGGTCATAACTCTGATTACCTAAACCAAGAAGATGTTGAAATCAAAAGCAATTTTAGGACAGTTCCCTAGCTTTTGTGCTGTAGATTTCTCTCCAGCATCCCTGAGGGGACTTTTTGGTGACATAAAGTAATTGGAGATGCCTTGGAGAAGGGACTTAGAACCCAGCCTCAAGTCAGTGACCTTATCCCAGAATCTGGATACTTCCTCCTTTCCAGAGAAGTTCCTCCTCGCCCCTCCATGGGTTTATTTGTGTGTGCAGTAGAGAAGGTTCAGCATGAATGAGAAATTGAGAGATGCTGATCTGTCACATTGTGAAAATGAAGAGAATATGAGGATGCGTGTAGATTGAATAGGCAAAACTACAAGACCTCTGTCCAAAACTTCTCTTTTACTTAAGAAAGAAAGATTTTTTACTTGGCCTTGGGAAATAAAACCACGTCAAACATATTATTTCAGCCTCCAAAGTAAAATAATTGTACATGACTCTTCTCATTAGAGTTTGTTTTAAGAACGCTTATGAAAATTCAAGAATTTTGTGCTAAATTTCTACTTGTCTCAACACAGTTTCCATCCAGAACAAACTTGTAAACTCTAGCCCTTCAGTAGTGAGCAGTAGGAATGGTGCTCTGTGTTTTAAAAGGAACTTCTGAGACATTTTATAGGATTTGGAAATCTCTTGATGAAATGTTATGGCTCGCTACTTTAGGACATAAACAGTGGCGATATTTACTCTTTATCTCTCTTTGTACTTGCTCAGCAGTTTTGCATTCCACCTGGATTTCTTTGTTCTTAGCAAAATTATTTTATCTCTCATAGGTCTGTTGCTTTTCTCATTCAATTTCTAGGTGAATATGCTTTTTCTTTTCCCCTAGGCTAAAGGAAAGAAAAGGTCAAAACAGCTTCACAAACTTTGATTATGTGTGATCGGAGGGATGGTATGTGAAATATGGGAACTCTGCAGTAGTAGGCTTTGAGTCTCCAGTCAGTGAGCTTGAGACTTCAATTTTTAGGGGTGGTGGTGAAAGGAAGAGTGGGTGGTGGCATCTGTAAGAATAATCGGATTTTTTAAAAAAATAACATATATTAGGGTGGGTGATAAATACTAGATAAGAAGCAAAATGCTGTTGTCTCTCAACTCTACAAGATGGAATTTCTCAGAATTTGATTTCAGCAGCAAGCAGATATATGCTGAGAGCCTGCGCAGAGCTTCAGTGGTGTTATTTATAACTTGGTGTAAGGAACTGAAGCAAAATTTTGGCAAATAGAAGAATCTGTTACTGTAGTGTTTCTTGCAGGTTTGCTAAAAAGAAGAAAAACGTAGGGAACAAAGCCAGAAACCAGTACTCGGGTGGGTCAGTATAGTCTTTTTTCCAACTATATATGGGTATAGGCATGTTTTTATCTAGTGGAGATGCTAAAAGAATAGGGAATGGTGACTTAGGAAGGGATAAACTAAGTGTCTGCGGTTTGCCAGGTGCAATTTTGTATATATGAGTAGGATGTGTCCCACAGTGCCCAAGCATGGATCCTGATTCCTGATAAGTCACGGTTCCCTGCAACAGGATTATTTGTCAGCTTCATCTTGACAAAATAAAGCTTACTATCTGGTTCTTATGGATGATTATAAAGTTCTTGAACTGAAAATAATCATCAAGTATTACTGTGTAAACTGTTTGAGGCTAATGAGCCTCCTTATATAGGTGAGAGCCAATTATTTATTTATATGTTCTTTATATTTCTCCCCCCTCTCCTTCCTCTATCTTGCTTTTGATGCAGCTGATCTCCTAAAAGCTTACAGATTGCTGGTGTTGACATTGTTGGTGCAGGAAGTGCAATAAGCATTATATATTCTCTTTTTTGGTCACTTTTTAAATACCTGTGTGTACAAAGCACCCTTCGAATTAACAAGATCAGATTCCTGCAAAGGTGCTTATGCCAGCATAATAGCTGCATATGGGTATATCTCCGTAGTTTCTTCATTACAGTATTTTGGGAGTAACTGAGGACACGCTGGCCAAAAACTCTTCAAAATCTGCAGAAATTGGCAGGTGTCTATCCATGGGAACAGGCAAGAGAATCGAGTGGTTCTTTTTGCAGGGCTTGCAAGCTTCTTGTTGGATTTTTGAGCCAAGGATAAGACCATCTAAACAGTCCATAAATGGTTGTAATGGAAACTAAGATGAAAGGGGCAGGTACAACTTGTGCTCATGACCCAGAACGTGCAGCACGTGTCTGCCTGTGTTTCACCTGATAAGACCTCTGTGATGATGCCCAAATAAGGAAGTGACACAAATTTCTCACACGGTGCCCTGCTGATTTCTTTCACAGGCCAAAACCCAAATGCATCCAAACTGTTAAAAATCATAACTCTAGCTGTGCTCATTGGATGGATGCTAGAGAGCCGAGGTGGCAGGGGGACTAGAACCACGTGCATGCCAAGAATTTATGATGACACAATATCCAGCTGCTCTAACATATTGCCTCGTTTGCCTGCATTATGTTACCACGAGATGTATCCTAACCCCTTCTGGTTTCCTTATGTTCTGCTTATAGCAGGAATGTGGAGACAATACTGTGTACCTTCAGCAGGTGCTCTGGAAAGGGAGTGTTTTCTAATTCCTGCTACTTTCCTTTTTGTGTGTAGAAAGGAAGACTCTTTCAAACCTCTGGCAAGCAGGTTTTGTGTAGTTAACTACTTCAGCTTTGAGATCAAACATACTGGGCTTATGTAGGCAAAATAAAAGTCTATGCCAGACACTTTGGGCAGAAGAGGCACTATGCGTCGGGCTAAATATTCTCCTTCCTTTAGTCCTCTTCATTGTTTTTGACATAACGAACTTTTGGATAGCTTCAGGTTCCCACTGAGCCTGTTGTACTTGCTTCTGAGACTGCAGAAGGCCCCCAAACAGGGCTTTCCCACACTTGGTATCATCTCAGGAGTCACGATTTTGCCTTTTGTTGTTGTATTTCCTATCACCGCATTTCTGTTTACGATCGAAGTTCTGGCTTTTCTCAAGATAGTTCATGGTCCACAGAGTTAGTAACATGACTTTTCTAATGATTTCAGATTGCTTTAATTTTGCAAGAATTCTTCAGATCAGTCTTTTTTTAATAAAAAAAGAGGGGGACAGGGGGACAGAGAAGGGGGAAAGATTGACCTTTTTCTTAGTGGCAGCAGCTAACTTGAAAATAGACCAGGTCTTATGGTGCTTTTCTTGAAAATAACTTAGAAAGCAGCCTGAGATCTTTAGCATCTCTTCTTTTAAGTATAATCCTAGTGGGATGCGGAAAACACCAGAAACAGGCTTGTAGTAGAAAGCATGCCTTTTTGTGGTTGGTATGGACTAATAAGGCTTAGAGAATTTTTGGAAGAAACTTCCTGGATCCATTGTCCTTATAGACAAAACTTAGCAGCATGAGAAGACACTTTTGTATTTAACCTAGTACTTCAGTAAAATAATATATGTGGTCAAGTTCTAGAAAAGGTGATGCCTTCAAGGCAGGACTGAGGTAGGGCATTGGTATGAATTACACCTTCTGACTCTGCCAGTGGTCTTCAGTGATGGTTTGCAAGTAAATGTGCTGCGATGCCTTTCTCTGATAGCTTAAACAGTACTAAAACTTGAAGAGAGTTAGTCTGCAGCCTATTAACCTGAGTGGTGAAGGATCATTTCTGTGATGAAATAAAGTGTGTGTTGGTACTGTTACATCCATGCCTCCTCTCTGATGACAACAGACTTCACACTGGGGAAAACATTTTCTTGCTTTTTTCTACTTGCAGTCAATTTTTGGACTTTTAAAAGGTTTGAATACATGCCATGCTGAACCTAACTTATGACTTGTAGCTATGTGGGACTCAGAATGGCAGAGATGCAAATGTTTTTATTACGTTATTAGGGCCACTGTCTATTCTGCTGAGAAATAGAAAGGAGACCAAAGGGGAAAAATAGCATGGGAGAGAGGAGAAATTATGTGAAGAGTTTACTTGAAGAGAGAAGTAGAGGGTGATAAGAAAGATCAGAAGAAATGAGGAGCAATATTCAGCTTCCTTTTTCATGCCTGTGACAGTTGTGGAGCTCAGTAATCGTGACTCTGTGGGGATGATATCCGGCTAGGAAGATTAGCAACAAGAACCAAAATCTGTCATAAGGCATTGTTGAAAGCTGATGTTTCCGTAAGTATGTGTTCAGATCGCACCCCGCGCTGAGCTTTGCTTATCTCTGAGCCTGTGAACAGCTTTTGGAAATGGATGCTTTTTTGATTTTTATTACCCGGTGTACTGCAAAGAGGTAGATAAGAAGCTGAAATACTTTAAAACTTCTTTGTCATCCATCACTCTATTTGCTTAGCACACATCCCTGATCTTTCTCTGCTGTGCTGTAGAGCTAAACTTTATGGGATGTGCTTGGACTCTCATATTTCTTCAGAGTTTAGAACAGGGGTGACAGTGTGAATTTGGGAATTGCTTTGATAGGTATAACCTTTAAATTTTGCTTCTCTCTTTAACCATTTCCATTGTGAGGCAAACTGCCTGCTATGTAGCTTAGTGTAAAGTCTTTCTGTTACAGATACAGTGTGTGTAACGGCAGGATACACATAACTGGGGACAGGTACTATCAGCTGTGCAAGGGAACACAGTTTTGAGGGTGACTTGTTGGGCGATCTGGAGACCATATCTTTGCCCACAGCAAGTGGAAGTGATCTTTTGTACCCATGACCTCTAACAGCAAATCCTGCCTGATGTTCAAACTTACGCTGTTTGCTTTAAAAATCTGTTTTATTTTTGAAAAAACAGGAAAGCTGCATGGGCAAAACCTATTTAGGACAGAGATCTGAGTACTTGGAAGTGTTGGGTTTTTTAAGTTTTGTGGGTGTTCTTTAATTATTACTTCTTCATCTAACATGCAAATTGCAAAATACTCCAGTCTTGCCACCCTCTCCACACCCCGTTCCTCCCTGTCCTTTACTGACTCAAGTTTTTTCTGGAGAAAACGATAGCCTTAGCTTTGAATTCCTCCTGGTTTGTAACCATGTTCTTTACTTCCAGGATGAAACTTAGTGAGCCAAACTGATGACTTTCTTGGGGATGGAGCAGGAAATCAAAACACCAAGTTTGCTGAGGGATGTTGACCATACTTTTATCAGTGACTAAGAATGGCAAATCCTAAGTGGCTTAAAAACTAAGGTAGGATGATCAAAATACACGTGGACTGGCAGCTAGTATAGGAAGATGACAATATCTGCTTATATCTGGTATTTGTATCTAGAGCAGCACATAGCCTTTTCTATTTTGGGGGCACAGCCAAGATTTGGGTGAGTTTATGTCGCTGACACGGATGTGTTCTGTCCCTTAAGAATGGATTCAGCTATGAAAAAAAAACCAACCCAACCAGAAATGCTTCTTCCCCACTGTTACCTGGACCAGTGATGAGCTGCTAAATGCCACAAGGATTATAAATTTCTGTTGTGGTCACTTGACTGACTCGTGGGATCTTAAACCTGGCTGGCTCTTATAGCTGGTCTGACATTGGCTGCCTTGCTTTATGGGATTAGCAGTGCTTGTCCTTTGATGAAATCATAGATTTACTGGAGGTAAACAGTTCTAGGTACTTGCTGAGACAATTAGCAATAGAGCAGATTAGAGAGTCTTTGGTGTTTCCATTCTTTTTTGAAAATTCTTTTTTAATCTTTGAATTTATTTTGTTTTTTTGCATGAAGACAACAGAAAAGAGCATACAAGAAGACAGATTGAATTGGCTGTAACTATATAAGATGCAGGGTAGTTCTGAATGTTCTCTTGCTTTCCTTTTCTACATTAATTGATTGGGAGAAAGGCAGGATGATGTAACTGTTGTAGGGGTACAATTTGCACTGAACAGGAACAGTCGGTAGCTGTTATTTCTTGTGCTGATCAAGGATGCTAAGCTGTGAGGTTGTGCTGGCAGGGAAAATTCTCCAGAAACATTTATTAAACAATATTAGATTCCTCCTAGGCTCTCAGGATGCTTGAAGAATGTTTAATGAGTTGGACTGCATGAGACTCTGGCAAGGTAGAAAACTGAGTTTTAGCCTCTTTGAGTCTCAAATGTTGTCCCGGGCAGCATAGGGTTGAGGAAGACGCTTCTGCAGTACACCCCTCCTGGGCCACAGCACACTGCATTCAAGTCTGCACGGGCAGAGAATGATACCTGGAGCGAGAAATGGGAAGAGGCTGAAGCAGCCTTGAGCTTGCCAGGGTGTCTGGCAAAATTCAGGAGTCTTGGGTGTCTGCTAAAATTCACCTGCCTCAATGGCCGCTGCCCAGTTCAGACAGTGGGGACCTCAGTTCTCCTCAAGGAAATATTTCCCTTCCCTTATTTCCCTTCCCATGAATGCTGGTACAGAAAGGGCTGCTTATTCAGTCCAAGTGTGCAAAAGTTACTCTTCTGGTCCCTAAGGCCCTTAAAAAGCATTAGGATGGAGCAGGTTCTGTGAAACAGCTCCATGCAATTGGGAGAGTATTTTCATGATGGTGTCTTTAACCCATCTGGCGTGCACAAGTTATTAGCCTTAGTGCAAAGCACTCATGCTTCTGAAACTGCCTTTTTGCTGAAATGTAGTAGAGAGGCATCTTTACTTTTTTTTATATGCTCTCTGCCATTCTGCCATTGCTCACTTCAGACATTAAGGAAAGGAGAGACTCTGAATCTTATTTAAGTTAATCTATTTTTAAAGATTTTCAGTCCTCAGGTGCAAAAAGGAGTCTGCAGTGATTTGCTTCCTAATCTGTATTGTAACTTAGTTACATTTTTAATGGTGATTAATTTGTATTAATTAAAGTCAGCAGTTTTAAAGACATTATGTGTATACCTTTTTATTATTATTATTTTAAGAAGATGAATTTGCCTGTCAGTTAAGGTCAAAACCTTGCTAATGTAAGTTGCCTTATTGATATTAATCAGAACTCTTTTCTGCTATTGCAGTGCATGTTTTCAGTAAGGTAGATGGTGAAAGATGTCTTGCCATTGTTTCTGTTTGCATTGTTTTCTTTTCCATTTTTCCCCCCCCTTCTCATNGATCTTTAAGGTCCCTTCCAACTCTGACCATTCTATGATTCTATGATTCTCAGACCAGCAAACATTGCCTTCGCTTTATTGGTGAT
Organism: Thinocorus orbignyianus; assembly: GCA_013400375.1. Lineage (NCBI taxonomy): Eukaryota > Metazoa > Chordata > Aves > Ciconiiformes > Thinocoridae > Thinocorus > Thinocorus orbignyianus. The sequence goes on along the minus strand of VXBW01006290.1, from coordinate 598,849 downwards.
TGTGCTTTCCCGTACATACCGTCCTCAAAGAGCACAGTCCTAGTGGATACCAGTGACAGAAAATCAGTGTTAGATAGTAAACCTCTGCCGTGTTCAGTAGATCTCCCAGTAGCTTATTCTGTTTTGTCCTTGTTTTTCTGTTTTACGCTACTCATGTTTCCCCCAGGAGATGTTCTTTTGGCACGTTATTTAGAGCCTGAGCCTCCCTAAGCATGCTGCTCCATGGAACACTGATGTCAAGTTGTCATTTCTTTAATCCCCACAATATGGACTTTTATGTGATGATTTTCATTCAGCATAGATGTACCTGAGGAACAAATGATACTCTGAAAACACCATGTCATTTCAGGACCAGTGGGATGCAGGAACTGTCACCCTCCCAAATCTTGGGGGTCTTTGTGCAGTCTCTGACAAGGAAAGTATTTCAAACAAACCTCCACATGAAGAGGAGATACCTGCACAATTTCTTGTGGTTGAAATATGGCTCACTGCTCTCCTGAACTTGCAAAATAGCTTTTGAAATTTGAAACTAGGTTAGCTTCTGAATTGTGCAGACAGTGCTTTCTTCTCTAATCGGATTGTTTAAGGTAATATTTTTGGATTTGCTTGGTTTTAAGGTTGAACTTTGTGTGCTTTGGTTCACACAGTCTAAATTGCTGTTATTTTAACCATCTGTATTACATGAGAAAGATTTCTCAAGAAAATAGCCAGCTAGCCAGCATCTCTAGAATTAGCCTAATTACATTGGCCCTTTATTTCTAAGAATAGTTTGTTTATTGAGGAGCAGAAGAAGCAAAAATAGATCTTTTGCAGTGAAGTGTATGTCAGTATTTCTAAGTACATCTGTGAAAACATGCCTAGTTCTATTCCACTGCCATATTTAAAACAAATGGAAAGAAAAGTCAGCAAATGAGCTGTTAGAAAGCAAGCATAATTATAAAATATCAGTAAGGATAGGAGAGTTCAGGCAGGAAAGGAAGGAGCCCAGTTGCACAGAGGAGGGGACCATCAGTGGGTTCATGCAGGCAGTGAGGCACCACCTCGCAGAGCAGTTTTGCTGCATGGGGTAGACTCCACCACGTTCCCTTGTGTTTGGGAGTTGAATGGGACTGATCCTACTTCATATAAGTAATGCTATACTATGTGAACGTATGGTTCTTTGTTTTTAAGGAACTTGAGGAAGCCCTTAATGGCTTTTATGTGATAGACAGTCAAGATGTGGTATGCAAATAAAAAAAAATCTGTCCTGGCTAGAGTTTGCTTTGCTTTCCAACCAAAGCAGTGCAGCTGCCCAAATGGCTCAGCTCTCGGGAGTTTCAGGGCTTTGTAGCTGGGAAATCAAACCATGGTTTATGTGGTAATGGGGCAGTGCTGGTTTTTTTAGTACCTCCATGAGTAGAATTGGTGAAGGATGAGTGTCCCTTGGCCACCTGCACACGGGAGAGATAATAGTGAGAGGATTACAAGCTTGAGAGTTTCCCGAGACTCCTTCAAGCAAGGATAGTCCTTCACAAAGTTAGTTTAAAAAAAAAAAAGTTACATATAAAACTTTTTTCCTATATTAGTTTTCTGATATACATTTGGACATCCAAGCACATTTGTTTGCTGTAGGTTTATTTTCTTAGAGGAATATTTTTGGCAGGATCAGGATCAACTTCAAATTCTGTGTGTGTGTTGCAAAACGTATAATCTTAAGTGATATTAAAGTATGTGCTAATATTAAAAATGAAAGTTATGAAATAAAAACATAAATTTAATATGTGTCTACCTTCAAAGTCATAAAATAATGAAAGAACAGCCCTGCTATTGTTTCTGACTGGTTTATACCGTCTTCAGCAAAAACTGTTATTAACTTGTGGTGTTCTTATGTAAAACTTGTTATAATCTGCTTGTCCTTCTGTGTTGTACAAGAAGAAAATTTGAATATCGGACCTTTTCCTTAAAATCAACTAGGTAAGAAAATTCTTGCCACAGTTTACGTGTGCCCTTTAATTGAAATTTCTTGTCTTTAGTGCAATTTCTCTGCAGTTTCAGTGTTTTATTGCTCTTCAGTATTAAAGCCCCAGCACGGCATGTAACAGCAGCTGCCCCTGGCTGAGATCTCCATTCTTCCATCTGGTGAGGTTGAAGATGGTTGTACATTTTTTAATAGGAATGTAGTAACTGTCACGACAGCTGTGACAATGTAGTCAACCATGCAACACCACCAGCTAAATGTGTGAAAACACAAATAGTGTTTTTTCAGCTGAGTGTCTTGGCAGGGGATAAATCCAGGGTTGCTTCTCCACCTGTGGTTTGGAAGAGGCAAGTCATGAGTATTTTGATTTGATTTTTTTCTTTCTTCCTGGTTTTCTGGAAATGAATCAGGTCAATAGGTGGTAGGGCACGAGCAGTTCCCCTGCTCAGGTACTGAACGCCTAACACAGGGCTGGAAGAATCAAATGTCTCCAACACTGTGTTGGTGTCTCAGTCCAATACATCGATATTATCTTTTCTGTTTCTACACTGAGGATGTATGGCATTATCCTGTCAAAATTATCCAGGTAAACTTACCCTCTGTTGTGCGAGTGTTCCAGTTAGATGTCAAAAGCACTTATTTTTTCGTTTTTTTCTTTTTGTGTGTGTGTGTTTTGTTTTGTTTTTAAATTGCAGAATATTTGCTCAGGAATCATCTGAAAGTCTAACAAAACCACTTCTTGTTCAGACCCTGTCAAATGATAATGTAGTCCTCCTGCTCCAAAACCAGGCTTTCTGGTAGCACAGTTCATCTTTATAGAATGGAAAAGACATTTTATCCCAGCTGCCACCTGGGTTCATGTGCTTGGATCAAAGGCTCTTCAGCACACAGTATTGCTTCAAAAATTGATCAAAAATCATGCATGAGTTTATTTTTTGGGGACATAAGGGACAAACTAATTCCAGTTTCTGCCTTGCATCAGTTTTCTCCTTAGCTCATCTAGCAAACAACCCTGCCACTTCTGCTTTAGGAAATTCCGATCGGTGAAATACCTTAATTCCACTGTGAGATGTACAGGCTCTAGGAGTGTATGAACTGGAATTACAGGTCTTCCTCTGCAGGTCAGAAGTTTTCCTGCAGGTTGGTACAAATGCTTGCTGTTCGATGGAAAGCTGGGGGGATGCTTGAACAGAAACCATTTCACCATCCTTCGCCTGTTTGAGCTGATCTACCTTATTCAGTGAGAAATGTAGGCTGGTGCAGGCACACTTGGAACAAGTTAATAAAACACTGGTTATAAAGGAGAAAAACCCTCCAACCCATCTACTCTGCAGAAAATGGAATGCAAAGTGTCTCTAATCTGAGCCTGTTGATACCCAGGGGGTGCTGCAGCAGAGTCTGCCACTGCCTTTGCTGTCCATGGAGTGATGCCCAGCTCTGCTGCCAGGCACAACCCGGCTTTGGGCACCCTGATGGAAGGCACAGGGGCAAAAGGGTGAACCTGTGCCTGTGTGGAGTAGTTTATGGTATTTGCTCCTGGTGGGATTGGTTTAAAATAGACAGGGCCTCAGAAGTAAGGAATTTTTATCTAAGTGTTTCATTAATTTCAACAATTTGGCTGGCTTTCTCTTCTGTGCTTTGGGTTCTTGGCCCATTTAAAAGAAGTGAAAAGGAGACAAAGATGTGGCATCTAGTGTTATCTTGCTGAGTGACTAACGTCCTGAATTAATGCTTTCATGCTTAATACAATTTTTATAATGATTACTTTTTCTGTATGAATTTTTAATGTTTACAAATAGCATTTTATATTGGTGCAAGGAAATAGGAAACCAAATGTAAAATAAGTAGATTCACTCTGCTTCTAAAACCAACTGCTGAAGGTAAAACATTTACTCGAGCATTGAGCTTGTATTTTGCTGATCGGTCTCGCATTGAGGAAAAAAATCAGCAGATTGTGATATTTTTTAAAAAATTTTTTAATTTTTTGGGGAAGGTGCCCGTTCTTCAGCTAAAGGCCTGTTGTCAGTTGGTGAGGACAAACCTCCATTAAGCTGTGTTGCCGTGAAGCTCTGATGTACATAATTGATGAGCAGGAAGTCTCATAAATATTTACTCAATTATAACTTAATTTTAATCTTATTAGTGTGTGCCATTCTCTGTTTCAGCTTCTTTTAAAACAGTATGTCTATCTGCTGAAAATGAAGTACTTAAGTTTTAATATTATATTAGTGTGGTAGTATTATGTAAGCTAAAATAGTTAATTTTTTTTTTTTAATTTCAAATACTTTAAAACATTTTGTCCCTGCTTAAATATGCACAGAATAATTGATGGTTGAATGAATAAAAAGGTACTTTGAATAAAAATTGAGGGTGTGAATGAAGTGTAATTGTGACTGATGGTGTTTGTGCTGCTCTAAGGTAAGGTCAATCACTTGTGTCAAGCACTTCAGATGACATCTTGGTATGATGGCATCACACTGCGCATGGCGACTGAAAGCCAAGCTAATTGTGAACAGAAGGGAAAAGTTAAGAAACTAGTGAGTGTTGCTGCTTGGATGCAAGTAAGTGCAAATAACCATGAAATGCATTTGAAAATAGAAGCTTTTTTTATCTCAGGTTCTGGCGTATTTCCCTGCCCAGAGAGTACGTTGTCTGGATCCAAAGCTTGTGTTGAAATTGTCCTTGGAGTTTTTTGAATGGACTTCTTTGTTGATGCTAAGCCAAGTAACTGGTGGACAGTAAATATAACTGATGGGGCAGGGTTTGCCTGTGTGTTTCTATGGCTAGAAGAGCATGCAAATCTGGAGGATTCTGTAAATGGTTTTTGTGGGTTTGCTTTACGGGGTTGTATTTGTGACCCACTGAGACATTAATATTTCTTCCCTAGACAGTAAAGGCAGTAAAAAACTTTCTTGTGCTTGTGTACTTTTAATAAACTTGGCTTTAGCATATATTAAAAAGAAAAAAAAATAGCAGTTTAAAACAGTACATCTGAAATGGTATTTGAAAGAGATAAGTTTGGGGTTTTTAGTTTTACAGAAATAAGCCTAACTGTTGCTCAGGTACTGGTTTAAGTTACTACTGTAAGACCTTGCTTGCAAATGTTATTGCTTATTTACATTTCTTTGTCTGCTCATATCTAAGGCATGTAAAGATCATCTTTGTTCTCAGTTTCAAATATTTTTCTTTTAAAATGTCATCAAATCCCATGCCTTTGCATGCAGTAGTGTTACCTGTATTAAAAGCAGGCAGATCAGTGCCTCTGAGCAGAAACATCAAAAGAGGATCGCTTTAGTGTATTTAATGTAATGTTTAAGCTTTCTAGCCTATTTTTATTAATTAGATTTGTATTGTCCTATGTAACTGTATGTGTTTGTAGCATGTAACATGTAACATGGTGGTATGATTAGTGAAAGAGATGCAGTTACACTGACTTTGGTGGCCTGAGTCTTTGAGGAATTAGCACAGCTTTTACTGAGGTCCTGTCCTCTGGTTTTCTGGTTGTGTAATATAGGTTTGATGTCGGATGCACCTGCAGAAATTGGGGTAGCAGCTTCCCTGATGTCCTGGTTTGAGGTCAGAACCACGACACCTCAACTAGTCTGTTGCTTTGGTATATCCTTTGGTTCTGGAGGGTGCATTTTGGCTGAGGCAGGATAGAAAGGATGCATTCCACCGAGGTGTTAGCAGCCTTGTCCAGGTCTGTGCTGTGCCACTATACAAGAAGCTGAGCTTAAACTTTTTAAGCAGTATCCTGTGCTCTGAGCAACAGTTTGTTTCCTTTAAATGAAGATTTGTGTTTTACCCTGTGTGAGGTGCTGAGTTTTGTAAAGGACTTATTGAGAGCTGTGGAACTTGCTAAATCTACATTCAACATTCAATTGACATAATTTTTGGACTTCTGGTTTCTTTTTTATTTTATTTTATTTTTTCCAGGTTATATTGACTTCAGTATGGGAGTTAAGCACTTCAATCATAAGTTCCCTTTTTTTTTCCCCCAGGAGAACTAGTGGGCTGTAACATATTCATGCAACCCCACTTTTAACCTTTGAATGGATGTCCTTGACTAATGATTGCTAGTTTTCATTAACATAGATAATGATAGATGACATTTGATGTTGAGAGCACCACTTCAGCGTGAGGTAACACACGTGTTTTAAGCATTTTCTTTCCTGAATGTTCAGCTGCCATTCAACATCATTTAACCTTTAGAGAAAAATTGTTCAGTGTCTTCTGTACATCTCCATTGCTGTAGTCTTAAAGTGTATCTTTACAGAAACATTATCTTCAGTAGTAAAACTTGTCTTCAGTATTTTCAGAGTCTGGCTAGTGTGGCTAAACTTGCAAAATGAGTGCAGTGCGAGTATGCATTTGGCATACTGCTGTGAAGTACTGTAGCTTTGAAGTACAGGTTGGTGGCCACTGCACGAAATATTCATGTAAAGATGTAGCTGGCAGTTGTGTGTCAATCAGAGCAGTGAATAAGGAGCTGTTTTCGGGCAAGTGTTCAATTGAATTAGCCACTGAACCATTTATTAACGCTCCTGAGGCTGTGTTACAACTGTGCAGGGTGAGGGAGGGCTCTGTTGTGCTGTTGACTTACTGGGGCTACTTGGGAATGCACTGGACCTTTTCTTGTGCCTGTGGAAACTGTTGCAGGAGCCCTGTGTTTTGTATTAGGTCATTAATCTGCTTCTCAGCTGCTGCACACAGCAAGTGCACTCTATATACCACTCATTGATGATTTTATATTATAGCCTTGCTATGAGGAACTGACTTACTGAATGTTCTAAAGTTTGCACAAAATAAATCTCAAAAGAGGAGGTGGGACAGGGAAAGTATTATTAGATTTGCTACAGAAGTTGAAATGCAGAGAATAAATTACTGTTCTATTCTGTCTTCCTCGCAATAGGTCTGTATTTTGAACTTGGACTTCATGTCTGAATTTTTTGCTTTAGAGCATCACTTCTGACAGTTCATACTGGCCTATCAGCTAACCATGTAGGGAAGCCATTACTCTCCTGGTTGAAAAAAAAAAAAGGGAAATACTATCAGCTTATGAAGAGATACTAAATGCACTAAATGTGCATCAGTTTATGTTGTAAGACAAAGATATGTTTAATAATCTATTTGATACAAAAAGTAAAACTTTCTATAGTTATGTAAAAGAACACTCTTTCGAAAGAACAAATCAAACTGCATTTTCAAAATTACAAAATTTGTATATTTCAAAAACTATTGTGTATGTGTGTGGTCAGAAAATCCCTGGAATTGGCACCTGCTTAGATACATCTGACACTGCATTTCTGCATTGCCCAAAAGATCTTGTTTGCACAGAATGAAGCAGCTTAGTCTAAAAGTGATGAGAGAGGAGGAATTTAGCCGTCTCTCGAGTTTTTTGACCTTTTAAGTATTGTAACAAAGTGCCTTTCGGGATTCTTGTCAGCTAGAATTTGCTAGAAAAGAACATGAGTGTATAATACATCCATTATCAGAAGGCAGCAATCTGAGAGGAAGAGAAAGAGAAAAACATTTATTCAGGACATAAATTGCAATGATAAAATGGTATTTGGTGCAAAATGGGGGAGCATCATGCTCAAATATTCTGTTAGCCTGTTTAGGATTAGGTACCAAGTCGTGGCTACTCTAAAACCTTACCTATTCTTTATTCAGAAGACTTTTTCTTCATTTTCCTTTAAAATTAATTCAGCTAACCTGTCACTCGACGGGTTAAGATGAAAGTGTAGTAGCGGATCTTTACAATACAGACTCATCCTAGATTCACATCAGTGCAGGCTGGTTGCTTATTAAAAAGTTGAATTTGAAATGTCCCAGCACTTAAGGCTCAGGAAGATGAGTCTGGGCTGTGCTGGTTTAAACAGGTGCAGTGAACTGTCTGGAACAACCATCAATTTATGTCAGTTGAATATTGGGTCCGAAATATTCAGTTAGCTCAACTGGAGAGTGGCCATTGAAGAAATGTAGTCGGGCTGTGAACAAATCGTTTTGGAAAGTATTTGAAAGCAGGATTTCAGTTTGGGTCTATGGGAAATGTCAGTAATCTCAGTCAATCAATTTTCACGCTTTTTGTTCTGTGCCCAGTATCTATTTTACTGCAAATCTGAAGAAACTGCATTATCACAAATAAAATAAATCAAGCTCAGATATTTCAAGTGGAACAATTCTATATGTAGTTTAATTTCATGCACTAATACTTTTCCTTAGAGACTGTCTTGAGTTTTTGAAACTGGTAAGCTGGTGGGACTTCTCACTGATGTTATGCAATAAAAGATGTATAAAACAGAGGCAAAGCCATTCTGAAAGTAGTGTCTGCAGATTAAATATACTAATTAGTTTTTCGTTCTGCACCAAGTCAAATAGCTTTTGTAGCTCAAATGAGAAGAGGGGGCTTTGGGTTTTTTTGATAAAGAAAAAAAAGTTCCATTTCTTAATGCCACCTTAAAAGACGAAGAGCATCACATATGGACAAACTGGACTTTATGGACTGAAGCTTGGGGAATTCCAACAAAGCAAAGGATTGTGGTAGGACCTAGTGGCCCTTTTGTCATTTGGGAGCTCTGCATCCAAGCCCATTTTTTTAGCCTCTCCTTCAGAGTTCATTCTTCACCCAGTTCCACAAGCTGACACCAACTATATAAACAGCCAGGTGCATTGGATGAGATTCCCCTTGGATGAACTGACAGGGATGTAGTGTTTTCTTGGCATTCCTCTGCGCTGGCAAAGTTCCCATGAGCACGTTGCACATCAGGGATTTTTCCAGTTACTCATTTTATTGCAGATTTAATTTTAATTTAAATCAGTAAAGTACAGGATTTATTGCCTTGATTCTGTGATCTCTAAATTAAGAGCAGGCGAGCAGTAGGTTCTGATTCGGAGGGAAGACTGGGTTTTGGTGGGCTGGACTGGGTCAAGGGTACCCTCGTAACCAAACTCTGAGGGACTGGTCAAGTCTCGGTTCTTTGGGCTTCTGATAACTCACGCTTCATGGATTTCTGAATAAAAAGGAGTATGAGAAAACATTGGTTCATTGATACTAAGGAAACTTATACTTAATCTTCAGTATTGCTTGTTTTATGATGAGTAACATTCCTTGTTCACTGAAATGGGCACGTACAGCTCTATACAGCTTTTTGTTAATTCCTGATATGTTTTTTGTCCCGTTTTGGTTCCATTTTTGGATTGCATAAGGTCACTTTGGTACAGTAGGAGCTATTTAAAATCTTAATATCGATTGTGTGTAGAAGTGAGTTCTTAAAGTATTCCCCAAGCACCCCGAGTACCACAAATAACCAAGGTTCAGCAAATGAGCATTAGAAAAATTCTTGCTGCATGAAAGCATTTGGAAAAGAATTTAAATTGCTGTTGTGTCCAACTCAGTGTGGTTGTGATCTAAGGTCAAGAGATACTGAAAAATACTCTTTTTTATAAGTTTGATGGATTAACTTTTACTGGAAGTATAAGAACAAAAAAAAAAAAAAGTGGAAATGGCTGGAATCAGATTTCTTCAGAATTTTTTTACTGTTTCCTAAACAACTCCATTCCATGAGGTTATAGCCTTGATAATGTGTCAAGCTGTTTTGGTGTTAGTGTCTCTTCTGCCTTTCCAGATGCAAATAGGCCCAGCTGGGGATACAAAGGATGCAGAGAGGCTGAATAGGCTAGATCAGTACAGGGAGAAGGATTAAATGTCCTTTCACTTCACTGGGTTTGAGTCCCAGGAAAAGGGAGCATAAGGCTGCCCACACGCTGCTGGGGATCACCTGTATCCCTGAAGGCAGTTCTTGTTTGATGCCACCTTCTGTGATAAAAAAGAAAGGAGAACGTTACCTGAAAACAAGCCTGGACACCAGACATTTGGAAAAATTAATGCCAGTTTGTTGACGTTACTGAGATCTAATTTTCTGTGGGGCCTTTTTGACTTACTGATCATCACCAGCCGTCTAAAGCATTCACTTCTGCTGCTTCCCAACTCCTTTCTGACACAGTCTTCAAGAGTTCAGGAATCTGCATTTGTGTACATGACAGGGGTTCATCTAATCCAGTACCCTTCCGCACACAGCGCTGAGTTCAGCATTTAGAAATACTTTTGATTTCTCCATGTGGCAGAGGATGTCAAAGAGGCAACAGTCTCCTGATTCCCCCTCAGATCTGCTGTTGCAGTTTCCAGATGCATTTTGCCTCTTTATAAAGAGATGTCAAAGTAAAAAGAAAAATCTTTGAGGTTTTTTTTTTCTTCTTCCCCTATCAACTTTGAGTTGAGAAGTTCAAGCCTGTACCGTACCTCTCCCATGCTCTGCAACCTGGTCAAAGTTTAGTAAGGGAGATGCAGATGAATTTGTCACTACCCATCAACTGTGCATGTTGCTCTAGGGCCAGTGGACATTCAGCTTCTAATTGCAGCTTGGTTTATTGTTCAGCTCAATTGTTTCTGCTGCTTTCAATAAAGTAAGCCTGCTGAAAGCAAATTGTGTCCTCATTAGGACTAATTAATAGTTGCCTTTTCCAAAGAGCTTCGTGTGAGGCTTTGCATAGAGTAATAAACTGAAATATTATCCAGCTGCAGACTTAATGTCAAACTTTTTGCAAAGGGAGCCAGATGCTATATAGAAATAGTTCTGCAGACCCTAGCACTTTCTTTGCATTTTATGTTCTTTCAAATGGCTGTTGCTACTTTCTCTCTTTTTCCAGACTAGCAAAATTTATAAAGTCTGGCGGGTCGGATCCTGCTGCCCTGGAAATCAGTCTTATTTCTTAAAACTGATACTCATAACCTATTTCCTGAGGAAATTCTGTTCCAGGGTTGATTTGGCCTTTGGTGATAAGACTTATGATAACGTTTATCTATCTGTACAGCTTGCTGAAATACTGCCTTGTGGAAAACCAGCAAAATGAATTTTAGGTAGTGAGAGCAGAAACAATGAGGGACCAATTAGCTTTGCTCTATTCTTTTAGGTCACTTAAAACTTCATGCCTTTTCATCACTATTGCTTTTTTTAAAGTTTAGTTAATGCCCACAGAATAAAAAGAGGTTGCGACCCAAATGTGATACTGGCAGCTCCCATCTTCCAACAGACAAGGCACAGGAGCAGAAGGAGGCCCGTGAGAGTGGCAGGGACAAAACCATCAAGTGATGCCCGGTGTTTGCTGTTCAGGCAGTCGTGCAGCAACAATCATCCCCGAGGGTGATTTTGTACTTGCCACAGTCCTGTCCACACCAGGTCCTTCGTAGTTCCTTCTCTAATCCCCTTCTTGTTCCTTGGTCCCCACCAAGGATGCAGATGCCTCTGTCACTCCTACTAACTGTCTCTCTGAAAGCAATGGGAGATGTTACACTGTGCACAAAGCTTTTCTCTCCTGTTGTGAAATGAAATACTGGTTTGTCTTCATTTAGAATGGGTTTTGGTTGTTTAGTTTTTTTTTTTGTGTTTTTTTTTTTTTCCCTAGATCCAAGGTTTTATCTGCTTTCAGATCAAATTTGGCCTACCCACATGTGTTTGACAGCATAGTTATTGTATAGGACTAAGACAACATTCTTTTTGTTTGTTTTTACACTCATGTTTGTGTTTGTCTGTTCCTGTTAAGCACCAGCTGTGAACCCAGCACTCCAAAAGTCACGGGGCAGGATGTGACACTTCTTCCAGAGGAGTTTGAATTTGTCCTGGTGGTTGATTATTTTGTCTGACCTTCAGAATTAAACAATATGTCTTAATAGAAAAAGAACAGCAGCAATGCAAAACTTTGCTTGCTGCGTCCATTTGTCTGTCACCAAGTATCATCTTCATCTGCAGACAGGCCCCTGGAAAGCCTTGGGGTTGAAGGGGTAGATTCCACACACCGCTTTTCTCTCCCTGTTGTTTCTTGCCCCAGCTGATGTAAAAGGCCCCTTTCAGATGCATGAAAACAGGTAGGCAATGTGTGCAGGAGGAATGTCAGGTAGGCATCCTGCTCCTTAGGCGCTGGAAAGTTGCTGTGTATAGTTTTCTCTTAGTGTTTCCCAGGGACTTGAAGGAATTTGGATTAAGTGTGGATTTTGGAGCTCTATCTCTGTGCCATCTGCATCCAGCAGGGACTGCCTGTGTTCTTGTATCACCAAGTTTGGCATGATTCAGCTGTGGTGCCAATATAATCAGCGTGTGCATCGCTCAAGGATATTATCCATGGCTTTAAGATGCATGCGAAATTTTGTCAGCTCTTGGGAGAGGGGGAAAACTTGAGGGCACTTCTGTGGGATTCCCTGGGCAGGATGCCCTGAGGCTTTGGCAGTGCTGACAATCATCACACTTGTATGGGCTTCCAAATTACACCACCTTTACTGAGAGCATAATGGGAAGAGATTATGGTTTTGGAGCTTCTGTTGCCTTCTTATTCCTAATAAAGTGGCTACTTGATTTTGAAGTTCATAATTTCCAGCTCAAGGCAAAGCATGGTTTGCAAGATTGATGGCTCTCAAGGAAAAAGTACAAGAGAATGGCAGTTTAAAAGGGAAAAAGGAGGGGGGAAAAAAAAAAAGCCAAGTCTAATTATTCTATCTTAATCTGAATCTTTTCCAACTGAAGAGTCTATCCTGAACATTGTTGAAGGGTGCTTAGGCCAAATTTTCAACGTCTGTGTATCTTATTAACTGTTTCTGACAAACCCAGGAATGACCCTGAGTGAGAGAAAAGGATATTGCATCAGAGCTTGTGGATTACCAAAATTACTGAACTCTTAAGGGAAAACAGGGTTTAAGTAAACAAAACTATTCCTGTGATTGTTCCTCACTGCATTAGTTCTGGACTGTGCTTTTGGTTCTGGTTCCAACTCCACTGTGATTTTGGAGACAGCATGATTAGTGCTATGGAAAGGCTTTTCGGTTTCCCAGCTGTACCCAGGGTTGGCAAATGGAGAATTGTTTCAGGCTGGGATGAACATGTAATTTTTGTATTTTACTTGCCAGACAGAATGCTGGAACATTTTTCTTCTTGCAAAAGGAAATCCCTCTTTGTTGCAGAATAAAGAGTTTTACTGTGGGCATGTATAGAATAAATGACAGAAGTAAAGTGAAACGTGGAAAGGGAGGTTACCAAATATTGCAGGGGTTTGACAGCATACATTTAAGGTGAGAGAGACAGGTGCAATGAGATATGCTTTTCAGCCCCTGAATCCTCCTCTCTTGATTTTCAGAAAGGCTAAAAGACAAATTGTTCGACAGGGAGATGGGAGGCCGCGTTCTCTGCATGTCCTTAGGAACTAAATGTGCTTTTGGATCAAGAAGTAAGTCTTTGTCAGAGCAGGGTCTGGGACCCAGGAATCCCTTCTCCAAGCTGGTGCTGTGAATGCAGTTGTTTGTGCAAAACAGAACCGAGTATGGGGCAAGGCACCAACAGCTTCTTGATGTCTCAAATTGTTCCTAATGGGGCTGTTCCAGTTGGAATTTATTATTGAATTTGAGCTAAGTTTGAGTTCTGTGGTAAAGGTGATAGCTACAGGAAGAAGTTTACTTGGGTGTGATGTAGCTGACCAAGTTATTACAGCAGTAATTACATAAAATGAGACAAGAAGTGTCACTTCAACTGGAGTGTCTTCGTTGGGAAACAGATTTTTTTTGTTATCTGCAACTGAGAGATGAATGCAAGAGTCTGCAAACCAGCACATCTGCAATCTGTATGTTCATGAAGAAGTAAACATATTGCCACTTCTATAATATGGAGACGTAAGTGACATCTATTTTCAGGATCTGGTGAGCATTAAGTACTAGACAGCTCCTTGTTAGCATATTCTGTCTGCTGAGGGAAATAGTTGTCAAATATTTACCAGAGAGAAGCCATGCAGAGCAATTATCCACTCGACTGTGTGGTTTCTTCACACTCTGTGTAGAAGTTTGCTTCAATTTGTTTTTTTTTCTTTTTTCCCTCCCTTGTTTTAAATACCCTGTCAGGAAAACACGAATAACAGTTCTGTAAATAGAAAAAAAAGCATGTAGCAGCCGGTGTCTGGATTGCAACCCTTTCTCTAGTATGATATTTAAATGCCACCAGATTTGGGTAGAAAAGCAAATGGTTGGAGAAGCAACATGGTGCCGGTGGCAGTGACCCTTGCAAAGTGCACTGGCTGTGGGGGGAGGTTTTGCTTGGCTGTAGTACAGTGCTTAGCTTTTGGGTGCCATCTACAGCTTTTGCCAGGGAAAGTTCCAGCCCTGTTGCACTTCATAGTCCAGGTGATGTTGGTTGTCTCTTGCGGGGAGCCCAGCACTAGCTCAGGGTATTTGGCTCCTTCCTACAGCAGGATGCTGAGCACCACTGTGCTGCTGCTGGAATGCCAATGTGAAGCCAGTAGACTAGGTCTTGTGCATTTATTCACCTTGTGCTTTGCAACATCACCAGCCTTATGGAAAGCAGAGACCCTTTGAGCTAAAATAATTTGTAAACTTTACATTTACTTCTGGTGACTCTGTACAGCCAGAGTTCAAGTTTGGTACAGGTTGATACCTCCGTAGACCATACCGTGGTGTGAAACCAGGCAAGTGGTTCCCAGAGTGGTGGGTCATAGAACCACAGAATCTGGTTTCATCTCACTTTGCTTATCATGTTTAGGCTGGGTGGTGTCTAATTTCAAAGTTAAGGATATTTTTTTTGTGTGACTGTTTATAGCTTTCTCTATTGTGTGGATTTTCTGATCCGTGACAATGATTATGCCTTGCCCTACGTTGGGGCATTAATGCAGCACCTCACCTTGACCTACCTAGCTGGCTTTTTGATTTTGGGAACTGATTATCATTTTAGGGGTCATTTCTTGATGGAATATAGTTGAAACTGACCAGCTGGGGCAAGAGATCAAGGATGAGACAGTACAACTTTACAAAGCTTATTTCCTTAAGCAACTGGGCCAAAGCCACTGTTCGCTGGTTTGCTTTTCTTTCCAGGCAACTCTAAGTATCTTACTTAGCTGATTTTACTCCAGGGTTAAGTTAGGTTGTTGCCTTCAGGCATTAGCAACCACGTTACTTACATAGTGTTGGCTTTTGCTCTTATTTGTGCAGGGAAAAACTGAAATGCAGTAAGCCAAACATTTGGCTGTGCAGGAACTGTGGCTACATGCTTGGCTCCCTGACCCCCAGCGCTTTGGGCTTGGTCCTCGGGACCTGGAGCTGCTGTGATAGGCGCTCACTCCTCTTGCTGAGCCTTGCTGTAGCACTGTTTGCAGAAGTAGTTTAGTGAACCAGTGCCAAAAAAAAACCAACAAGAGGTTGAAGGTCCCAGGAAACTTTGAAGAAGGCCGTATATCTCCTGTAAGCTCTGCTGCCTGAACTTCCAAATGCGGGGTCTGCTTTGGAAGCTGGCAGTAGCCACTTTTCCTGCTGGTTGGACTGTGGGAATTCTCCCAGTTCTTCCTGATCTACTGCCTTGATGTTCCTGTAACGCGTTCTTGACCAGCTCATCTTACCCTCTTGAGAAGAATATTTTTTAATAGCAAGAGCTATCTATAGGTTCTAATAGAGTTTAGACCACTGGGATCTAAACCACAGGGATTTAATTCTTTTTTAAAGTTTATTAACATTCTTCCTTAGTAATTGCACCTTGTTCTAGCAAGGATACTTGAGAATTTCCCCCCCTTTGCTTGTGCTAAATCCAGTTCCCAAAAAAGCAGCCTGACAGTTAAACGAACAAATAGTCTCTATAGTCAAGCAAAGAAATAATTTGTCAAACATTTGTAATCTGATTATAAATAATAATAATTAAAAAAGCAATGTGAGCAGCCAAGTTAGACATCTTTCTTGAAAGAATACCAGTTTTAGTATTATTTTCAGGAATTTGAAAAGTGTTTTGAACTAATCTAAAGTATTCACCGTGTTTCTTGTGGAAAATATTTGGCAGGTGCTCAGGGGCTGATGTTCTCCTGATGCTTATGCAACACAGAAACTTTTAGCTCTGGAGCTGCTTTTTCTGACAGCCACTCCAGGGAGGGTGGGAGCTCTCTGGAGACAGGGAAATATTATAGTGTCAGAGTGTTATTAACAATAAAGTAGAAATAATTTTCATGTTCTTAAAATAACTAGACCTCAGGACTTTTAATAGATGTTTCTGAGTACGAAGCGATGCTTTCTGTATTTTGGGTTTTGGGTTTTTTTCCTCTTGCAAATTATTAGCTTGAGAAGGGTGTCTTTTAATATATCCTGTAAAGAAACTCACAGAACTTCTGAAGAGATGGTATCTTAACATGAACACAACTGCGAGCTGTTGTCAAGTACAGTGTGTAATAAAAAAGAGTATTATTCTGTGATAATGAATGATTTTGATATTTAATACAGCCTTGGGGAAAATCTCCCCCTTTTGTGTAGCTCTCCTTACAATAATGTATCAGTGCAGAGGGAAAACGGCAATTATTAATCTGCTAAAATAATACATCTCTTCAGCCACGCTAGGGAGTTTGAACATTCAGTTTCAATTTTTGTTTTGGGAAAAACAGAAGAAGTGCTGAGGTTGCAGCATTTAGTTCTGGCCGAATACTCTGCCCCCAGCTAAGAGATGTAGCTGAGGCTCTGGCTGTGCGGTTGGACTTGGTGGTGGCTGTGTTTTTGTCATCTGCCATTCTTTCTATTGACTTATTTTAATGAACCTGCATGGTGGTTAATCAACAGGGAGAACTGGAACTAGTAAACAAAAGAAACAAATTAATGAATTCTTTCTGCTTCCTGTCCAGCTTGTCTGTGCTTTTACTTAAACGTGATGTCCATATCTGCCCCAAGGCTTGGAGAGAGTCAGAACTGCAGTGAGCCAAGGTTATGGGTGAGAAGGTGTTTCCTGTATCCCAGTTTCCCACTGCTTGGTCTCCTGCATACAGTTCAAACAGCTCTTCAACAAATTGCTATGTCAGCAGCCGACTTCTTACAGAAACTGCACTTTCTGCTTGGGCTAAGACTGCGTGGGGAAAAAACAGGATTTTTCAGAGGCTGAAAACGTGTAGTGCTTCACACTCAGTTAGTGAAATTCCTGGTCAGTAACCATAGCCACCATTTGTGGTGAACTGCGAAAATGGAATTACACTTACCCTAGGAAGGCCATGACATCTGATGGCAGCAGACCCACTGCTCTGGTTTAGGATGATGCTAGATTGTCAGCCTTGCTGGCCTCGGCCATTTGACAGATGGCAGCTTGGATTATCCAGCACAGCCCTGCCATTAATTGTGTGAAACAGCTATGGCACAGGCCTTGCCTTTCGTGTTTCAGAGCTACATTGACTTGAGAATCGCAGGCAAGCCCTTCCTGACTCATAGGCTGGTCTGGCCAAGTCCTGGAGATCCCTCCTGAGGGTGGGTAAAAGACTTTGAATGCTTTGAATTCCCTGCACAGGGGGAGCCTGGCTCTTTACTGGGGGCTGCTGCAGGGGAGTTGGGACTGGGTTGAATTGTGCCATCTTCTTGTTCATAAGAGCTGTCGGGGCATAGGCGGGCTGATAATGCTCCTCAAAAGCTTTAACGACCTGTGAGATGCAACAGCTTGTTCTGTAGCAACTGGTAGGGAGACATGGATAATGCGCAATGGATACCAAGCAGTAGAAACACCCATGAACCGTGGCGTGACATCGCACCGTGTGTTGGTGGGCTTGGTTCTGCTCTGACTTGGCTGCACAGCACCCAGAGCAGGGTGCCCCTGCTCGGAGGGAGGGCAGCGCAGTCATCCATGCAGTCTGCTTCACTGATGCATCTGCACTGCTTTAAAAATAACACCTCCCTCCTTCATCAGTGTTCTCAGCACAGGGGCTGCTCTTGCATCCCAAAGGATGACATAGGACAAATTTAAGTTGTCTCCATATCCCTGCTCTTTCAGTTGGGCGTTTTAAGAGTGCACGGATCCAAATGGTTGTTTGCAGCAGCAGATTTAAGAGCTGCTGCTTCCCCTGCTCTGGAAGTACAACACAGCAGCAGAAAGGCTTGTACCTTCTGCTGCATGTAGGGTCCGTGGGGAGGTATGTGTGACCCACAGCAGTGCCTGCCACTGGGGCAGCTCCTAACCATTTATGCTGCTATGAAAATTAAGATGTTGTCTTCACCCTTATGTGTTGGGGACCATTAAGCTAGGCTTTCAGTGAGGAGCGTATGAAGGACATCATGATGTGAGCAGGAAAAATATTTTCCTTAGTATGCTCCAGACTCTTAAGCAGGGCCATTTAGACACTTGTGTGTGTAGCTGCAGTAGCTTTTGGCGTGGTGCTGTACTTAATGCCTTTTTTAATGTTTCATTGGATGGCAGCATTAGTTCACGGTGAAGCACCTAGATGGTTGCAGGGAATAGAGACATAAAAATAAGCCAGCGCTATCGTGATGACAGCAGCAGCAGTTGCTGCCAGCCGTTATTAGTGCGCAAACTTCATCCCAGAAACAAATTGTCCCCTCCTGCGGGCTCGGGCAGTAGATTGTGTTTGCATTATGTGTGCACTATATACGGTGTAGTAAAAATTGTTGGTAGTCAGTTTGTTTAATAGCCACGTGGCATGCTACTGGGTAATTTCAAGGAAGAAGCTGAAGTCTTGTCAGCTTTATTCAAACTTGTTCAAGACGGAATGTGTCTTCCTTTACACGAAGGCTGTGGTCCCTGCCACCATCTCCTGGGGAGAGGGGAGTTGCTTGTTCTCTCCTGAAGGGACTGGAGTTTCCTTGATGTCCTATTCTGCTATGAAGCAGAAATGCCCCAGACCTAGCCATGCCATCCTGGAGATGGCCAGGCTCCCTGCTTGCCCTGCCGTGGGTTGTGGTGGCAGGGGGGCATCTCTGGGCACACACTGCACCCCAGGCAAGTGAGTTAGGCTGGTTTCTTGGCATCTTCCTCGTGGACAGATTTGGGGTCCCAGGGAGCATGCAGCCCTGTGAGATGCACCCAGGCATGGCAGGCATCTGTCTGCATTTGTACAGACCTTGGCATTACGTTGTCTGTCCTCCTAACTGTGAGGACTAGCAAAATTGTTGCTGTTTTGGAGTGAAGGTGGGGATTCTTGCATGTGACAGCAAGGCTTAAGGAGCCTTTTTCATTCTCCAAGGTGAGACTTAGTTGTGAGGGATTTGGAAAGTGAGCGTGGACTAGGAAAAAGAAGGTAATGAATAGATACAGAATCTTCCTGCAGATTTTGGATCAACTCATGTTTCTACTTTCACTGGATTGCTGCTCCATGATGTAATTTCTCTTCCAAAAATGCACCAAGTCCTTTGTCTAAAGGCTTGGGCTTCCTTGACTACTTTTCCCATTTCTCGCTTGAAATAAGTGAAGAGAAGGATCTTTCTGCCCTACTGTGCAGGATCTTTTTTGTTCTGTCTTGTTATGTAGTAATTTGCAAGTCGAAATCTTCTGAGACTTCACTGTCTCTGTCCTGGCTTTACTTCAGTGTCCAGGCTCCAGCAGCAGCTGTTGAAACTTGAACCCAAATGCCTTTTTTTAGTTGAAAGTCTGTTAAGGAAATGTTCTTGAGTCACAGGAGCACAACTGTGCAAGTTAGTCATCATGATCCCTTTTCTTTTTGATGCCTGCCAGGAGTGTGATGATTTTATACCAGTAAATAGGTGAAAGAATGAGGAGGGCTGGTGATAGGATTCCTTCTTAGCTTAACTATAAGTGTTTTCTTAAGCTCCGTGCTTCTGTACAGAGTAGTTCCTCTTAATGTACACTATGAAGAGAGGGTAAAATGTTTGCTTATCCAATTTTAGAGTTTAGTCCTTTCCACTGATTTCCCACTGAATGACTGTGTTCTGCATGAGAAGCCACTATAAATTGGGTCTAAAGGGTCAAAGCGTGTAGTGGTAGAAACCTGTGCTGGCTTCATTGAATCAAGACCACCTTACCTGACTGGAGGTTTGGCTCTTGATATTTGCTGTGGAAGGCAAAGTTATTCATGCACTGAATGTTTGCAACAGCATTGGTCTTTATTCCTTTTTTTTTTTTTTTTTTTTTTTTTTTTTTTTAAAGGGGGCAAATTTTTTTTTTTTTAATCTCTGAAAGGAGGCAAATTTGTGCTCTTTTATAGCCCTCAATCAATGTGCAGGCTGCTGTCACCCTCTTGGCATTCTATCTTAATTAACCTGCATGATGGCTAATTGAACAAGCGAGGAGAAGTCTGTATTTGTGGTGGTGTCACCAGCTCTGTTGACCTCTCAGCTGGCTGAATTCAGAGCAAGGGGATCTGCCTGGGCTGGGTCCCAAGTGAAGTTTGGTGTGGGATGAGTAGCTTCTGCCTTTGTGCTGCTGGCATGGGCTCCTGCCAGGAGAGCAGCTGATGGAACCCTGCCCACATCTATGATACAGGGTCCCCTTAGAACAGAGATTGATGCAGATCAGCCAGCAACGTGTGGTACCCGAGGGATGGAGAGCATGCTTTCAGTCCCTGAAGCGCCAAGAGCTGATATTCCTATTGCAAACAAACAGCACACTCCAGTGGGAAGAGGGTGTACTGCTCCCTGTGCGCAGGCAGCTGAGAAAAAGACTTGTTTTATTTTATTTATTTTACTAAAAAACCACACTTTTTCAGGCAGTCATTTGCCTGCCTCAGGCAATCACTGTACCTCTTTTTCAAACAGTACTTAACTTTTAAAAATAAATTTAGTTCTTTCTGTTCACGGTCACTTCTTTTGTTTAAATTGGTGGAATCATAGATACTCCTGTTCCTTTTTAGTTGTTGGAAGAGGAAGAGACTGAGCTGGAATCGGCAATGTAATTGGCCTGTACACAAGTTGCATTAATCTAAGAGAAGTGATTTGCAGCAATAGCAAATGGTCTCTGGGCTTCGTATAGTAAAAGATTTCATCATAGTTTGATCACATGAAAGCAGGCTTTGGAATTGCTGTTGAGAATCCAAATGTATAGGAAATTGGGTTTTTGTGGCCATCTCTACTGCCATTCAGTGGTGTAAACAACACTTTTCAGACAACTGATGAGTTCCCTTACATATTCTGGAAAACACAAGCATTTCCACATTCTCAAATGGAAAAATAGTATTTTGAGCTCAGGGGCAGATTGGGCCTATCTTTTAAATTGTTTCTCTTCCCCAGTGCTGGGAAAGTATGTTGTCATTTAACAAATGACTGTGCCACCTTCTATTTCTCCCTACTTTACCAAGTTATGTTTTCAAAGGCCGGAATCCAAATGTATCTTCTTGCCCTTTTATTTTTCATTGTTGATCACAATGTGATGTTTTGTATTTGCAGTCTGTTTTGAACATGTAATTTTTATATTTTCCTATAATGTATTGATAAAATAACAGATATGAGAGTATTATGCTGTGCCCATCCTCAACCTACCTAGTTACGTGGGACCTCTTAATCTTAACTAGCTATTTAGTTGTGGGTGTGTTTGAAAATGATGGCAAAAAGTTATTTTTTCCTTGCTCTAAAAAGGCAGCAGGTGGCACCACAGCAGAATGCCTCCTGTGATGTTTCTGGATGGACAAAAATGTCTTGCTGCCTGGGATGCAAATTCCTCCAGTGTCATCTGCAGGGTGTGTTTTTACCTTGACTCTTAGAATTGTTCTTCCTGGATGCAGTAGGTGATACTTTCACAAAGAAAGTAAACAGTGTGTGACTAAAAACTGTGACTTCGACTTAAAGGAGAAAAACAGGTTGTGAAGGTACGCAGAACTGAATGCAAAAGACTTGGAGCAGCACTTGTGTGTTGTCTGGTTATACAGTGGCTGGTGCTCCTGAACCCCACAGCTTTTCCCTTCAGGATGGAAAGTCAAATTAAGAATTATTGATATGTGGTTGTCAAGAGCAGAAGTACCAGCAAAGGGATACGGACCTTTGTGCGAACCCTGTGCTATGCTGCTATTTGGATAAATAGCGTAAGCTCAGGAAGAGCCTGCTCTTCAGATCCGCTAATCCAGGGGGTTAAATAAATTTTATAACCTCTCAAAGAAAAATAAACTAAATGATGCACCAATGATACAGGAAAATCAACAGGAAATAGCAGTTAATTTAGTCCCACTACTTGCAAGATCGCCACAAGAGTTGTGAACAGAACACATAGAAAAATAAACTGTGAGTAGAAAAGTGTAAAAAAGAGACTTTTGTGGTTGAGTTAAAATCTGGATGTGCTAAGAACTTGGCTGTGTGAGGGTATTTTTGCTCTGCCTTCTCTCTTTATCTGTAGTTTGGTTTTTTAAAGTTTTGTATTACTTCTGGGCATGTTCATCGTTCTTATTGATAAATGATCTTTTTCTTACACTCCCACAGTCATGCTGTGTGAAGTTGCATACTCATTTAATTGCCAGGGTAAAAATTTTGTGTTCAGTGGCCCTGAAGGAGCTTAAGCTTCCATGAAAAGTGCTGACTATCAAACTGCCACTCTTCATTCCAGTGAGGGGCACAATAAAGTCTGGTTAAATCAAGCTCTCTGCAGTGTGCAGGCACTTTAATAAATGTTTCATGGTGTCTGCATGATGCTTTTAAAATAGAGCAGCTGCCTCTGTAACCATTGCACAAGAAATAAATAATTGAGGGCATTTATGGCAATCAGAATGTAATTTCTGCTTGCATTTTCATGATGGAGCATTTCATAAAAATAATTTATTTCCCGAATTCGTGCTCAGAAAGGAATTCTGGGCCACTGTGGAATGAGAAATTCTACAGCGTTAGGAATTTGTTTGGGGGAAGTTCATTCCCAGAGACAGTCAAGATGTTTGTGAATACTTAATGACTCTTTGTGAATTATTATGGATGCTGCATGTGAATGCTGAGTCTGTTTTCGTTTGGGGACTCTTTTAGTTTCTGTTCTGTATCTGATGCTTGGTGATAGTTTACTTTAATGAAGCAAATGAACTAATAGTAAACAAGGATTTTTTAAAAATGGTCATGTTGCAGTGTCTGCAATAGTGTCACCTTAGTGAACCAACAAACTACCCTAATGATAATAAGCAAAGGAATGGTCAGACATGAATGAAAGTGTATTTCATGATAACTGATGATACGGGTTTGGGTGCTGCGTATTTCCTACCTGTTTGTGATGGAAAATTAATCTGACTAGGAAACACCAGGCTGGCTGTACTGTACCGGCAGTAACCGATGCCATAACACTCATGCCACACGGTGGTGGTACAGCCCAGCAGAGCTTGTCTCAGGAGGTGTCCCTTTGCTGTCCCAGGCAGGCTCCTGACCCCGAGATCTTTTTGATTCCTTATGTGTTTCAGCTCTCAGCCTGTAAATGGACTGTGGTGCTTGCTATCTTTGGAGGGGTGCTTTGAAATGCACTAATGCCAAGTAGCATATAGAATTTGTGGATTTTCCTGTGTGCTTGTGTTCTTGCTTTGATTTCCTTTCAAAAGACTTATAGGGAACACTTTCTTGACTCTCAATAAACCCATTAAAATAATTCCTTCTTCATCTAAAGAGAAATCTGTGGTCTGAAAATATGTACCAAAATATTATTTTATTTTTTTTTTTAGAGAGCCTTCTTCTGAACTATGCAGTCCTTCAGCATTTATGCAGGTGCTAATCAATGGACTGCACAGGACTGTGAAGCTGTATGAATGCACCCAGGACAAAATCCGAAAGGATTTCTTGCGTATTGACTTTTGACATTCCTCTTCCCAGGATTCTCAGTACCGAGCTCACTGCTCCTGCACTGCCTAAGGAGAGAGGTAGCTTAGGATCTAGGGTCCAGCGTGTATCAAGTAGGTAAACAATTCTGTACCTTAAAAAGACAAGGTACCACGGAAATGAGGGAAAAGAGAGGCTGCGTGTGGCAAACAGGCAAACGTTATGCAGGAGACAGTGCCTGGTTGGTTACACAAGAAACATATAATCATAGAATGGTCAGAGTTGGAAGGGACCTCAAAGATCATCAAGTTTAAAACCCCCTGCCCTGGGCAGGAACACCTCCCACCACACCAGGTTGCTCAAAGTCCCATCCCTTCAACACTTCCTGGGATGGGGCATCCACAGCTTCTCTGGGCAACCTGTTCCAGTGTCTCACCACCCTCACACCAAGGAATTTCTTCCTAAAATCTAATCTACATCTCCCCCCTTCCAATTTAAAACCGTTCCCCCTTGTCCTGTCACTCCCCTCCCTGACCAAGAGTCCCTCTCCAGCTCTCCTGGAGCTCCCTTCAGATCCTGGAAAGTTGCTTGAAGGTCTCCCTGGAGCCTTCTCTTCTCCAGGTTGAACAGCCCCAGCTCTCTCAGCCTGTCTTCACAGCAGAGGTGCTCCAGCCCTCTGGTCATCTTGGTGGCTCTCCTCTGGACCTGTTCCAACAGTTCGATGTCCTTTCTCTGTTGAGGACTCCAGAGCTGGACACAGGACTCCAGGTGGGGCCTCAGGAGCACAGAGCAGAGGGGGAGAATCCCCTCCCTGGCCCTGCTGCTCACGCTGCTTTTGCTGCAGCCCAGGCTGGGGTTGGTTTCTGGGCTGCCAGCGCGTACTGCGGGCTCCTGTGGAGCTTCTCATCCAGGGGCACTCCCAAGTCCTTCTCCTCAGGGCTGCTCTCCAGCCAGAAATAGCTAGAGAGAAACAGCTACTTCTTCTGCTCTCCAGAAGAAATAGCTTCTCACTTCCCGTTGCCCTCATGCCACAAGCCCTGAGCTGTAACACAAAGGGGACACATCCCACCCAGCCTCCTTGTGCAGCAGAACAGCAGAGCAACAGCTTCCAGAGAAGTTACATTTGAACTACAAAGCTGTTGGGGGCTTTGTGGGAAAATGTTTTCATCTGCAGTTTTTGGAAATGTAATTCCCCAGTAACTGTAGTCCTTCAGTAACAGCCTTTCTACCGCATGTCAATGGGGAGAGAGCTCAGCCAACAGGAGGAACTTCCCCAAACCCCATTTGTGCACATCTCCCACAGCTTTTATTCATCTTCAGCAGTGTTATCAAGGGCATTTTGTATCACTCCACTCAGTAAAACTGCAGGTGAGTTCAGCCTCAGTCCTTCTTCCCTTTTTGGAGGTTACACAGTGAAAGTGTGCACAATGCTGGTGTCACCCAAGCAACACAAATATTGTGGATTGAACTCAGAAGGTTTAAAGCTGTGTAAACAACCAGGGTCTGTCTGTCGCAGGGACCCACTTCGCTTGTTGCAACACGGTGATAATGGGGTTTGTTGACAGATGTTGTGAAAAACACTTGATGTATGATCTGCCAAAGTCCTAACCCTTACCAGGCTGTCCTAAAAGTGCTCTGCTTTCACTCGCCAGTTCAAATAATGTCCAACCCTCTGTAATTTTTTGTGAGTATTTACGTAAAGCTGCTGGTGTGAGATAACAGTGCGTGTGTGGGAACAACTGCTTGTGGTTTTCCTGGAATACCTTTTCCACAATGTCAAATTCAGCTAGTAAGCAGTATTTCATCCCTCTATACTCTGTCTTAAGTGACCAGGTTGATTGTGCTTTTTTGCTGTGGTGGCATTTCCAAAACTTCCTACTCTGGGAAATATCAAGGTAATACCAAGCTTTCTTATCCAAGAAGAGTTCTGCAAAAGCATGGACACTGTCTAGAGTTTTAGAGGAGGGCTGTCATGAAGACAGGTAAGGTCTTTCTAATTTTAATTCTGCAGATGAGGTGAGGTGGCAGCATGGCTGAAATACAGCTGTGGCACAGCTGGAATAGTTAATGGTCTCTCATCTCAGCTCTTGTGCTGCTTGAGGTGTTACTTTGGACAAGTCCATTCTCAGTTCAGTACCATTTAGCCAGTAGGACAGGGATTATTTCCAAAGGGACTCTGGGTTATCACTCATTTCATAGGTGTAGAAGTTGAGGGACAGAGCAAAGGAAATGAGCTCACGACCAGAAAGCGTATTTTTGGCAAACCTGGGTGTAAATCTCTACTGAAAAGACCCAAATCTTGTAGCCAGGCTGCAGAGCATCGAATGCCCTTTGCTTGGCTCTTGTTGGGTATGGCCAGGTGAGAAAACAGCGTATTGCATGGTGGTGTGTTTTTTGGAATGAGTATTACTTATTCTAATAATGGTTTCAATACATTCAAGATGTGACTGTTGAGATTTTGAGCTTGCAATAGAACATATTGCTGGGAAAACTCTGTCTGCTTCTCCTCTTATGTAATTTGCCTGCAGGAACGGATCAAGTGAGCACGGGTGTTTCTTTATCTACATGGGTTTTGTTTATTATCTTTCCCCCTTAATTGCTTTCCTCCCCCCTCTTCCTTCAATAATGAAACTTGAATGAAAAATAATAAAATTAAAAAGCACTCCCATAGTTAGATATAGCAATCATTTGAGAGTGTTATTAGTTTATGCTTTACTCATAAGCAAGAAAGCTGTAGCAGTGCCTGTGGTGTGCCACATCTCTGAATTCATTTTCAGGCTCCACAGCGCGGAGCTCAGATGCCGGAGCAGAGCTGAGGAGGCATACTTCTGCCAACCTTCTGGACTTGGGTGTTTTTTGCAGGAAACCAATTAAATTTTGGATACATGTTTATCATTTTCTCAGCAGTGCTGTCCTAAGAGTCTTTTAAAAAAAACAACTGAGCCATGTAGAGTCTGGCCTGTGAGTTTTGGGAGCTTAGTTTCTTCCAACAAGACCGGAGCAGCCTGTTAAGTAGCATCGCTGTGAGGGGCATGCTATGGTATCACAGGTATCTACACAGAATTACTCTTTCCTTCCTGGTGCTAGATATGCCTGTCTGAAGACCTCTTGCTTGAGTCTGAGTTATATTCTTCTGAGTCTTTCAGATATGCTATTATTTGCCTGGTAGCTGAAAAAAAAAGTTACAAAAGTCCTCGTTGAGATCCAGTAGATCTACTTCAGGTATTTTTGATCTTTGCAGTCACAGCTTCTGAGCATCTTAGTCTTTAGTGAGCTCATCTGTGTGTAAGTGTTGTAACAGAAGGAAATTCTGTTATTTCTGCATTACAGATAGGTAATTCAAATGGTCATACAGGAATTCTGTTCCTGAGGAGGGCAGCTTGGTGTTCCCTTTGTCCTGTCCCCTGGGAATTTCTCTGTTTCTGTGGCCATAATTCTGTTGTTCCTTCAGGTTCTGAAGCAACTGTTTTCCAGATGTTTGGCTCAGTTTCCTATCTCAGATCAGCTCTGTTTATGGCACACTGACCTAACGTGTGAAGTCAGTCTGTATTTGTCCCGGAGCTGCTGATTCTCTTTCTCAGGATTCAAGTACCCATATTTCCCCTTCTTTAACTTCTCTTTCAAAGTAAGAAAAACCTGAATCCAACAGAGGCTACTTCAATTTTGGCTAAAGACTATAAGCATTAGGAACAAGTGGGCATAATACATAATAACTACACCACTTTTAAAAGCAATTAAGACATCATTTGCTGACTCTTCTCTGTACATGAAGCCTAAGGCTGGAACTTAGAAAAGCTCTTACCTGTTTTCACAGAAACCTTTTAGCTGCAGAATTTTCTCTATTTCCTTTTAACTGCACAGTCCCTAAAACGTGTTTTCTTGGCAACAAGTGCTGCCTTACTTGGTATCCCCAAAGCTTGTTAAACTCTACCTCATGTCTTAGGTGGTGTGGGTACCAGGTGCCAAGGAGAGGCTGTTAGAGCATGGTAAGCGTATCCAGATACTTCCCTAAGTAAATTCCTGATTTCTAGAGTTCGGTAAACTAGAAACTTACTGAACTTTAGAAGCAAGATCTTGAATTTAATAAGACTTTACAGATTTTTTTTTTATTATTTTTTTTTGGTCTGTGAGCTTAATTATGTATTACTGAATGAAATACCTTCTTTGTGCTCAATCTCCAGTCTCAATAGTTTAATTTGATGGCTTATTTTAGCTGCAGATATGTCTTTAGGAAACTTCTGTAGTCTGAGGCTTTCTTTTTTTTGGTCAGCATTATGGTCTGGGGTTGTGATGAAAAGAACCATGCAGAAGGGGACATGCTGCTGTTTTGGGGCAGTTGGGACAGAGCTGTATGTAAGTTAACAGCCATTGCAGGCTTTTGCACTATTTTGAAAGCAAGTCCCCATCATGGAGAGGATTTAGAATAATCAGGATTAACAGATGTGCAAGTGAGAGTTTGTGAAAGCATTTCTAGGCTGATGCCTTTCCCTCACCTCCTTGAGACTCAAAGATTTGATGGCATCTCATTTTGCCCTGAACTATGTAGAGGTATGGGATTTTGGATGACTTCAGTGCAGGAGCTGCTTGAGAAACAGACTTCATATCTTTCATGCCACTTAAGTTACCATTTAGTTACTTCAAAGGTCTCAGCTCCTGCTCTGGAGCTTCAACATAAATAAGAGCAAGCAAGAGCAGTTCATACCACCTACCGCTGCAGGTCTTCCTTAAACGCATCCTTCCAGCACTCCTAAGAGGTGTTTTGGCCCTTAGTTAAAGGTATTAGTGTGTTACAGGAAAACTCTGTTTATTGAATGGTTTGAGATAGTGCTCTGTTCTGATCTTCTCTTTCCAAAACAGAAGCTGAAGTTGTATATTAGCCATTTGAAATGTGTTTAAGTTTGTCTTCTGACTAAAGAATCTCAAGCTTTAGCCCTTTTCTGCAGACCAGCTGCCTCGTTGTCTTGTGAGAGGTGCAGCTGGGGATGCTGCCAATTCACCTGTACCATCTCTCTTTGTAATATATCCTGAAATGTCTAAAACTGAAAACTTCACACTCCTCCCATAAAGCTGTCTTTGTCACTTCTGGTTGTCTTTTGCTGAATTGACAGCAGCAATAACAAGGGTACAGCAGCTGAATATTTGGAGGGATACCAGGCTGGAATCCAGGTCCTAACCTTCTCCTCTTCACCTCTTTTTGAGCAAATCTTTCATAGGATTCCAGTGCCACGTGGGACAGTCCTCTCCATCCCAAACCTTCCCAGGGCTGTGAGTTCAGCCTGAACTTCTTGCAGAGGAGCCTCTGGGGACTGGGACAACAACTGTCCTTTTTGGCTGGGTTTTTCCGCACACAAACATCATCTGCTGTGTGGGGCTACATCAGATCCCTCTTCCCTGTTCTCATTGACAGCTTGGGAAGCGGGGATTTGGGAAGTCGGATTTACAATGCACAAAACAGTGGTCTCTGCTGTCTGCATGCTGTCAAGGTATGCTATCTTGATGGAAAGAAGAGGGAGCCTGAGGGTTTAGGAGAGACCCTTAGCACAAGCTGAGGTACCCTGGAAGAGTAGATGCTTCAGCAGCCCTGACCTGTGCTCTTCAGGGCAGAGGCTGAGCTGCAGGCACCGATTTTTGGATGTTGATTGCAACAGGGCAGCTATATTTCTTTATCAGCTTTCTAGGAGGTAAATATTTGCGTGAGATCGCTTGTTGATTTGAGCAGGGAACAGAATTTGGTGTAGGAAATGGGTAATAAGAGACAGAACGTAACTTAGAACTCATTTATACGTACTATGAATTATAAATGACTAGAAAAAAGAACAAAGGCCTTAGTGAGTATATTTTAGTACAGATACACTTTAAACTCTGTAATTCAATCCACTTATTTTTATAAAACCTCTGATAGTCCATACCAAAACCAAGGAATGATGCTTTTGGAGTCAGAGATGGTGGGGTGGCTTGGATCTTCCCACCCTCCCTGCCCTGTGCCGTTGTACCCCGAGTGGCTTCAGGACAGCCACCAGGATGGGCTATGGGTGACTCCCTGGGGAAAGCAGCAATGCTCTCACCCTGGGTGAGGAGGAGATGGGGTGCAGAAGCTTCCGTGGGGCTGGTGGCTGTGCACTTTGTGGTTTCCTACAGCAGAGGGTAGTGTTACCTGTGTCTGCAGAGCTGGCAGCAGCGATCCCTTCAAAATGATGGGTGTATTTAGTCTGCTTGTTTCAAGCTGATGTGGAGTCGCTAAATATTTATAGGAAGACATATACACGTCTTTGCTGCTTCACTGAAAATATTTTTTTCTCTGAAGCAAGTACAGAACTCAGTAGCTCTCTAACTCCGTATCACATGGCTGGTATTTAGCTGGCAGAGCTTACCGACCTGCTGACTTCCTGAGAGCATGCCTGTATCATCTCTAATAGCTTCCCCTGCTAGCATTTTGTTTTACTGCTTTATTCTTGGCAAATGTTTGTGTGTTGTTTTTTTTTCCAAATGTCACACCTTTTCCAGAAATCCATTTCCTCCCAGATGCATGAGATACATAGTGAAACCTATTTAAAGCCAATGAGATAATGACTGTGCCCAGTTGTTCAGTGCCACTGATGGGCAGTTCTGGGATGTCCACAGTGGCATGGAGCCCTGGGAAGGATCCCCCATTCCATACATGTCCCCTGTCCCGCAGCCCATGGGCAGTGCCATCTTCACCAAGGCCGGCTGATGCCATGGTGCTGTGGGTGGCAGTGTTATTTGACTTGGCAGAGAAGCTCATGTTGGTAGTTGGTCTTCGGAGAGGCAGTGATGGTTCCTAGCCAGCTGAAGGCTGAATTCCTGTGCCAAGGTGTGTGCTGCATCCCATCGGGCTCCCTGTGAGCCTTCAACACCAGCCTGTCCTCAGCGGGCTGACAGAGGAACGTTGTATTTCCAAGGCAGGAAGAAATCATAAAACTGATAACCAGCTTTTCTAAAGTCATAGAAAAGGAAAGTGAAACCAGCTTAATAGGTGGCTTAGAGAAGAAATATGTACTTCTGCATTTTGAAATTTCCTGGATTTTTAAGGGTCCCTCAGGGAAATTTGCAAGCTGCTGTTCCATGTCCCATCTCTCCCCTCTGATTTTGAGCAGATTGTGGGACGTGGCCTGTGCTGCTGGACACACAGATGTGGGGTGTGCTCAACTCTGGGATAACTAAGCCTTTCCCCTGCTCTTGCCTCTGAGAATCAGATATTGGGCAGTACCTCAGGAAAGATGACAGACTTTATGAGCTCTTGGTCTGATCAAATGTGGCAAAGGATTGGTTGGCAATTATCTGGCTAGATTTGTGTTAATATTGAACTTGCTAAGCCATCCCTAGTGGTGTTTTCTCTGCACCTGGTAGTTTGCTTGGAAGTCATATTGTCTAAGGATTGAGGGAAGAGTTTGGTAAAGGGGAAAAAACCAACCAACAGTGACAAAACCCCACAAACAAACAAACCCAAACCAAGCCCTAATGATTTCTGTGGAATGTTTTCATGCTCCGAGTCAGGCATTGGCTAGGAAAGAGCAGAGCATAACCTGAGTGGAGAGTGTCCCTGATTTCCTCTTGTCTATAGGATGATTCAAAGTTGTGTGAGCACTGCTCTGCAGATACGTTGGTCAGTTCAGTGATGGCACTAATTTTTGTATCAAAACCGAGTGTCTACCTCAATGAGAAGTTTTGGAACTTGTCTTTCAGGTTATTAAACATGCCCTTTGTTGGCTGCTTAACCAAGGTTACACACAGTAAGACTTGTAGTGCAGAAGGTTCTCTAGATGTTTGGGGTTTTCTTCTTTGTACAAGTCTGCAAGAGTGAGACTTTCAAATTGTGTGTTAAAGGACAGGACTGAGGAGTTGCTGGCTCATTGCTTCATTTGTTTGCCTCAAATTATCATTTAAGATTTAAAAGATGTTTTGACTCTCCCTCCTCATATTCTGTTAGTTTTGACATTGTAACATTGTTTTTTTTAACGTTTTTCTTATGTAGTCCTGCATATTGATATATTTTTATCTTGCTTCCCCCCCTTTTTGCCTCTTTCCCTTTTTCTTCATTTAATTTTCTTGTTTACAAAACTGCTGTTCCCCTGAGCGGGCTGTAGAAATGTGTTGTTTCAGCAATGTTGTAACTTAGGTTTTTCATGCACCTTTGACTTCCCTCTCTGCTCTCTGCCCTCTCCTGTGTTCCTACAGACACCACTAACAGCCAGTCTAGACCTTCAAGCAACTTCCATTTAGGGAAGAGGGGGAAAAAAACACCCCAAAAAACAACAAAACAAAACCTTTAAAAATCTCCTTACCAGAAAATTGATTCTTTTGCTACCCGTAAGGTAAGCTTCTCCACATAGAAACAGCCTTATCTCGAATCCTGTGAGAGGGAGCCTTTAGTGCTGAACAAAGAAGGGATTTAAGGACAGATTATTTCTCTTCCCCAAAAGGCCGCTGACCATTTTGAGCTGGAGCACCCAGAGTGCACATTCCCCTCTGCAGAGACAAACACGGTCTCGTTTGGGCTTTATTATCACTTGGGATTTCTTAATTCTTGGGAGAATACTTCAGTACTATGTGTTTATTAGTTTAGCTTCCCAGGGCTGTCAGTACGTTCTACCTGCTTAACTTTTGCTGAGCTTCTGCACGTATACCTCTGTGCTCAGAAATGGGAAAGCTGTAGGAGTTTTAAAATCAGGGTTGCAGGTTGTGCATGTGGGCCTGCAAGTCAAAACATCTCTTATTAAGAAGGAGTTGATCTCACAATTGAGAAGAAAAATATCTTTTTCTAAAAATATTCTAGCCTGAAATCATCAGCAAATAACTAAGTTCCAAATAAATTACCATGTATAAAAAAGAGCATGTATTTAACAGCATTTGCCAGAGAAGATCAAAATTATGGGATTCAGTGTGATGAATTATGGTACTTCAAGTGGATCATGTGTGGGATTGAACTGTAACAAATAGCAGGCGAAGGGCTGGCAAAGTCAGCTCACTCACAGGAATGTGCCTTTTCCTTTTGGAGACCATCACTCTCTGAACAG
This sequence comes from Thinocorus orbignyianus, assembly GCA_013400375.1. Classification (NCBI taxonomy): domain Eukaryota; kingdom Metazoa; phylum Chordata; class Aves; order Ciconiiformes; family Thinocoridae; genus Thinocorus; species Thinocorus orbignyianus. The sequence goes on along the minus strand of VXBW01006290.1, from coordinate 566,343 downwards.
CCCCTTCCTTTGGCAAAGGATGAGTGGCAACGGGTCAGGGCCGATAACTTGGCCTTCCTAAAATACGCTGTTTTGACTGTGCTGCATAGAGAAGCTAAATTCTTCCATTGAAATTTTGTCTTGGTCCAAAAGTATCTGCTGGTTGTGGAGCTGTGTTGTGGAACTGTTGCTTTTGGTTTTGTTTTCTTTTCCCTCTCTTTATTTTAAGTGCTGGTTTCCTTGGGGCTTTCTTGCAGAGTTTGGTGTTGAGATTCAAGAGCACTAATTTATAGGAGGCCTTTCCCAAGCAAGTGGGAAGTTGTGAAGGAGCCATCTAGTTTCAGGATAGACAGGGGTGCAAATATGCTGTCATCTCCTGTGTTGGCAAAAATAAAGATACATGTGGTTTGCATTAGTGGCTTATTCCTAGAGGGATGTGAGTTGCTTTTGTGTGCAACTGGATGAAGGCTGATCCACAGGAACCATTTGCAGCTCTGGGGAGGGGAAAGCCATGTGCTGGGGTGGTATCTGCACTGCTTTGACCTGGCAGTTCAAGTCGCCTCTTGTTGCCCTTACTCTGACTTCACTTTGTGGTAATGGGAGATTTACGTCACTAAATTGTGCAGTGTTGAGCATCCTCTTCAAAGGTTTGGATCTTTGAGGATCTGCAGATCTCTCAGGTGCCAGGATCAAAACTTCTCTATGTAAACTCTCTAAAAGCATTTTTTAGTTGCTGCATCCGAAGGGAGGTTGACTTTGGATATGCTTTTTATCCCACTTTGTATAAACAGAAGCACACATTCACATTTGTGTTTCTCTTTGCTCCTGCTAGCCCAGGGAGATGCTTCTGTCAGTAGTTATGAGCTGGAGCCTGTAACCTGTAAGTTCTGTTGCATCAAGTCTTAGATGGGAGATGTTTCTGCAGGGTTTTTTAAATTTATATATTCATTTGTTTATCTGTTTCATTGACACATGCCATAAAAATATATACTTAATCAAATGGATCTAGTATTTTAACACGAAGCCCCAAGGTATGTTAACATCTCTCAGTAAAAGTTTTCTGTTTAATGAGTGACGTTTTTCCCCATTTATCTCACTGCTGCAACAGAAGCACACTGATGATGCAGGAGGTCTTAGATGCCAAAAATGAGATGACTAATAAATGCAAATGCAGGTGATAAAGTAATACACAGCCTGGTTTGCTGGGATTTCTTCTTTCTTTTTTCTTTTTACTAAAGAGTACTTAGAAGTTGGAAATATTTCTGACAGTGCAAATAACACCTGTCTCTACCTGTGATAAAATCATTCATAGATAAGTGTTTGTTTACCTAAAGCAAATACTACAGACAGCTCTGCCGGTCTGAAGTTTCAGCAGGGGAACCAGCTGAGCTGCTCTGCATAAACCCTGACTCCTCAGGTAATGAGCTGCTCAGTTACAGCTGGAGACAGCGGGAGCTCCTGTGCCCTGCAGCCAAATGTAGGCATCCAGTAGGGGATTGCAACCACAAGCTCTCCCTGTGTTTCTAGAGCGTGAAAAATCCTCTGAACGACAAGTTCTGTGGAAAATTGCTGATGGAAAAGCTTCATGGTTCCCTTCTGCCAGAACAGCAGGGAGAAGATTGTCCTACTTGTGCGAGAAAGCAGCAACGTGCCTAACTGGATTGGGATTTCTTTTGGTTTGTGCCTGTGCTTTACTCTTTGGATGATTTACTCAAAACTTTCTGTATTTGTTTTTTTACTTTTTTCACTCACTTCTGCAAAGTTTGGGCATGGTGAAGAGGAGGAATTTCTCCACTGGAAAGTGGAGAAACATCTCATCTGCAAATTTTTGAGGTAAAATTGGTGATGGTTGCCAGGATAGGTCAGGAAGGATCACATGAGAGCTTTCACAGTTGCCCTGGTGAGGTCCTAGAAAAACTTACTCCTGTGAGCCATCCCCAGAGATGTCACTGCCCGCTGCTCTGGATGGCTTTCATCTGCCTCTAATTGCACCTGCTGTGGTCTGGTGCTTAGCTGCCGAGCTGGGCAATTTTTTTCTGATTTATTTGTCACTTTGCACTTCATGAATGTATAATTTCCTCTCTTTGGCTCCAGCAGTTATTCTCTACAGTTCTGCTATGATGAAGAGGGGTGCCAAGTGCTCTACTTCCCTGGTGCTCCTTCCTTCATGATGGTATAAACAAATGAAAAGGATGGTGAGGAAGGCAGTCAGAGTCCCGTTTCACACCGTGAGAAAGCACGGTTATGCCGTCATCTGCACATCATTTCCACAGCCTCCTCCAGCCCAGTGTTTCTTGAAATGCAGGATACCTCTTCCTTTGTCTGAGGTTCTGCCTGTGTTTCTGTTTGCTTATGATATGGACAAAGCTCAGAACTTGTATTAACAGTTGGGTTAATTGAAACTCATTAGCTTTTCAACTGAACCTCAGAGGAATTTCCAACAACTTTTGCTGACCTGTATCAGCTCAGCAAGTCTCTTTCAGTCACGTAGAACTCATTAATTTCAGTGGAACTTGGTTTTGAAGTTTTGGGTTGATTCACACCCATGATGGAAAAGAGAAAGTACAAAGCCAACACCAATTAAAGCCACTACAAGCTGCCTTTTGCATAACCGTGCATAGTGATGTCCTTCTGCTGGCTGTGTCCTGGCAGCTATGAGAAAGGACATTTCTTGGTGTAGAAACGTGACTGTGAAAGGGATACATCAGGTGTCCTGTTGGTGTAAATTTGATTATTCATATCAAAGTCTTTGGTTTACGTCCATAAACATATTCAGACCTAAGGAACTGGCCTACAATTTTAAAAACTCATGGGAATAAGTATAATCTTCAATTTGCAACCAAGAGGGTGACTTGATGAACTGCTCCCACGGGCCTTGGGGAGGTGGACAGAGCATGAGCTGCAGATTCTGGGAAGTTTGGAACATTCATACTAAGGTTGAGGAAATGGTGACCTGAGACGTTCAGAACTGCTTGAAGGGTTTTGAGACTTCTTAAATAAATAGCATCTACTCTCTTAGCTTTAGGAAACTCAATGACATATAAAGAGTAATTAAGCCACCAGCATGGCTCTGTCATGGCGTGCACAGCTCCACTTGAGTTGGAGTGGGCTGGCTTTGAACTGATTTTGTAGTTCTTCCAACCTTGATGCCTTTCTGCAGGATTTAATGTTTCCCTGTGACTTTGTAAGTGTATTCCACGGTATTGAGGACTGGGTAATTGTTTTCTGTCTCATAGTGTCTGTTTACTGAATGAAGCCCAAAGCTACGCACGCTTTTAATCCTGATATTCCCAGTAATTATAACAAATGTAGCCGTAGTCTTTCAGTAGGAGCTTTCCTTCTCTTAAATGTTCAGTTTCACCTGTTGATAAGGATTTCTTTGCAGATTTCTGCACATTTTGAAGTCGAACAATGAGCACTGATATCTAATTCAAAGGGTCGTCTCAAATTCAGGTGTTCCGCTGTGTGCTGAGAGAACTGAGGCATTGTCTCAGCTCTTGCTTTCCCAGGCCATGGATGGCAGACCCTCTGGCTGCCCCAGTGCCAGTGGTCCCGTGTGGTGCTCTCCTTTGTCTCTGCTACTAGTGGATTCTATATTCTTAATAGTTATTTCTGTAGCCCTGGTACAGTGTCTTTTAAATGCCTGAGATTTTTTGGGCTGTACTTTCCCCATATCTTTTGCATTGCATTGTTTTGCATTTCTCTTGCCTTTTTGATCTGTGAAATTTCTTCTAAATTCAGATTCTTACAACCTTCTGATCTTCAGTTTCTTCTCTGAGTGGTGAGCCTGTAGTCTAGTTTCATGTTATTTTGTTACAACATTTTCATTCAATGCAATGTGATTTTTCTGAAGGCAGAAACAGCCTTGCCTATAGAACCCTACTTGTCAACAGTCTCTTCTTTGAGCACAGCCACTGTCTTATAAGAAAACCTGACAAAGAATCACAGTTCTGTTTGGCTCATTAAATTTGAAAGCAGTCAAAAATGCTTCAGCAGGCTCTCCTTCCTTCTGTATGAGTCTTTAATATTCATATTTCCTAACAGGTGTATTCTGGATTGTGATATTCTTCAGCCTTGCAAACTGGAGGTTAATAACTTGCCCTCTCATCCTGGTTTACTTGAATGATATTTAGGAGATAAATACCTTCAGGGCCTTGGGGCAACATTTAAGAAAAATCACGATTTTCTGCATGTCTCCATTGTGTCCATCTCCTTCCTCACGGATACCAGGGCTCTCCTTAAACGTTCCAGGACTTTGAAATTTCACTGGTGATTGTTACCGGTTTAGGAGCTTCAACAGTTCCACTTCTTGTTTCTTTTTTCTTTCAGGCCCAAGTGACCCCCCTTCCTCTCATTTTCACTTATCAGAATTTTCCTTGGAGGTCTCAGTTTCTCTTAATGCAGTCAAAGCCTATTCCAGTTTTGGGTTGTAACTGTGTGAGGGATGTGATGCCTCAGTGCATGGAGGCTTCTGTGCTCCAGGGGTCTCATATCCTTTAAACTGGGTCCAGTAACCATAAGCATCTCAGTCATACATAATTTAGTTATGTGTCAAGAGAGACATGTTTCAGGTGAATGTTACAAAAAGAAATGAACCGAAGGACCCATTACTGTGTTGCTTTCTTAGTGGAAGGGTGTAACTCCTGTTAAAAGAAGGGTGTTTTCATATGCCACGAAGCTCATAAATTATTTTTGAGATGAAACTGAAAGTCTGGAGAGAAAAAAAAATTGTAGTGAAGGTGAGTGATGCTCACTGACACTTGCTGCCTGTCAGGGAAATACTATTTCCTGAGAAAACAGGAATGTGATTTTCTTTCTGTGAAGGGGAAGTGTTTTTCCATCTCTGTCTGTACATGTGCATTAGGGAAACTGCTTTCTGGTAGTGCAAACCTGCCTTTCTCTGTCCTAGGGAGCCAGGTGTTCTGTTCTGTTCCTCCACCACCACCTGATACTCTGTTGGATGTCTGTCCTCCACTGGCACTGCTGATCTGGGATGTCCTTGTCTCACGCCCTGGGTAGCTGTGGTGGGGCTCACTGCCAGCCGCAGAGCCTAAAGGAAGCCTGAGCCTCCAGCATTCCCACTGGAGGAACACAGCCCTGAGGATCCTCATGGAATAGCTGCATTCTTAACAGGGCTTCAGCAGCACAGTAGGAGCTGTCTTCTGTAGTCTGAACATTGCAGCAATAGGCAAGAGCTAAGGTGTCACACTTCCTAGTGGATGGCTGAGCTGGGAGCTCAGGTTATTATTGATGTCTCTTTGACTTGGAGATTATAGCCAGATCCTGAAAACAGTTCATGTGAAATACTGGCAACAGTAAAGCTTAAAATATTCCATCATTATTTGTTCCTGCTTTCTCTCCTGCTGCTTCTTGAATATGTTGTACCATATCCCAAAAATTGAGTCCTGAAAAGACAGATTTCTTCAGGATTAAGAGATGAGGTGATGGCCACAAACAGTGTGGTTGTGACCGAGGTTGGTGCTGCAACCCTGCTTTTTCCATGTGGGACAGTCTGGGAGCTATGCTGGGTCCGTCTTTTAGGCAGTGATGGAATCAGAGGTAACTCTTGGAAGTCATTACATTTAACCTCTATATAACTGGTCTAAATGTGACCACTAAGTCTGGATATGAGTTTTTTCAGCTTGTTTGAAAACCCACATAGGTATATGAAAGCAATGATCTACAAACCTACTTGTTACAGTTGTGATCTCATAGTGGATAACATGTAAGCAAGAGCTAGAATAGCCAGGCAATAAATATTTAGCTGACTGTGGCTGTTTCAGCTTGTATTTTACTGCTGTGTGAGTCAGAGGTTCTTCTTAACGAGTTCAGGCTGTTGAGTTTTCTTGCAGGGGGCTGTTGTTTTAGATGCTTTTATTTGAAGGTACAGCTTTTGATAGGGGAACCCTTCATAGATATTTGGGAATGAGCTGGGGCAGACTTTAGCTCGTGTTCAATGAAGGCCAGATGTAACTTCAGTTAAATTTAAGGTCATTCTAACTTCATGGGAAGTTCCATGTCTGAATATTATTATTTTTTTTCCTGAGTACTTATCTTCCTACTCCTGATATGCAAAAACTCCAGGAAGATCAGTTGCTGGCTCCCCTGTGGCCTCTGCTGAATGCCAAGCAGTGTATATAACTGTGTGGCAGAGGACTGGAAATAAGTAGATGTTCTCAGTTGAAAGATGAAAAGAAAAATCTCTGAGAGGAGACTGCGAGTAGAAGCACACAAGAAACCTGCAAAATGGGTGGCTTTTTTAAATCAAATTCCTCTCTCTTTAATAATTCCTCGGTATTTTTCAAGAGCTATTTGCATAAATAGTCTTTTTGTCCCCGACATAGATTTGACTTTTCTGCAGAAAAATTACAGAACACTGACTTTTTGACAGTTCAGTCTTCTGCCCTATTTTACCTTTACGTGCTCTCCAAGTTTAGATGTTAGTCACCTTTACCAAGAGCATTTTAGAGGCTCAATATAAATCTTGGGATGTGCCATTTCATCTGTGAAATGGATGCCTCATTTTCCTGTGGAATGTACGGAAGACACACACATCAGAGTGATTTCTTACTTTGTGTTATACTTAGGTCTAAAACCAGAGTATTCATTTGTAATGGTGTCTTGCTGGAATTTCCATGGAAATGGCTTTTGCTGGAGAAAGGCTGCATATTCTGAGGTTATGGATAAACATTCAGCCCAAGCCTGTTTGGATCTGGCTTTTTATTATGCTCACTAAGCTGGTTTATCAAGACAGAAGCACGTTTCCTGGAACAGAGGAACAGCTGAGCCTGTCAGCGTTATTTATTCATTGTTCATAGCAGTACGAAGCCGCTGCCAAACTGCCAGTGGTGTCCAGTCTCTGTAAGGAACTTGCCAAAAAATGCCCTGTTTGTGAGTGCTCGAATAGCTCACCAAGCCATCTGGTGTGGAAGAGCACATAAACACGGGAATTAATTAACTGTAGCTAGTCTCTATTGAGCATGTACAAGATGAGATTTTTTTTCCAAACATTTATAACTTGGATGAAAACTACCTGGTTGCAAATTTGTAATTCCCTCTAACAAAGCACAGAGCTCCAAGGATGTCTCAGCTGAGCAGATGTAAAGTATTGCTTGATGTTGTCCAAGTGATGCAGTCCTCTCTGCCCCCTACCGCAGTGCTGCCTGAATGATTTTCCTTAATCAGTGCCAGGAAGATATTCTGTGTGAGGGCAGGTGCCTAGCATTGTCGTTTCAACCTCAAATTTGTTAATACTTTGAATTTTATAAAGGAATTACTGAGATCCCTTCTTTACCTGCGTGTCACTGTGTGTTAGTAAGGCAGAATGAACTAAAGCTGTGCTTATTGAAATCCATCATATGCCTGACATTGTCATTGTATTGGATACTAAGACATTGATTGACCTGAAAATAAGTAGACTTTTCAATGCATAGCAATGTTTGCATCCCTTTTCCCAAGGTTTCAGCTTTTCATTTGCATTTACATCTTAGATATATTATAGATAACACAGCAGCTATAGAATTCTCACAGCCCATAGTGTCATGCTCTGCTGCAGTCAGGTATTCGATGGTAAAACCAGGGAAGTCTTCCTCAGAAGAACAGGGCATGACAGAGCTAAAACCCAAATATTGCAAGTAGATGTCTCCTTGTAAACTCCGTCCTTCCTGTGCCAGGAGGGAGATTTGATGTTGTCAGTCTCAGCAAAGTTCTGGGAAAAATGTGAAGCCAAAATTCCCTTTGAATTTGAATTTTTCAGTAATTGAGAGCAAAAGGACTGTAACAATCTTCTTTCCTTCTTGTCTAAGTTGCTCGCTTCACCTTCGTTTTCTTTCAGCTTTGACACTGGAAATAAACTCACACCTTTTTTAGAGAGCAAACATGCTGTTGTAAACTTTGTGCTTTAACACTGGCAGGGCAGTGTTTGTTGAAGATGCTTTTTTATTGCAATTTACACAAAGCTGTCCTCAAGGACAATGCTTTTCAAGAAGCCTGTTTCTAATGACAACCTAAAATTTGGACTCTTTCATGCCTGAAGTTGTTTTAGGTGTCATGTAGTTATTGGGCAGCTCTTCCACCTTGGGGAGGTGTTATAAGCACTGAGCAAACCTCCTGCTGCTACTCACTCTTATGTTCTGGGCTCTCCTTGGACCTGGAATATAGTAAATTTAATCATTCCGTGTGGAAATGCAGTAGAAAAAGTTGACAAGCCCAATGATGAACAGATCGGAGCTGATGTCTTCAGTTACTCATCGATTGATAGCTACTAGTCTATTTACTTTACCTTTTCTAGAAGGTACTAGATGGATATATTGGAATTTGAGAGTGGGACAGATAGGAAAGGCAGTGTCCTGCTGGATTCTTTGCAGTGGTTTCATCCCAAGCTGGGAGACCCTTAGGTGACTGACATTTAGAGAGGGGGTGTAGGTACATGACAACCCAGCCTGCTTCAGTGTGTGCCTTGTTACAGCTTAACTCACCCACGGTGAAAACAGTGATGAGCCAGATGATTTTTCACTGACCAGACTATTCGTGGTAGATTTTTATCATATTGAAAAAGTCTGTTGTTGAGTAACGGCAGATCTATGCTTATGTTTTGTCCTTCTCACAGAAATGTGAAATCTTTTTCTCCGAGACAAGCCTCTGGTTGGAGTGATCAGTCACTGGGGTATTTCTGTAGTTTGCAGTGATCTTCTGTCTCCTGTGAAATGCAGCCTAAGCTTTTATTGTGGCAGGAGAGATGTCTGTGTCTGAGACAATATAGTGCAAACCATTATTGGCGTGTGGTAAATACTGAGAGGAGCCTGAGAATGGACATTTTGTCTGTTGTGGAGCATATTTACCTCTGTTGGGCAATCTCTGCAGCTTTTATCCTGCTTGGGGTCATGACATCTCTTCTTGTGTTCGGGTAATTACTCTAAAAACTCTGTTTCCTCTTACTAACAGACTTCAGCGTTGCAAAGAAGAGACATAGCAAGAGAAAAGGCTCTCGTCAACACTGAAGACAATTCTGGAAATGCTTTGAGGTTGTCTCTTTTCTCCTTTTGTAGACAGGAATGGGCTATTGATAGACCATGATGCTCTTCGTATGCAAAAGTGTTCATTAAAACTGGGCGTATTAGCAAACTCAAATCCAAAACCTTCCAAAATTCCTAGTTTGACATTAGTTCTGAACCAGTTTTGCCTTCAGGTTTTATTACATGCGTCTTTTAAGAGAGCCTATCCAAAGCTTCAAATGAAAATGTGAATGCATATGTAAGTAAAAATTGAAATCTATTTTTTATGGTTGGAGAAAACTTCCTTATACCTGTGTGGTTTTGACTGTCATGTTCATGTCTTGGATGATGGAGATAAAACAAATCTTTCTTTGTTTTAAATGACATTGAAATGTTTTACTACATCTGTACCAGTCCTGGCTGAAGTACTTTACCGATGTACGTGTAAAATTATTTTTGTGTCAGGTAAAAATGTGAGGGAAAACCTAATATTTTTACAGACAGAAAAGGAGGAAAATTGTTCTTTGATGCTCTACTTCGTAAAATTGACAGAAGGAGAAGCTGAAATTTTTCATCAATTGAAGAGAAACTAAATACTTTTAGTTTGAGGCAGAGTCTAGGGGTGACTTTTTTTGTTGAAGTATCTTTTAGGAAATCATGGAAAATCTAGTATTCAAGTACCTACCCTTTCCTTACTTTCAGAGAAAAAAATAATATTGAAAATGCACATATTTCTGCTATGATGCATGAAAGTTAGACCCTGGGTTAATGCTGGTATCTCTGCACTCTACCCTGGCCCCATTCCCATGAGCTGTTGAAGGGCTCCATCAAACTGAATGGCTTCAAAACGCTGAGCCTAATTTCTGCAAATCCCTGCAGTGGATCATATATTTCCATAGATGGGGCTGTGTGTTGAAGGCAGAGTCAGCCAAGTTTCTTCAGCTTTGCTTGTTTTCTCTTTACTTTACCTTCAGGTTTAACCTGAATGGGCTTTGCCTGGGCTTGCCCACCTTGTGTTAGCAACGCAGCTGAGCGGGTACCTTGAATTCCCTTCTAGGAGAGACACTTAATGGCAGCTTGGTCATTCAAGAATTAGAAGTATCGAGCTGTCAGAGTACAGGCTGCCAGGGAGCTGCAACCTAATGTGTCAAGTATTCTAGAACTGTAGAACGGTTTGGGTTGAAAGGGGTCATAAAGACCATCAAGTTCCAACCCCCACGCCCTGGGCAGGGACACCTCCCACCACACCAGGTTGCTCCAAGCCCCATCCAGCCTGGCCTTGAACCCCTCCAGGGATGGGCCATCCACAGCTTCTCTGGGCAATCTCATCATGTGTCTTGCCACCCTCACAGTGAAGAATTTCTTCATAAGATCTCATCTAAATCTCCCCTCTTTCAGTTTAAAACCATTCCCCTTCATCTTATGGCTCCCCGCCCTGATCCGGAGTCCCTTCCCACCTCTCCTGTAGCACCCTTCAGGCACTGGAAGGCTGCTATAAGGTCTGCTCGGAGGCTGCTTTTCTCCAGGCTGAACAAGCCCAACTCTCTCTCAGCCTGTCCTCATGGTATAGATGCTCTGTAGTAGGCCTTCTGGAGAGGGTTTAATCCTTCCCCATCAGCAGGAGCTGTCAGAGCCACCCTGAGTAGCCGTGCCTGTGCCACAGAAGGGACACTGGAGGTTGGAAAAGGAACGGACAGATCGGTAGAGTTCAAGGAATAAGTAGGATGGTGGAGGCAAGGGTGGCAAGGATACCACAAGTACCATCTGTACGAGCAGTAAGGGAAGAGCATCACTGAAAATTGTCCTTTTTATTGCTGAGGGCATTGCATGCAGCACGTAAAGATGGGGTTTGAGAATCGGAGAATTTTCTAGCAGCAGGTTGCCATATGCATTTGTATGAGCACGATATGAGGCAGGTGCCTGCAGAGTGAGTGTAGTTTCACTGGCAACACTACTTACTCTGTAATAATTTATTTTAGCCTCCTGAGTGAGCCACGCCAAACCTGGAGAGACACTCTGGGATTTTTCAAAGAATGGAGTGTGTTGTCAAGGGAAGCAGTTTATGCAAACCTGAGGGCTAAGCCTGCTCAGAGGTTTTGAAGTAAATGAAATAATATATTATTGGGAATTGCCACTTTGAAGTAAATGGGAGCAGTCCAGTAAAGATGCTGGGGAGGCACAGTAATGCAGGCTATTTGATACTTTTGCAAATTGTTTTAGCAAACATTTGCTGTTCCTCTCACGTATGGAGAAGATGGATGTGCCAGAATGTCTTCTTTCCAGCTTTCTCTTGCCTTATAAATATTTGCTTGGTACTTCTCAACAACCTTAAGCTCTGGCAGTTGTGGTGTGTGGAGGGAAGGGATGTAGTGGCTCAGGTGCTGGCATAGATAACTTTGGGATTCAAGAGCACAGATCTCCTTTTGCATATTGTATAGCACATACATATATATATAGCTTTTCTGTTATCTCCATAGCATTTCTAGAAATGTCATTTTTCTGGGGGGATAGACAAGATGGATAGAAATAATTCTTAAGGGATGGTTTAATGTAGAGGAGAATAATTGAAGTACATTTTTCCAGGGTCACTTTTCTACAACTGGATTTTACAAAGAATCATGTGAAAGTAGTTCCCACTTGCTAAAAAAAAGTGTGTAGCATCATAGAAGTTGTAGAGGACAGGGAATAAAAACAGAGGGCAATAAGAGGCAGAGGCTGCTGGGAGGTACAAACAAGTGTGCATGGCATGGTGGCAAAAAGAAGACCTAAATAGTTTTAATGATCTAACTTCGTAGCGTAAAAGCAAGGCTGAAGATGAACACGTTCAGTAGGTAAGTCCCAGGACAATCTGGATATTTATTTCTTTTGGTGTTGCTTTTATCCTGCTGCCCTGAATTTTCACACTGCTGGTGAAAAGTGAACTTAGGAAAAAAAAAAACCAACATAGAAGAGCCATGCCAGGGTAGAAACTGCAGGGATATAGGTCACCCGCCTACCTCATTCCAGTAGGCTACTTCCTAAGTAGACTTCTATTAGGAGAACGTGTTATTCTGTTTCATAACTCTTTTTCTCTGTGCTGCTTCACAGTCTAAACTTTTCTACCTGGGAAACAAATTCCCCCAGGGTTCCTGTTCTGTGTTGCCATGTTCGTTGTGTGGGAGTTAGACCTGTTAAAGTAATTTAAAGTATAATCCACTATTAGCAGTGTTGGGGCTTCAATGACAAATAGGTAATTTTAAATAGTAACTCTTGGAAATCTAGATAGAATTACAGAAATAACAATGAAATGGCTCGTCTCTGCTGTTATATTCTTTAAGTTTAGGTTCTTAAAGCAGACTCTGCTGGACTGGGGGCTCAAGGGGTTTTTAAACTGATTTAGTGGCTTACAGGTTCTGTGTGTGTCTGTGCACGCACTTCTGGGTGAAACAAAGAACAAAGCCCTGTATTTCAGAAGGTGCTGCTGCAAAATTTCACACCAATTCAGACTGATGTGAAGGCGTAGTCTTCCCTTGAAACACCTTTAATTTACACAGCTGAGCAAAACCAGGCATGTTCTCACCAAAGTAATGCTACTCTTAAGAGAACAGCTTCTCTTTTTCCAGGCCCTCTTATAACTGAGTTTTGTAAACTACCCCGTGTATGACACATCTTCGCTGAAGTAGTCTTTGAAGGGAGGTGATCAACATTGAACCCCAAGTCTCTGCTGCTGAGCTGGCCGGGTACTGGCTCCTGCTGAACCTCTTCAGTAACTTTTAAGCTCCTTTTGCCATCAGTTTTGAGCTTTTGGGGCAGTGGATCTGGCTCTCCCAGATCCTTGCTGTTCTTCCTTAGTGATGAAGGGGTTTTTTTTGTTTGTTTGTTTGTTTTTAAAATCAGAGTTAGGTTGATGGTTGGACTAGATAGTCTTAAAGGTCCCTTCCAACCTAGATAATTCTCTGATGTTTTAAGTTCTGCCAGCCTCACATATGCTTGGAAGTTTGTGTATCATCATACCTTTTCTTACCAGGAACGTTAAAAATAATTATAAACATGAAAATTTTGTGCAAAAGCCTCCCACAATTTGGTTTCTAGCTTTGAATTTTGGTTATGTGTGAAGCTGCAGGAGCTGGGCATGTTGATGGGTTCATAGAAGGAGAAATTGGATAGTATTTGTACTTTCAACATAGTTTCTTCTACTTTCCCTCTGGCCTTAGGAGTACAGTTGGACCCCATGGGGCTGAAAGCCAAAGCCGTGGAAAAAAGGAGAGCAAACTGCAAATGATTATTCATTAGTTACTGTTATTCTAGTGCACATATAATATCTAAATGCCTGTGCATATATTTAAAAGAGCATTACTGTCTCTTAGGAGAAGAATTAAATTCTCTTGTTCTCAAGTTTAAAACTAATTGCTTCTGCAAAATTAAATCTGGAGTGGTTGCTTTGGAAGCGCGTTTCCTCACCTTCCATAAATGAAAGCTTTGGATTTGCATAGAGCTTGTGGGAGATAATTATATCAATGTGTGCAAGGTTTCTTTCGTCTCCCAGCAGGAAGAGAATACCCTCTAAAATTTGGACTGTCCTCCTAAAAAAGGAACAGATAATTAAATGAGAGAGAGGGAGAGAGATGACCTCTAAGGTGTGTCTTCCAAGAAAACTGACACAAGGATGAGGTCCTTGTGACTGACTCCCTTGGTGTCAGTGGGTCTGTAAGAGCGTTGGTGAGATCAGGATATGTCCCTAGCTCCTTAGCCAAATGTTCCAGTGGTCTCAATGTAGAAACAGGATGTACTTAAATTGGATGCTAATACTCAGTTACAGTATAGAATTCTCTTTAATGTGATAAACTTGGTAAGATCCCCTTGTTTTTAAAGTTAGTTGCATGATTAAATATTTATTCTTGATGTCCTCTTGACTTGCCTGTAGATAAATAATTTTCCTTTTAGTGTGTCAGTTTTCTGGAGATAGGAAAATGTAATTTATATCCACAAGCAGCATTTCTGTGCTATGATTACATAGAACATCATCTGTTTGCTTAGTTTTCATGTGCAAATGACTTTTGGGGATGTGGGCTGAAACCCCAAAATAGGAAAATGGACTGGTTGAAACTGGAGATGATTAAACAACAGGTACATAACAGTTTGTCTCGGTTTATCTTTTGAGCAGATTGAGGGAATTCGCTGTGTGGATTTTGCTTTGGCTCTAGAACCACGCTGTCACTCCTTGAACCTTTGATGGGCTTTGCATGTTGTCTTGAGTCTGTTCAGCACCTCTTTTGGATGATTCGTTTTGGGATGGGCAGGGGGTTGGATCTCTGCTCGCTCCTGAAAGTCCCTGAGATACTAGATCCCTTAGAAATGCTTAAAAACCAGTCTTTTGAGGCTTGCAGAAAGTCTTCTGGGTGGTATGTCAGTAGCTGGCCTTTTATCTCAGAATCTCTTAAGAATACAGGATAAGTGAGGCGTGGGACATGCTCTGAACCACAAAGATTCACAAGCAAGATCATAGCTATCAGGCAGGAGTGTGTCAACAGAAAAGACAGTTTCTGAGTTACAGCACAGGGGAATTTCATTACTGTTCTCATCTTTGTGAGAGCAAGAGACAATAAGAAAAAAAAAAAAAAAGAAAAGAAAAAAGCCTGTACAAGTGTTTCCTCCATTGCAAATGCTAAGAAATTACTTTCCAGACGATTCTTCATCCAGTAATGAGGCCCTGTAACCACGTGTGTGTGGCGGCTCCGGTGGCAGTTCTGCATCTGGGGTGTTGATTCCTCTCTCTATGCAGTATATTGTCAGCCATTCTCGAGTCTTAAATGGGAATAAAAAAACCCTGCTGTAATTCCAATCTCATCTCATGATTCTTTTGTAACAGCACCTTTGGTTTTATTCCAGTGGGGAAAGTTGCTTTTGTGCACAGTGCAGAATCACGTGGCAGAAAAAGCCATGTAGTTCTTCAGTGCCGTTTCTTCTTCCTCTGAGGATGCAGAAAGCTTTGATGTCTGTAAACATGCTCTCTATTTTTGCTGTAAATTATGATTATTTTTTATTTTTGGTTATATTTTTCAGAAGTGTGGAGACCGTTATGTTTTCAGTTCTTTGTGCATTTTTTTGTGAAGAAATTGTGAATATAATTGAATTTTTTTTTTGGAGCCCACGAATTCAGATGAGGCAACAATAGAGGGAACAGGGTGATTAAGGAATTGTGATTCGTTTGTTGTGCATCATTACAGCAACAGCTTTGTTGCTGGATTCCTTGCAGACGAAGTCACTGAACTATGATTATATTTCAGAAAATGAAAGGGGACAAAAATAAAAAGGCAATAAAACAGATTAGTAGATGTCTTGAGGGGCACGATTATTACTGACTGACTATGTTTTGTATCATAAATGTTCCAAAAGTCTGGCAGTTTAAATTATACATCCACGAAGGCGAAACTCTTACGGATATCAAAATCTTTATTTCACTGCTGCTGCTACATTCTCTTTGAAGTTCCAAATTGGCAAGAAAGAAGTGAAATTGTCTTTTAATGATGTTTCTAAAAGATAGCGTAAAACTGTTGAAATACCATTTCTTGGGGAAAAGGAAAAAAAAAAGTCATCTGGGCATTTAAAACTTTTTCTTTAGCATTGCTGTTGTTTAATACAATGTCTGGTACGCTCATGCTCTAAGCCCATCATGATACTGCCTTGTATTTTGTACTGAGATTTGAAGCAGAATGGATAATTAGATTAAATTACTGCAGATCACTTGGCAAACAAGTTAGGGAAAGATCTCCTTAAGCAACATGTGGGTAAGCCAAGGCACCATCAGCTGGTGAGAGACTGCACTGGGGCTCTAAACTGGGAGGCACGCTGGGCCTGAGGGATCCTCCCCCAGGGACTGGATCTGGAGGCTTTTTAGGCTGCGGTTGCTGATGTCTGCCGTGACTGACCTTTTTGGCAGGGCTGGAGCCATGTGTTCTTTTTCCTTCTGCCCAGGAAGTGTTTAAAAAACCCTCGTGTTTCTGTTACTAAAATGTATTACCATAAAGTATCACTGCCTGCCATAATGATGCTGAGTGCTTGCCTTACTTGAGACGAGTCTGTGGGCAACCCCCCGTCTGTGTGTGGACAGCCCAGTGAGTGCCACTGTCACTTACACCCAGCAAAGCCCATGCAGGCTGGAATAAAAGCACCTGTAGGTTCCCAAGAGGACTGACCTTGGAGAAGTTCTGTCATAGTACTTTTATCTGACTATATAATATGAGAGGGACTCTTATATCATATAATTATGTATAATATTGGAGAGGGACTCTTTGTCAGGAAGTGTAGTGACAGGACAAGGGGGAATGGTTTTAAAATTGGAAGAGGGGAGATTTAGGTTAGATCTCAGGAAGAAATTCTTTGCTGTGAGGGTGGTGAGGCACTGGAACAGGTTGCCCAGGGAAGTTGTTGATGCCCCATCCCTGGAAGTGTTTAAGGCCAGGCTGGATGGGGCTTGGAGCAACCTGCTCTAGGGAGAGGTGTCCCTGCCCATGGCAGGGGGGTTGGAACTTGATGATCATTAAGGTCCCTTCCAACTCTGACCATTCTATGATACAACCATGAACCTATCTACATAACATTATTTATCTGGATAGGGAAAACAGCTTCTGTGGTGTTTTCTGTTTGGTTTAATATATCTTTATTCTATGTGCATCGTAGTGAAAAATCATTGGTGTATGTGTAGAGTTGGCTTCTTTCCATTCTCCTAGAAGAGATGTGAAGGTGAGGTTGTCTTTTCCAACGGCAAGGTTGGAAACCATCTCTGAGACCCTTCCGTTTCCTTTGAGTAGGTTCATAAATTGTGGAGGGAAGGGGTGTGTGGTGGTGGGATATGAGCCCCGTTAGAGGGGTTCCCTGGCAGCCTGTCATCACTTGCATCCCACTGCGCTGGCACCCAACACTCCAGCCACCCTGGGAAGAACCCCTGTCTCCATCCTCCTTAAAACTCCCCTCTTCTTCAACACCTGTGAGATTCCAAAGTTGCTTAGTGCTCAGGAGCGTGGAGGAAGCCCTGGTCCAAGTCATTAGGATCTGAACTCTGATGGAGCAGGACAGTAAAAAATATGAGTCTCCAGCTGGCAAAACCATTGCTTCCCAGTGCCCCCAATATCTCTTAAAGGTCTAATTCCTCACATCACCTTCACTGTCCGTCAGCATTAATGTGATTCCTAAATGATCTACCACCTTCCTCCCCAGAAGAGCCAAAGTATAGCGGGTCTTCTGAAGGATGAGGAAGGTTCTCATCCTCCACACAGTCAGTTTAGAGATGGTGGCTAAAGATAGTGTCAATTAGTAAATCACAGCACATTTCCTAGGAAGCAAAGGAAATAAGGAGCAGTTGGTTGGAAATTAGTGTTGTAACCATTAATCGGACTGGGAGAGAAGAGACTTTTGCCAGCATATTGCTGAAGCTCTGAAGTTCATAAATACATGTTTTGTGATGTGCACCAGCTGCCTCCCAGCTCTGGTTCGAGTGAGCTCTGTGGGTGGCAGTGGCAAGGGGCGTTCCTGAGCCCCCAGCACTCAGCACTGAGAGCAGTTTTCCCCTAATTTGACATGGCACGGCAGAGAGCTGCAGCAGGGCAGAGCTGGCTCCTGTTCTGTCCCCAGTGTCACCTCTTCATGTCACTGCCACTGGAGGAAATCCCTGAAAAGAGAAAGATACTGACTCAGACATGAGGGAGAGGGGAAGTAAACAACCAAAACTAAAAATAATATCTTTCTAATGATAGGTCTGAATTGTTGCTTGGCAGAATATAAATAATATGAGTTGGGATGAGGTTAATCTCTCTAAGTGACACGAAACAGTTTGATTTTGGCTGGTGTCCAGTGCTACCTCCTCCTACTGCCTGTCCCAGGGCTGCAGCGTGGCTGCCGGAGGAGTCCCAGGGGAGTGCAGATGCTGGTTTGCTCTCAGGACTAAGGTTAAGCCGCACACTTGCACTCTGTCGCTGTACAAAGGTTTTTGCCCCTTTCTCATGAGTATCATGCTGAGGAAGGGCTCTAGTTGATCAGATTTTGACGTGGGGTGGCCCTTGTTCCATGGAAGCAGCAGCACTGTGAGCTGGAGGAGCTTTCCTGTATGCAGAATAGGTTCTTTTTTTACAGAGCAGGTCAGAAAATGCTGCTGCTTCTCTCTTCTTTGTCTTTCCTCTCAAATGCATTTTTTCCAAAGCTAATGGACCTTCTTCATGAAAGATTCTGTGTCTGACCAAATATAAGCATCTGAGTTTTGACCCTTTTTTCGTGTCTTTTTCCTTTCCTATTTGATTTTCCCTTGTTTGCGTGATTGCTTTTTCCTCAGTGGAAAAAAGAGAAAAATAATTTTGTTCCATAAAAAAATACCCACTTGTCAGACGATTTTGCTTTTGAAACAAAGGCTGTTTTAATAGTCTTCCATGGAAAGCCTTTATTGTTTTGAAATCTGTTCTACACAGCGGGATGGGGCTGCTGTGATTATTCCAGAAATCCTTCAGCTTTAGTAGCAGCAGCAAGAACTGGAGCTGACTTAACACACCCTGTGCCAGGTAGGCTGACTGGGTGCAGATAAACATGATGTTTGGCTCACTCTCAGCTTTGTCATTTATCATCCATGTTAAAATCATTTCTTATGTAGGTGTTTGCTCCAGGAAAGAGTCTTAAGTATCAGGTTTATTTGAAGCCTTAAAAGTATTAACAAAATCCCATGTCCTGACTTAAGCAGCTAAGGACTGTATAAGGTCATAATAAGAGTTGGGGGCAAAAAAAAAAGGCAAATTAGGTGGAAGGGTGTATATTATCCATACATATATTTATTTAAAAGTTTATATTAAAAAAGAAAATGCTCCCTTTAGACTGTTGTCCCCCATGTGCAGGGAGCAGTCCAGCAGGACACTGCCCCAGCATTGCTTGGCCAAGGCACTTGGTTCTTACCTGTTACTTTACCATTCCCAAGCCCAGAGCTGAGAAGTGTCAGCTGAGTACAACCACCAACGCAGCATTGCAGGGAGCAGGAAAGCTCCACGGGAGGTACTTCAAGGAAGTTTAAAGAAAAAAAACCCCTCAGATGATATCTAGCAATCCTTAGCGGGCTGACTTACAGCAGCTTACTGAAAAAAAAAACAACAAATAGAGTTAGATGTATTTCTGTAATGCAGCTTTTCCTTAGCAAAGGAGCTCACCTGCTGGGATCTGTTCTGCTTCCTGTGTGTTACCTCCTAAACCCAACGGGATTTAGTGGTTGGTTGACTCAAAAGAATAACGTGTAGGAGCAGCAAACTCTCATCTTTTCTCCTCTGAAGATAAGTCTCCTCTGTCTCAGAGGAGCCAGGTTTGCAAAGCTGTACACAGAGTGGAATTCCTTCCTGACCCCTCTAATGTGTGCCTTGAAGCATGATACTTTCTTGACGTCATTACTTCATCTTGCATAACTAGTTATGCTCACAGTTATGCAATTATCCAGTCCTTTTGAAATTCTGCATCTACAGGATTGGTTTCAATAGCCATAATAATGAATTTTATAATACTTTGGAGAACAGCAAGGACCTAGGAGATTAATGCAGAATTTGATGGTGAACTATTTTAAATAACTCAGTAAATTATCTCGACAAGGACACAGAAATAAAACACCACTCAGCTATCTTGATTTTTTTTTTTAATGTTGCTTATTACTTGAGATCTGGTTCAGTCCTGTCCTTCCTACTGCATAACCTTTCCACAGTGAGAAGATTACGATATAACTTGCTTGCAAATCTTCTAAAGCAAAGGACCTGATGTTTATATAGAGCTGTTGCTGTGGCTGAGATGTGAAACCTAGCACCCTCCAAGAGGTGCAGTGTCCCCACGTGGAGCACCCACTGTAGGACTCGGGTAGCACAAAGATGCCGTGAAAATCAGTACCTTGTTACAAACTCAAGTGTGTTGGGCATGGGATGGAGCAAGTTTGTGATGTAAAATGTAGAAGTTTGAAATAAAAGTTTATTACCAGCTAAGTGTAAGGGGGAAAGCACCAGTGGCAGGATCAACACGTGACTCGTGGGGATGAGTGTTCTCATCACTGAAACTGCCACCTTCCTGGCCTCATCTGGCTTGATGTGGGGATGAGTGGTCCACAAGCCCCTGGGTTTGGCAAGTAGAACAAGTGGTGGCCCTTTGTTGGGTTGAGAAATCAATTCTCAGGCTTTCTGGGACAGTCACCAGTGATAGGTGTATGGGGAAACGGGGGAAGAAGTGGTGCCGAGCAGCAGTGGCGCTTCAGCAGAGTTCTGTAGTTGAGGCAGGGAAGAACCCTGATGTGGCAGGTGCCTGTTAGTCTGGTAGTGGGAAATGAAAGTGGGAGATAGTTGTTTCTGAGCTCGTGTCGTGGCATGCTGGCAAATACCACTCTATTCTCAGTGCCCTACCAAGTGGAAAATACTGCTATTTTCAGTATATTTATAGGTAGAAATACAGGAATTTAGCAGACGGTGGGAAGTCATCATTCTTGGATCCGGTGGCCGTATTCTTAACTGGAAGAGATTATCTCAGAAACTAAAGATATTACACCAATGTGTAAGAGAACTGACTAATCATAAGTCACAGGCAGGAAACAGGTTTGATTGGGGATATTTTTTCTTTCCCTGAGATTAAATCTGTGACCCATTGCAACTTTCCCCGAAAGCAGGGGACTCACTGGGTGCCGCACCCGAAGCAGCTCTCTCTGGGTTGAGAGTGGGGAATAGCTGATTTTCTGATGGAATGGCACTTTGTCAGCATGGGGGAAAAGTTGGAAATTGTGAGGGATGCTGCCCTGGGTTCGTGCTGGTCTCTTTGCAGTTCTGGTGTTCTAAATCTTTTTCTTTTTATGCCTTGATTAAAATACAAGGAGCTATGGAAACAGTAGTTGCAGGGAGAAAAGTGCAGATGTTTCACTGGAATACAGAGAAGCAATCTTTAAATCTTAGAAGTATTTTTCATTCAGAATATCCCAACAAGCTAAGATGAATTTATAAAAGGTCTTACTTTTTCTCTATTTGCATTTTTCTCTCCAAATTTGCTTTTGGGTTGTGTTTCGTGTCCCAGCTCCTTCAGACCAGGAGAACCGATATCTCATTGCAGATATGTAAGCAGTAATGTTCTTTCATCTCTCTTCTTGTTGAGGCAGGTATTAATGGGCTGCCTGCTGTTTTCTTGTGCAGCTGTGGTGAGATATTTTCTGAGCTTCAGTTCAAACACGTGGTTAGATCTCACAGGGGAAAGCTGCACCGTTTCCCATCAGTGGAATCACAGGGGGAAATCTTGCCTGTTGTCTTGTAAGTTTTTCCCTTTCTGACTCATCTCGGAGAGATCCACCCCACTGTGTGTTCCTAAGAAAAAAAATGATAAATGAAAGGAAGGGAGATGTGCAAGGAGTAGAGAGAGCTGCCAGCCTGGCCTGGTTACGGTTGGGTGAATAGAGAAGGCTGATGCCAGGCTGGAGTTTGGGAGGCAGCTCTGCACTGGGGACAGGTGGGGCTTTTGGGCCATGTGGGGCTGCCCATTGTGCCCACGGGTGAAAGCTGTCAGCAATTACCCTGTGCTTTTGCTGAGTATGGCATTAATGAAAACCTGTAATGAACATATGTTTCTTCACTGCTCCTCACACCGGCAAGTAAGGTGGGGTGTGTGTGAAGGTAGGCATGAGAAAGGGTGGGGTGTGTGTGTGAAGGTAGGCATGAGAGAGGTGGTGATACTAAGTTGTTGCAAAGAAATGGGGGGAAACTTGAGGGAAAAGTGTAAGGAATGAAATGCAAGCATTGCCCATGGCTGCTGCCAGAAAGTTTGACCCACTCTGTTCATCGAATGGTCAGCATCTCTATACAAAATATTCCAGGGTCAGAAAGCCTGTTGAAGGAGCATACCTGCTGATGTGTTATCAACAGCAGTAGAAGGAAGGGGCTGGGACCATGGCTGTTGTGAGTGGCAACTGAATCACTTTTCATATGCCAGAGATCTGCAGAATAGGTAATAATAATTTAAAAAAAAAACAACAACAACCTTTTTCAGTTTGTATTCAAGGTGTTGGATCCTGCCTGTCTTGTTGCAGTGTGAGACGGACCTGTCAAAGTATCTGCCCTGGTCAGTAAGTGTAGGGAGGAGATGTGGGAAACCCCAAAATCCTGGCTTATCAGTAGAAATTGCAGTTTGATTTGTAGTTGCTGCTGTGCTCGGTTCCACCCTGTGGTGCTGGAAATGCCAGTTTTCACATGGCACCTCTGCTCTATAAAGATGTGTGATGGCAATAGCTTGGCCCCGACAATTACATTTGTTTCCATAAATCTTCTTTGGATGTATTTCCTTCACTTCATAAATGAAAATGAAAAGCTGTTTGGGGGTGAGAATTCTTCAATCCAGAAGCAGCTGGTGGCAGCTGGATGAGGTTGTGCCAGCAGAGCGGTTTTGAAGACAGCTGACTCTTTGACTAGCTGTTCTGGGGATGCTTAAGGGGCTGCTGATACTAGTGAATGTATTAGTTAAGCCTTAAAGTGTTAATTTATGCCTCCCCAAACCTCATTTACTGCTCCTGCTTCTCCCTTACCAGCACAATCCTGACCCAGAGGCATCAGAATTGTGTTACTTTAACTCTCTTTAACTGTGTAAGGCAATAAACTCCTTCCATGGGGGATAAAATTACACCGGTCTAGCCATGTTCTGTGAGGATCTCCATTCTCATGCAGAAGTATTGAGCTCGACTGCTCAAAGTCACACTTACACCAGGACAGCTGCACCCTCTGCTCATTTAACTGTGTTAGTTTCAAAAAAGGAAGTTCACATTCCTTGTCTAATCATGCTTTTTGACGTAGACCAGGCCTGGATAACATATTGTTTGGGATGGAAAATAGAATCAGTATAATAAGCTTTTAGAGGGTGAACCCAGGCTGTTTAAACACTGATATGAAATGTGAGATACACTTTCTCAAATAATGCTTTTCAGATTTGTGTAATACATCTTGGATTGTTTCTTCTTGCTTCCTTTTCTTCTGTTTTAATTTCTGTGCTGTCTTCATCTCGCTGTCTTTGCTTCACACCTGGACGATGTAGCAATTCCCAGTCCACCAGGGTGTACACATCAGGGACACATCTGAGAAGACAAACAATTTCCTTGTCCCCATGTGGTCCCTGTCCCTGTCAGTGAGACCCTGCTACGGTGTACCACATGGAGCAGCTCATGCTCACCATTGGAGTGGTGGGATGAGGAGGAGAATAATAGGTGTCAGAAGTGATGAGTGTCAAAACATATCCAAAAACTAAAAAGCAATATGAGTTTCCTTTAGCAACCACAGCGAGACCTTGGATCCTGTGCCAAGTTGGTAATTGTTGGTGACAATTGGGATTGCTCCCCAAATACTCATTTTTTTTTCTCTCTGTAGTTTAAGCCACTGAGTGTTGGCTTGAGATTTCATCCCAGCTTCAAAAGAGAGCTTAGCTGAAACAGTGGAATTTAACCAGTTAGTTTAAATTGCAAATTTCACATGGTTTAAATTAAGAAAAAAAGGGCTGATCTGCTGGGACCAGTTGAAAGTTAAGACTTCACCTGCTTTAGGTGATCTTAGGGAAGGCTGGCTGAATAAACAGGTGTAACTGTGAGTTTGTGCTACAGAAGTCAGCGGATCTCTTGTTTCACTGGTGCAACTGAAAGCAGATTTCAGAAAATCTGAAATAATAATCAATAAATTCTTTTCTAATGAGGAGGGGGAGCAATACTAGGATGTTCTCTGTGTCTAATGACCAAGTATTCCACACATTTGATAAATAACAGAAATCTGTGTCCATGAACCCTCTGGCCACTGAGCTGGTGTCTGGGCAGCCCGTGGCCCACAGTGTCTGGGTGGAGGGGTGGTATCAATTTTCTCCATACCTTTCCAGCATTTCTTCAGCATTTCTGCTCCAAGTCTATGGAAGAAGGGCTTTAATTATATATATTTTTTTTTTCCATTCCCCTCCACCCCCTTCCCCAATTAAAAGTGTCATTTTCTGTAGTAGCTCCACATGAAAAATTGTATTATGTCTTAGTGCTAGGAAACATGTCTTAGTTCAACGAATGCAGCCTCATGTCACTTCCTCATGTCTCTTGCAGTGATGCTATTGTACTCTTTTATTGTACTCTTTTCATTAACTTATAAAAATAAACGATTGCTGAGTTATTGTGTAGAGCCAGGACTTGTCTCTGTGGCTGCTGTGCTGTTGCCTCTGTGGCAGTGGTGGCCCTTCCTCTGCTCTGAGCTGGAGCTGTAAATCCCACCAGGAGCAGTGTGTTGGTATTCTCCTACAGCATCCTGCTGGCAGTCAGGAGCTTCTCAGACTCTTGGACTAATATAATTTCTCGTGTTTGGTCCTTTTTGCAGGGCTCAAGCTGGGAATTAATTTAATGGCTTTCCTTGGCTTTGTACCTAGGTCCAGGATGATGGGAACACATCACTATGTTTTTCACTATGGTGAAATATTTAGATGTGTTGCAAGATGACCAGTTTCAGTGCTGCTTAGAGACAGTAAAATGGAGCTTTTATTCCTGTATTGGCATCAAACCTGCCAATGTTGCCTATTTTGCATATTAGACTGATTTTTGGATGCTCAGGTTGGTGCAAGTAGATGATGCAGCTTGGCTGGTGGGGACACGATATTGAATTGCTGGTCTGGCCGTGCTACCAGTGGTGTATCCTGTGGCCAAACTGATTTTTAAGTCTCTTTACACAAGTCATGTGAAGTTTACCAAAATCTGTAACTTTGTATTGGCACTCACTTGTAAATATTTAGAGCTATCTTTTTGTTTTGTAAGTAAAGTGAAGAAAGAAAAATGGTTTTCTAAGAGATGGCTTTTCAGCAACAGATTACCTGGGTTTCAGCATTTATTTTTTAAAAAGCTCTTAAGACTAAGATGCAGGCATAGGGGATCGGATTTTTCCAAAGAAAAATGTTAACGTGTTTTTTTGCATCACAAGTCATATATTTTTAAAAATTATTTGAACATGGGATTGCCATAAATAAATAGGAAAACTCTTTGTGTTGACTCAGGAGTTGCAGAGGTGCTGGTACCTTTGCACGAACACTGGTGTGTGTTCTGGAATGGTTTTCCTGACTTTGTAAGGTCACTTTGGCTGTGCAGGGGATTATATAAAACTGAATTTTTGTTATTACAGCCCTTTGTTCACAGCTCTGCCAAAAGTTTGCGATAGTTTCTCAGAAGTAACTTGTAAGAGGACCGTAGTAATTGAGGTCAGATGAGCCATTCCTTTGATGAACAGCGTGCTAGGAGCTGCATTAAGTGGTCAGCATCCGTCTGGAGATGAGGCTTTATCACAAGCCTTTGTTGCTGAATAATTAACTGTGCTCTTGCCTCTGATGGTCACTGGTGTGGAGAAGTGGCTCCTGCCTTCTGAATGGACTTCAGTAGTTTTTCCTCGTAAAAAAAAGGTTCTGATGAGCTGCTTTTATGTTTCATGAAGACTTTTTTTCCCCCTCCACTCTTCAGCAGCTGGCCAGCTTGGGGGGAGGGATGAGTTCTGATTAAAAACCTCTGTGAATGCACATTGCAGAAGGTCTTCTGGCTTCCTGGGAGCTGGTGCCACTAATGAACCTATTGGTGCTGCTGACAGGGGATAAAGAACCTGACTTTTCAGCATCATCTTGTTCTTCTCTAAGGGAAACAGATTGATGGCTTATAGGTAAGGTGGGATTTGTTTGTTCCTTTGCATTGCAGCCAAACCACGCTGGGGACACGAGGAGACAAGTCTGCCCCTGTGGCTGGGTTACCTGTGTGTGTGTTCCTGAACACACCCAATTGGAAGCCTTCGTGTAACTAAAGCCTACTTTTTTCCATCTAGCTTGACTTTTTCACATACCAAACATGAGACTTTTACATTTAACTGTCTTGCCATTCTTAATGCGATGCGACTTGGGGTCTCAACCAAGATCCGTTGCTTGTTCTCCTTTGGAAGCGCTGGCTGGGGTGGGGCTGTGTGCATGCAAAGTTAGGCAAAAGTTTGTAAGTTTTTGCTGCTTTCTTGTTGCGGTGGGAATTGCAAGCTGGGAACTGTCAGGAATTATATTGTACTGCAGGAGACAGACTGCGTTACTGGGAAACTTTCATTTCCTAGTAATTGCAGGGTCATTTAACCAGTCTGATAAAACAAGTCTAGTTGTATATTGTACCTGTTGTAAACAAGCATCCTTTGTATCCTCTTAGCTTTTCATTCACTGCCTGTTATCTCAGCCTTGTCTCTAGTTTTTTGTAGGTTTTCTTGGTAACAAGGTGTCAAGCTTTCAGGTTACGTAATGTTCTTCATGTTCCAACATAAATCTTTGCTGAGTTTTTTTATACTTTGTAAACTGGCAATGTGACAGTCTTCCCCCTGAGGAAGTCTTGATCTCAGAAAATTATGATCTGAAAAACTGCTTCGTAAATGAAAGAGCTGGGCAACTGTTGATGTGAAATTAAGGAAAGAAACAAACCACTTGAGTGTATGCAGTAATAATTGAAGTAAGTTATGCTGCAAGATGACATGCCACTGAACAGTCCCTCTTTGTAACAGTCAGAGAATATGAGTAAATAAAGCGGGCTTCAGGAGAGATCTGTGCATTCCCTTCGAGTGACAGCTTAAATTGTGCTAGAAAATCCCAAAAGGTAATTTTTACATCCGTTATTTATTCATGCAGTAACAATGACAGGTGAATTTAAAAGAGCAAAAAGCTCTTCCTTCTTTTCCAATCCAACCTACCTTTCCTAATGCTTGTTCATGTAGTTCTAGTAACTAAGGGTCTGTGACGCGCTGTGAATAATCAGCTCTGGTATCTGGGGATGTCATCTTTGCCCTTTCATTGCTGAGACAAATCGTACTTAAAGTGAGAGAGGAGGATTAACATCGTCATAATTTGTGTTGATAGTTGTGGCTGAGGCACACAGTGACAGAAATACTCTACAGCTGTCCCTGCCGGAGGGGGCTGTTCGTTGCAGGGGTCTTATTCAGCGACAGGGAAGGTGCTTTACAGAGCTATGGATCCAGAGCCTGGTGTAAGGATCCCTGTCAGCTTCACTTGTCAAACACTGCGAGAAGCTGGAACCTGCAGAAGGCAATTTTGGGCAGAGGTTATGCATTTGATTATTTCATAGCACAGCTAAGTTAAACAGCCTTCCAGCTGTTTGTTCAATATTAATGATTCACTTCATCTACACAGGCAGGGCACTGCTTTGGAGTAATTTAATTTTTTTTATATAATTTTTTTTTTCTTTAGATCTAAGGAATACTTTCTTTTTCATTAAAAATCCAGGGTGTATTTGGATTGTTCTATCAGTGGCCTCTTAGGTAGTTAAGATATTTCTCCCTGAGTGGGGAAACCCCAGATGACTGTTCAGGCATCATCCGGCAGGAGTTCTCCTCTCTGTTCTCTGTACAAACACCAGCAGCAGGCAGCTGGGGACAGCAGCTTTGCTGTGCCATTCGTGAGGGCAGAGGATCATCTTCAGTCTTGAAGCCCCAAACCCCAGGCAGCTGTGCCCAGTGTTGGCCTCCAAAGACAGTCAGTGAAGCCCCTCACAGGGTTTTGTATTTTCTCTTTACTGTGGCTGCTGAGCCAAGAGGAAGGGACTGTTACTTCTGCTTCTTTAAAATTCTGTTGCATGTTGGGTCTGCTGCATAATAAACCATCCTGCCTTTCCCGTGGACAGGACTAGAATATTTGTATTTGAAATATGGATTCTGCTGCCTGCACTGTGGTACCTCTTTAAATTATTAGAAGCTGTCCGTGTGGGAAGCCTATAGGATTTTTAATAGTTTCTACAGTGTACAGAAAGGTATCTTGATCTCTGTGACTTATTTGGGGCCGTACAAATGAGTTATTGCCTGTGAACTCTCATTAACTTTCCTAAAAGAATTGCATTTTATACCTTTCACTGCCAAATTAAATTCTTTGACTGTCCTTAAAGGGGCAGCTTAAACCGGCCAAATCTCTTCTGGAAACCACCTCAATCTTCCTGACGTGAGAGTATCAAATACTTACAGTAAGACTCTGCAGGTTTTGTTGTTGAACCCAGGCTGGATACTGGTGTAACCGCTGATTTCCAGTACTGCCTGGCTAAACTGGAGGAGTAGGGGGAGCAGAGCAACAGAGGGGGAAAAATGTCAGTCTGGAGGCCAAATTGAAGTGAAGGTTGTACCAAACACATGAATATGAAGTGCATGAAATGAGTGACACGTCAGGCTGGCTGCCTTAATTCACTGAACAGAGCCAGCCTCATGCAGAAGTCCCCGCACGCATCTGCTTGTGTTACTTTTCCTTTTCATTAGTCACTGCAGGGCACTAGAGAAGAGGGTGGTTTCTTTCCTTTGGATGTTCTTTGAGGCAGAAATAATTAAAATCTCTGTTTCTGGTCTCTGGAGGCCTTCGAGCTAAGAACACAACTCTTTTACCTTTTCATGCAACTTAAAAACAGACAAGCTCAAAACTGGAGGCTTGTATAAGGGTCATAATGTCTGAGAAGACAATTTTCATTGTCAAAAATGGGTCGTAAAGACCAGAATTATTTTGGTCAACAAGAGAGTGAGCCTACCTATGCTGTGACCAGGTAAGACCAGGAGCTGCCTGTGTCTGTTGGTCCTGCCATAGCAAAGACCTGATGAGATGAGATAAGGCTCTTTCTGCTGGTTGAGGAAAGCAATAAAATCATGCTCCCTGCCAATGTCATACAGTGAAAATAATCCCTGCTGGCAACAAATTGGGAGATCAGTATGACTCTGTGCTGCTTAGATACGGGAAGGTATTCACAAAGGCTAATTTCAGCCTGGTGAGGCTCATCTCTCCAGGGACCTCTGTAAAGAGAAAGGCAGATGAGCAGCCCCTCTGGATAGAGACTGAGAGCAGGAGCCCAGTTCAGCTGGTGTGAATCACCCCCAGAGCCAGGCTGTGACCACAGGCTGTGGACAAGGGTCTGGAGAGAGCCTCCTTGTTAGGCTGAGCATAACCTGTGTCAATATCTTTCTGTCTTCGAAAAAAATAATCCATTGTGCCTGGATCCTTATCCGTTCTGTATGTAAAATGGAGGAATTCAAACACATTTAACCTGCTATTACATTATCTTCAGAGCAGCTGGTCCACAGAGGGGTAACCACGTGCCTCTCGTGTCTGCTTCTCTAGTCTGACCTTCAGCCCAAGTGACAGAGATGTGTGCCGTGATGTGCAGATCCTCCTCGGGCCACACAGAATGGGATTTTTTTCCCTCTTTTATAAGACGAGGAAATTTGATGTAATACATAATTTTTTTTTTTTATTTATTTTGTTTTTAAACTGTGTCAAGCGCTCTGAAGCAGAAGGACAGAATTAATACTGTTTGTGTGAAGCTATTTCCCTCTCTTGTGAGCCCATATTATGCCACAGCCTTCAGTTACATGATTACGTGGCATTTTTTTTCCACAGGGCAGCTTGAGCTTGTTGAATATTTCTCTTTGTGCTCGTCTCTCAATGTGTGTGTGTGTGCCCCCCAGCCGGTTCCTGCGCATCCCGTCTTCTCAGCCTCCTGCTGCTGCAGCCTCCTCGGAGGCCTCCCAGCCTCTGCACACCAGAAGCTTTGGCTGTGTGCGAAGCGTTCAGCAGTCAGAGAAGTACTAGATGATGTTATAAATCTGCGAATGTGCTATGTCATAAATAACTATATATAAAACTTGTGAGCAGAAAAAGCGTTTCAGCTGACAGGAACATATGTTTTTGCCGTCCTTTCATTTCATTGTAAAACCCGCTGTATGTTTAGACGTTAATTGGAAATGTTATTTAAAGTCTAGTATCGAGTGTGTCATTTGAGACTTTTAAATGTTATTTAAAGCCTGGTATTGAGTGTGTCGTTTGAATTTCAGACATGATTAACTCCGACAGCTACCTCTGGCCTTTTATTGCTCGCCCAGGGGAAATAAAGATTCTGTTTGTCCTACGCAAAGTCAACGCTTAACTCTGCCACTTGCCTTTGCTTAGGGCAAACCCCTTTCTCTGGCTCCTGATGAAGAGGAGGCACAGGCAGCCATCAGACGCCGCTCTCTGCTGGCTCACCCCGCTGGCTGGGATGTCAGGAAAGTGTCCTAGAGCTGTTTTGATTCCCAAAGTCCAGCCAAGAATCCAGCTCTGCTATTTCAGGTTCTAATGACGATGGCAGAATTAGAAGCTTGAAGGGGTTTGAGGGCATGAAAGTATGACCTTCTTTTCTATACCAAGGTGAATTGGTTTGGTTTTTTGTTGTTGTTCTGGGGTTTTTTGTTCTTCTCCCTTTACCAAATCCAATACCCCAAAAAAGAGGAAAGCTGAAGTTACAGTCCCATCGCTTGCAAGCCCCTTATAGGATAACTTTTGCTCCCACTTACCCAAACTGCTGCTCTGAATTCAAGTTCCTCCAGCCTCCCTGGAGGTGCTCATGAAGATGAGCATGTGTACGTCCTCCCAGCTCTGCTTCTTCCTTAAAAATCCTCAAAATAGGGAAGAATTTTGCAAACTCCAGTATAATGTGAATATACACGGCATGGAGAATGTGGGCTTTTTGGAGGCTTGCAGTTACTGTGTCTGTTTGTAGGTGGCCCCTCAAAGAGCTCAGCTGGACCCTTGGCTCAAAAGTTGCCCATTTGCCTTGTCACGGCCTCTGCTTTTGGTGTCAGTCCCATCACTAACCCTGTTTGCTGGATTGCCATGTTTGCTTCTAAATGCAAACAAACCCCTGGCACCGCATTTTACTTATCAGTAAGGCAGGAGTCATTTCTTTGCTTTTAGGAAAGGGTTAATCGATTCTATTGGCAAGCCTTCCTTCAGAGGGATAGGGGGGACAGTGAACCTTGTTTGCACAGCCTGCCTTAGGGAGAGGTGTCCTGTCCTGCCTGTCCTTCCCTGAGGATATGCCCCTGCCAAACTCAGTGGCTCTTTGGCACAGAGTTCTCTGCTTTCAAGCTCTGCCTTCATAGGAGTACCAGGAAAACTTCAACAGGGCATCTTCTGCAATGATAACAAATAATAGAGGAGGCGGGAAGACTTTTGACACCTGTAATTTTTCTCTAACGTTGTTTTCCAGCTCTAATCCCAAGAAGAAAACCAAAGAGGCAATTTAATCATGATTTGTGGAGTTGAAAGTTGCACCTCCATAGTCTCCGTCTTGGGGGGATATTTCTTAGGGTAGCAAGGGCAGAGCAGTCTCAGCACTCGCTCTCTGCAATATCCTGTAGGAATGTAGAAATCCATCTCTTGTGTTTCCTGGCACTAAGTGGGAGCCTCAGCACTCGGAGCCTTCCCTTGTGGTACATGGAGAGAGGCAGAAGGGAGAGTCTTCAGAAACTCCTTCAGCAGGAATCGCTCACACCACCGAGGGAAGAAAGGGCAAGGACGTATCTGACTTGTGAGGGCCAAGTAGAGAATCGATCTCTTGGAGGAGGGCCCCAGGTCAGCTGGATTTCTCACCCTGTGAGGCAGAAAGAAATAGAGTTTAGAACATAATGGTGTGTGAGGTGAGTTCTGCCTGCAATGCGTTGTAGTGCATTTTCTGGAGTCCTCAACACAGAAGGGATATCGAACTGTTGGAACAGGTCCAGCGCAGGGCCACCAAGATGATCAGAGGGATGGAGC
>VXBW01006290.1:412162-534675 GCA_013400375.1 Thinocorus orbignyianus | reverse complement strand
TTCTATGATTCTATGATTCTGTTTCGTATGGGCACAAGCAGCTGTTACTCTCTGTGGATGTCCCAGATTGGCAGGATACTTACTTGCCACTCATCTAAATGCTGCAGAGATTGTGTCTGTCCAAACCATGGAGCACATTAACTCTGCACACTGCTGGGAAGAGTGGAGGGAAGTATGTTTTTTGCAAGCTGGGGATAGTTTCTCCCAGACCTTGTCTTTTTCCAGGATGTCAAAAGTTGTGAGAGGGCAACGTGATGTATTAACTGGGTCTGGGTGGCTTTGCGTGCATGGACTTGGGGTGACTTTTTGAGGCCTGCTGGGTCTGAGTGACAGTCTGAGTGACAGATTAGAGCCTGGCGGTGGTGGAGAGGTGACAAGCGAGCGACTCTGCAGAGACTGTGCTGTAGCCTTAGGCAGGGAACCTGGGAATAGCATCATCTCCCCCCGGCAAGGCACTCGCTGCAGCTCAGGGCATATAAAGCAGGAAAAACGCTGCCCTTGGCAGGGTCCATGGAAGAAGTGGGCAAAGCTTGGCTCAGCTCTCCCCCACGGAGGCCGGCAGAGCTGCCTGGCTGTGCCCGGGCGATGCTGCAGGGGAAAGAAACCCTTAAAAGGGTCCTGAACTGATGGCAAGTGAATCCCCTCCTGTCTCCTGCAGCGCAGCGAGAGCCTCTGCTGCTTCTGGGAGGATTTTCCTTGGAGAGACTTGTATTCAGTAAGCACAGGGTCTATTAAAGATATGCCTATGCCTTAAAAGAAAAAGTTACTCCATTTTTTTTTTTGTTTCCTTATAGAATTTGTTTGCAGTTTCACATCAGAAACTTGAGTTAAACAGCTTCTTTCTCTGCATAGTAACAACTAACTGCCTGAAAACAGTTGCTGCTTCTTTCAGACTACTTATGTTGGTAAATTTAGGCTTTTTTTGGTCACATTTCATTTATGGGAAGGAAAATCAGTTTGGGTTTTCTCCCTTAAAATGAATTAAGGTTGTGACTTCACATCACTCCACCCAATGAAAAAGTAACACCGTGTCTAGCAGCTTCTCAACAGATGAGAAAATACTGTTGCTCGTCAGTAAAACAAGAGGGGGTTTTTTTTTGGTTATTAAATGTCCTCTTTAAACAGCAAAAATCATTTAGGGTCATGTGAACATGGTTAATCAAGAAACCCACTTTCATGTATAACATTTACAGAAAATGATACTTGTAATGCAATCTTACAGAGTCAACTTTGTATAGATGTAATAAAAGGTTTATTCTTCCTTCTGAAGATAAACATTTCCATGTTTAGAGAAAACAGAGAAGTAGTTCAGAGGAAAGTGTTTCGTGCTGAGATTATTACAGAGAAGATGGCAGAAGAGCTGCATCTTGCTTCTCAAATGCTCAGCCTAGTGCAGCTCTTATTTACATGTCAGGATACTTAATGTGCATGGGACATGATGTTAATCTGAATTATGATCCCCTCCTTTGCCTGGTGGGGCTTTTTTCTCCTTTATTGCCCTATAAAATATATTTATTAAAAATAACCCTCATCTTTTGGTATAGTGGGGAAAAACCTAAGTGAGACCTTTCTCTCTGCATTTAACTGCACTGAGTTTTTTCTAGACTGAGAAGTGTATTTTTCAGAGCTGCTGTTTGTGGTTTGGAGATCCCTTTTGAGATGGGGTATGACCAAAATGGTTCTGAAAACCCAGCAGGTCGTGACCACATCCCAGGCTGAGAAAGCTCAATGGCAGAGTGTGCATGGAGATGAGGGTGCCATGGCACTGGAGGTGTGCTGTCAGGGGGATTCTGTAGGAGGAAGATGATGAAAGGTCTTTGGGTTATTTTTCTTCTCATCTTTCCCTTGTGATGCCTCTCCCCTCTCTCACTTGCTTTCCTTGACCTTTTCAAGACCTCCTGGGTCTGAAGAGCAGCAGCGGTGAGGAGGAAGGTTGCACGGCGGAGCAGTGAGCTTCTCTAGCCTATGAACAGGGTACAGCCCCGGTGAGAAGAACATGCAGGTAGAGGGGGATTTGCATCTTCAAACCACACATCCTGTCACAGCACAGCTTGAAAGCAAAATGAAAGAAGGAAATCTGCCCTAAGAAGCAAGCACAGGAAAATCACAACTACAGATCTTAAAAAGAAAAAAAAATAATAAAAAAAGGAGCTAGAGAAAATGTTTATAAGAAATGTCTTAGCTTTTTGTTTGTTTGGTTTGGGTTTTTTAGTAGCTATTTTCTTAAGTATAATGTCTGTGGAAGGCTGGAATATAAGCTGACCCAGTTGTGTAATTAGTCCGAATTCATTAGAAGTATAAATGATAGGAAGGAGAAAAGAACCAGTAATGACTGAACCAACGATTCCGTTCCGCAGAGAAGGGCTGCAGCAGCCGAGTGCCTTATACACCAGCTCAGAAACAAAGTCATGTGTATCTCATGGGTGTGTGTTTCCATGGAAATTTTTTTATTTCTGGGGAGGCTGAAAGTCTTGGTAAGATATGGAAAAAGTACTCCAAAACCTATCATTTGAAAATACTGGTTTGGAATAATAATATAAATACCCCAGAGCCACACAGAGCCTGCTTTGGCGTGGGAGCCAAGTGACATCTCTGTGCGCATCTGAAGTGTTTAATTAGAGAAAAGGAAAACCAGACAGAAGAGAATGTGTTCAGCCACCCCTCCGCTGCCTGCCGGAACCGTGGAGCTGCTCTTTGTATTTGATTCACGTGCCTTGAGTTTGGCTTAGGGAAAAGAATTTTCCCCATGTTAATATTTTGTTGTTCAACTATGTAATAGCTTCTTGAAAGAAATATTGATAATTTTCCAGGCCTCTGCCTCAAACACACGATTTCAGCAGTGAGGTGTGCCCTTTTGAAAAGCTTATGTGCTGAACACTACAACTTCTTCATGCTTTCTGAAGCTTTTGTAGTGTACTTTTTCAGTGACTGTTTTAGATGTCATCTCCAAACATTTTAAAGAACAGGGAATCATTGGAAGTGGTCAACACGGATTTATCAAAGGTAAATCATGCTTGACCAATCCGATAGCCATCTATGATGTTATAACTGGATGAGGGAGAGAAACAGATGTCATCTACCTTGAGTTCAGCAAGGCTTTGGACACTGTCTCCCATAACATCCTCATTTAGGAAACTGAGGAAGTGAAGCCACAAGTGGAATCCTGCCTCCAGTTCTGGGATCCCCAGTTCAGGAGAGACAGGGAGCTACTGGAGAGAGTCCAGTGTAGGGCAACAAAGATGCTGGAAGGATTGAAGCATCTCCCTGAGGAGGAAAGGTTGAGAAAGCTGGGACTCCTGAGCCTGGAGAAGAGAAGGCTGAGGGGAGACCTTATCAATGCTCACAAGTATCTGAAGGGTGGGTTGAAGGAGGATGGAGCTGGACTCTTCTCAGTAGTTCCCAGTGACAGGAGGAGGGGCAACAAGCTGGAACACGGGAAGTTCCATTCCATTATGAGGAGGAAGTTCTTTGGGGTGAGGGTGCCAGAGCCCTGGCAGAGGCTGCCCGGGGAGGGTGTGGAGTCCCCTTCTCTGGAGACCTTCAAGCCCCAGCTGGATGCAGCCCTGAGGGATGTTCTCTGGGCAACCCTGCTTTAGCAGAGGAGTTGGACTGGATGATCTCTAGAGGTACCTTCCAGCTCTGACAGTTCTGTGATTCCATTGGATTTTATGTGTGCTCTGGGTTCAATGCTTTTATCCCTGGGGCGGTGTGAAAACAGTGATGTCTTGCGAACAGCTTCATCATGCCAGCCTCTTGCTACTGTAGGTAGAAAACTGCTAAAACACACAGCCAGAGAAGATGTTCCAGCTGTGCAACTGTTGGAACTGCATTTTAATCAACACTTAAGAAATCCTACCCTCCCTGGGGTAGCCGAGCAGGGAAGGAAAGGGAGAGGTGAACTGAGTGGTTTTAGAATCTGATCTCCAGTAACTGATGAACATCATAGTACTTTGAGGGAATTGTGTTCCTCATGTTTTGGGTGCACTGGGGCTGCAAGAACTGCAGTGGAGGGGTCAGCTCAGCTAATGTGCTCAGGGAGCATGTGTGATGCTCCAGCAGTGGGCAAACTTAATAATATGAATAGGTTTGGCACCAAGTAACTTGTAATAGTGTTAATAGATACAATACACTGCTAGGTTAATAGATAGCAAGAGGCTGAATTATTGAAGAAGTTAATTGGGTTTAATACTGATTAGTTCTATTAAGGGACTGTAATAGTTGTACTGCAGAAAGCAATGTGTTACAATGAAAGGAGTAAGAGCATCTCCAGTAAGAACCAGTGATGAACCCACAGAGATTCCTGATGCAAGTCAAAGGAGGGAGCGTGCCCTGGGCTTGCAGAGGGGAGGCTTCTGTTGTGGGGTCTGTGCAGGCCACCCCTTCCAACTGGGCAAGACTTTCTGCAAACCATGTTCAGAAATCTGCGTGTGCTGGTGGCTGGCACAGACACCCAGCAGCAGATGACAGTGGAAAATCTGTAGTTCCCAGTGCCTGTTCTGCTTCCTCCCAGCCACACCTGAGTATCATGGGTGATGGGAGGGAGAAAGGCAGCCAGGGAAGCACAGGGGATGGTGTAATGAAGATGGATGTGTTCACCCCAATGTCATGTGCTGGAGGGTGCAGAAAACGTTAGTCAAAGTGTTTGAGACAGTTGTCTGTGAAGGTTGTTGGATGGATAAGGAAAGGTTGTGACTACACTCATGTTTAAGAAAGGCAAGGAGGAGGAGCAGGGGTACAGGAGGCCAACTGGCCTTGCTTCAGTCCCTGCAGGGACCGTGTCCTCTTGCAGACTGTTCCCAAACCTGGGAGAACGAGGAGGCAGTCGGGAACAGCAGCACAGATTGAATGTGGCTTATATCTAGCTATGGTGGAAGGACCAGCTATGCAGGTAGGGAGAGAATGACCGGACTCTGTTCAGTCACTATCTTCACAAATGCCAACATTTATATTCCTGTCAGATGAGTTTGTACTGCTGGGCCCTTCTCAAGCTAATGTAATATTGGAGTTATTTTGGTACTTTCTTAAAATCTGTAATTGACACCTTTGATTTGATGATTAATTTTCTCTATAGAATTTAGTGTGAGCTTTGGAATGGATAATTTCATTACTAGCTTTGGTTACCTGATTTAGTCTAGCAAGAGATCCCTGCAAGGTTAATTGAGTATTTAACTCACAGCTGACTGTGATCCCGTTTCTCAGAAAGGGAGGAGAGGGAACCAAGGAGATCCTCAATTCGGAGACAGGTGAGAGTCTTTGGATTAAATTACCTCCAGGTGAAGCACTGAGTCTAAACCAGTAGCTCACCAGCTGTGCCTCTGGCAGCAGAGACCCAGTAAGAGGTAGCTGGCAGTTACCAATCTCCTGGCTGGGAAGAGGGGCCCCACTGTGGTCCTCTGTGGTGTAGAGACCCCTGCTGAGTTCCTGCAGGCATTTCAAACACCCGTGGGTCACCCACTAGCAGGTACCTGCTGGCAGGATTCAAAGCGAAGAACAGAGTCAAAGCTTGTAGGTGAGATGCACAGATGGAAATGAAGTAGCAGATACTGATCGAAGTGAGGAAGAGAATATATCAAGGTAAGAAATGCACTCCTGCCCTAGAAAGAGTGAGTTTTGGGTGACAGGATGATTTCTGTGTGAAGAAAAAAGTATCAAAACCCAGCTGGGAGGGAGAAGTCCATACTGAGATGTCAACAGGAGAAGTGAGGGCAATAGAAAGTGAGGAAGAACAAAGCAGGTGAGGTCTTGGGGGATGAGATTTAAATGGGGGGAAAACAGTAAGTCACTAGAAAGTGAAACGGAAATTCAAAAAGACTGTAGGAAAAAGCAGGTGAAAAGAAAACAACTTTGAAAAAAGAACAAAAGGTGTTTTAGTGAGATCCTGCAATTCACCCACAGAGGTGAGTGAGAAATGGTTGGTGTGTGAGAGGACAGTGTTGCTGGGTTTTATGTCTTCTTTTGTAAGTTCAGCTAGGCAGTTATTTTGAATAAGGTGAGTTTGGGAGTTTGTCCTGGGTTGCAGAGAAAGGCTTTGAAAACGTGACAAAGGTGGCACGTGGGTTCTTTGTGCTCCTGGTGTTCAAGTCTGCACAGTCCGAACTCCAAGTGACACTGTGTCACCTCTAGTGAGGGCTGCTTTGTGGAAAAGTAACGTGTGTCCTGTAAGTTTGCCTAAAAGGTGCAATGTGACTTGGGAGGACAACTGACACGAGCTGCTTAGAGCCAAGCAATAGAAGTTAGTGTTCACGCTACAGTAAGAAATCTTTGTGTATCTTATTTGGAAAAAGTTGTAACATTCAGTGAATTTAGGAAAAGACCTGTGAACTGTTTATATTCGGCTTCCAGTTTCAACATCATGAAGAACCTGGTGGAGTTTCTTTGCTGAAGCTGGATTCAAACAAAATGCTAGCTGGCCCAGACGGCATTTCTTTGTTCTTCATTGAAAATATAAAATTTTCAGCAGAATTTTGAAATGATTCTGTTGGGACATACATGATCCCTACTTTACTTCTGTGTTTCAATAGACACAAATATTCTCTGAGCTTCTTCATGAGCAACTATGAGTCTGTTGCTGGTGTCTGAGGTAGTCATCAGAGAGAGAGTGCTACTTGCTTGAGGGATTTGATATCTGAAATTTGCTTCCTTCCATCTGCAGAATCTTCTTGGCTTGCTTATTTTCTGAGCAACCATGAAAAATGTTAGTTGTTCTGATGCCAGGTGAGGTGGAGGGGACTGCAGCCCATTCGTAGCTACCAGGTTAAGGGTGGTTCCTTGGAGCAGCACTGCTGAAAATATGTGTGTGAGCAACGAGGGAGAAGACAAAGGGTGTGCACAGCGAGGCCCACGGTGATGCTCCCTGGGATCCCTTCTGGGAAGTGGAATGCAACTGCCAGGTGAGGGGAAAGCACCCATCCCTCCTCACCTGGCCAACATTGCAAGAGAAAAAGGCACTGCAGGACTGGCAGCACGATGGCAACGCTGGCATTTTGTGGGCGCTTGAACTGGTAGCACGTCAGGTACCCGAGTATTGTGGTTTTAACACATGCCTGTGCAGTGGAACATGAAGCTTGCCTCTAACAGGCGTTGCTCAAGCTGGCTTTGCCTAAATGCTGCACTTCAAAGAGAAGCCTTCTCACACACTGTCATTTCCCATAATCTTCTCAGTGCTGCAAGGCAATAGATGTCAAGAGATTTCCTTGTGTTAAGCTAAATAGAATTCTTCATAATTAAGACAACCGAGACAAGTCAAAATAAATTTAATGGCATGTATTTAGTGTTCTTGTTAGAGTCCTTATGAATCAGGCAGAAATATCAGGAAAAATTCAACTCGGCATATGTCAGTAGTAAATAATAGAAGCCTGGATTGCACACAAGTCAGATCCTAAACTGATTAATACAAGCAACTGGCTGTAAGTCTTCCCTGAAGTCTGATGGTTTAATACTCTGCTAATACCAGTGCAGGATTCACGGTGATGTATTTCAAAACCTAAGTCCAACTTCTGAGGAAGCTGATGCAGAATCAGTACTTGTTAGCATATCTTGACAGCCTGCATACTGCTTAGCTTTAGATAACATTTGACAATTAGTATTCAGTGCTTCTAGCACTTTCCCAAAGTGCTGGCTCTGAGTGAAAGCGGACCACATTAGAGCAAGATGGGCTTTTTTAAGTGCTAAAAATAAGCAGGGAATTGTAAAATAACAACACTTATTAGATGCTTGTTGGACAATATGACGGTGCAGATCTGGAGGGAGGTTCAAGTCAGTGTCCCAAGGAGGGGACTCTGTCTGTGGCAGAAGTAGGTTTCCCTTTGTGGCGTTTTTTTGGCTGGGGAACCTCACAAAGCTGTCAGTGTATTAACTTGATGCTCTGGGAATTCCCGTGTTTGGGAAAATTCCTGTTAAATATTTCAAGGTGTTTCTGGCACATGGATACCCATAAAGAGCTGCTATAAATCCCTTAAGACTTGATGTCATATTGCACTTCTCAGGAATCCACTGCAGCATCAGGAGGGTAATTAAATACACCTGTTAAACAGGAGCTGGGGAGCAGCTGGGCTCCCCAAAACTATGCAACCTCTGGGCTGCCCGCTCTGTCCTGTGCTAGTCCAGCAGCACAGCGTGGGTAACACAACAGGGGCTGGGTATTCCAGCAGAAATTGTGCTTTTGGGCATGGTGTGCAAATGCCGCTTAGTTTTCAGACCTAATTTTGGTACACTTGTGCCTAAGTTGGTTTTGTTCCCTCCTTGCATCCTTGCCTGCTGAACTCACAGCATGTCATACACAAATCAAGAGGGGGAACTCTGGATGCAAATGAGCCTTGAAGAAATTAACTGAGGTGTTCAGGGTCAAACAGTGATTTTCTAGAAAATGACAAATGGCTCCAAATCTTGTTTTTATGTACTAATAATAACTCAGGAGGCTACCTGAATCTGAGCTGAAGCCAATGCAGTAGCTGTCTCTTCTCAGGCTGCCACGTCCACTTCTCAGAGTGGGAGGAACATCTCCCCCAGATCCACCTTGGTTGGGACTAACGATATTTGTCTTCCTCTTATTTTGTTATTTTCAATGGTAATTAGTCAAGCATAGCTGATTATGTGATTGCTGTTCAAGTAGTTTACCTGGATTGCACTGTACTAAAGTATTTCCATTCTTCAGATACTTGCTTTAACAGCTCCCAAGTGCTCTATTTTGAGCTTGGTCTTGACCAATTTACTTTCACTTAATTATTCATCTAACTGCTTCAGCAGATTAAGAGAAAGCACCTAATGTGATATATTTGGATTTTAATAACTGAGTTGATATTTCCTCATTCAGATTTTCATTTTATCAAAAAAAAAAAAAAAGAAAAAGAAATCGTAGTTGGTTTGAATAGGAGGGCAGGCACGTGGACCGACAGCTGGCTGAAAGATTTTACACAAAGGCAATGCATTGATGTGGAGAGCTGCCACAATCAATTGCAGGACTCAATTCAAGTACATTCCTGATTGGGAAGATGTGTTAAACAGGGTGGTAATGAAATTTGCAGATACTAAATTGGAAGGTATTAGAACACCAATGAAGAGAGAGAGAGATTTAAAAGGCATCAATGATCGTTAGAAAAATGAGTGGAGTATCTACGGAAGACTGATTCGTTTTAGGAACAAAAAGAGAAAGTTAGTAATTTTAAAGGAAGATTATCACATGTAACACTGAAGAGGGAGGAGAAAGCTTGGAGGTAGAAATGCTGTCACTGGATGTCTCACTGCACATCAAATACTCTGTTTCTGTGTGTTACGGCCATGAAAAAGCCACAATAATTCTGGGAGCTGTATCTGAAATTACTTTTTACTGAAAAAAGCATTAACTGCTTTTAAACAGTGGCTTGGGCTGTCCCAGCACCACTGCAAGGAGCACACGGAGGGCAAGTGATTGTTTTGTTCCTCTCTATTTGGCATCTTTGTCATGTTTTCCATGTGTTGAAGGGCGAGGATACCCAGCTTGGTTACAAATTGTGGGATTGGGCTGTGGTGTTTAGTGCAAAGTTTGTGACTCCCTGTCAAATAGTCTGTCAAAAAGCAACACTGGTTGAGTAGTTCATTGCAGAGTGAGCCATCAGTTACTGATGTTTCCTTCATTAGGAAACGATTTGTGAATATGTACTTTTCTTTCCTACAGCTCTATAGAAAAGATCGTCCCTCCTCTTTACAGCTAAAGGGCAAGTTCAGATTTAATTACTGTTGAGCTCTCTGCATGGCTCTAGGATCTTACTAAGATGGAGCTTAAACTCTAGAATTACAATAGATATTCTTCCAGAAGCAATGTCTCCTGTTACCCATGAGTATTACACTCACAAAGGCCCTGACTTTTGGTTTCTTCCTGAAAATGATAAAGTATGTTTTTTCTTATTGTCAATCCTTCTTCCCCACCCTGATCTTCAAGATAACAAACTTTCTCCTGATTGACCTGTCAGAGCAAGTGTTCACTAGCACTAATCAGTGCCTAATAACTATGCTTATTAAAAAATTGATTGACTTTATTAATGCAAAGACCAACAGCATTACAGTTACCAGTTACCTAGCACGGCCCCAGTAGGACCTAGTAAGAGTTTGCATTTGTTGCTGGTGACCATCAAAATTGAAATTTCTTCCTGTTTCTTGTTTTGCAGTTACTTTTCCCATTGTTTTAAAGGCTTTGTTCACTGAATTGTTCACAAATCTAGTCTGATCTGATATATACAAGTGGCAAACAGCTGATAAAACTTATCATTAATATAAGACTATGATCATGCTGTGATTAAATGCTTGAAATATGCTGATTGGAAATAGAGGGTTCTGATTAAAAAAATTAAAGAGGAGGAGGGGGAATTAATCTGGATTTTTAAAAAAAAACCTGTGTATAGGCAGCAAGTTAAAGGAAAATCTTATTTTAAAAGTAACTGGCTAGTAGTGAAATTATCAATTGTGAAAAAATCTGTGTGCAAACATAGATGTAACTCTGCTTAAAAATTATTCTTTTTATTTTGTCACTCGGTCCTCCTTAGTCATTCAGGACATAAAGTCAACTGAGAACATACTTTCTTTGTGACTTTCAGATATTGCAAGTCAGTGCTTGTGCTCTGCAAGCTCACACAAAAATCAGGGGAGAAAATGAAACCTATCCTTTTATAACAGTTGGATGATAACATCTGGCATGATTTTGATCTCCCCCTGCTTCCTTCATGTACTACACCTGGAGCTTGGTTTTTGTTTACTGAAGCTTGAGTGGTGCAATGACTGGTTGTGTTTTCTTTTTAATAGTGGAAAAAGCATAACAGATGTCTTATTTCTGGCTTTACTGAGTTACCTCTTTACTAGAAATGTTCCTGCATAACTTGAAAACAGTAATGATCCTGAGGCCCATGCAGTCGGCTTTCAATCTTTATTATGGAAGAGGAGTTGGGGATGTGCATGATGCCTGTGTAATCCCTAAGCACTGCTGGTTGATGCGAACTCGTATCTCCGTCAGCAGTGGCTATGGCGTGAAGTTTCTATTCTAGATGAATTGAAAATTTAGTTGATGAGAAATTCATGGAGACAGATACCTAAATGTTTGAAGTTAGTCATAGCCCATTTCTTGTGTTCTGTGGCGTACTTATGGGCAGACAGTGAAACTTCCATATGCTTATAGCAGTAAGTAACCTGTAAAAATACAGGCAAAATCAAATCTGGAGCTGGCTGTATGTGCCAGGAGCAGCTGAGCTGTTTTTTGATGGCAGTGGAGGTGGAATTTGCAGTTTCCTTCACTGACTGCTGGTGATTAAACTTTTAATCAACCACAATGTTCCTTCAAGATTTTAATTACATTTGCTCTTTCTAGGCTGTTTTGATATCAAGTGAACTTTTAAAAAGCCACAATCATCTTGCACAGGACTAAAAACCAATTGAAATTCTGCCATGCAATTTTGAGCTGACATTTTTATAATTACAGAGTAGCAGCTACATAAAAAAAATGTTCTTGCTGAGTGCCAGAGCCCAAGGCTGTGTCGGTGCAGTGCCCTGGGTTTAGGTCTCTGGAACTGGGCAGTGCCTGGAGAACCTTCCCACAGAAATACCCACAACCAGGAGGGAGAGGTGAACTGGGGGGAGAAGGGGTGAGGGACAGATACATCTTTAGGGGCTGCCTCTGCTCCCGCTGTGTTTCTGAAGCAGGTTTTAAAGTGCTGGTGAATTCACATGAGAACAGTTGTCACAAGGATGAAGCAAATTCAGCAGAGAATCTGCATGCACAATAAATGGTGTGGGTAGTAAGTTTTCCCATGGAATTTTCACAAGGACTTGTCGTATCCAGTGCAGATGCTGAAGTTGATGGCATTGTGATTCTGGTTCTTGTAGGTTTGACTTTTATCAAATGATATTTTTAGCGAAATATTCCTGATCCTGTGATGTCCTATTTCTTGACACTGTTTCTGGAGAGGAGTACAAAGTGTATGAGCACAGCACTTTTGCCCTTTGTACCAGCATGGATTCAAGTTTAGAGGGAAAAGAAAGGAACCACGCCAGGATATTTATTAATAGGGTGTTAGTAGTGACATGTTGAAGTAATTTGAGTGAAGATTTGGTAGCGAAATGAACAAATTGTGTTTATTTGCAAGTATGACTACCTTTGAAAAGTCTCCTAGCGTTAGATGTACAAAAGTGGTGTGTTTTAGTGAAGAATTGTGCTGTTGTGAGAAGACTGAGATGCGGTAAGGTCTGTGAGGAGAAACACAGCACATTTCTAAGAGCCTCTTGCCTAAGACTGGGGGTGATTCGGTTTCTGTTAATGTCTCTCCTCACAAAAGTATGTCCTACAGTCAAACCAGTTGCTCTGGCCAAAGTCTCTAAGATAAATACATTATAAGATTTGGCTTTTCTGGCTACTAGAATTGTCAGAATTGACAAATTTTCAGGTTTCTTTGCTTTGGTAAAACACTCTCTACCCTTTGCTCTGGGAAATGATTAGTTAATTCTAGAAGGGTGTTACTTGTTCCTTGCTGGCTTTGCAGTTTGTTTCTGTCTTGTTTTGCAAGCTCTCAAGACGGTCTGTTAGCAATGCAGGTATTCAGGGAGAAGAAATTGGCTGTAGATTTGATTATTTAAGGGACAGCTCAGTGTTGGGTGGATGGATATGCAACACTCCTTGTTTTGGAGGTTGACAACATGCTGGGTCGCACTGCACCCATGTCAGGCTTAGTTAATCCTCTGCTTCTGCAAGTCTGAAATGTTTATTACTGCTTTATATGTGTGAAGGTCTTCAAACTTGCTTTTAAGGAGTTTTCAGCTGTGTTTTAGAACTAAGCCTCCTGGTGAATGTTGGTTTCGTGATAT
Source organism: Thinocorus orbignyianus (assembly GCA_013400375.1). Classification (NCBI taxonomy): domain Eukaryota; kingdom Metazoa; phylum Chordata; class Aves; order Ciconiiformes; family Thinocoridae; genus Thinocorus; species Thinocorus orbignyianus. The sequence continues at coordinate 521,853 of VXBW01006290.1, read as the reverse complement.
GTCAGTTCAAAACGGAGGTTGAGGCTGCTGCCTAATCACACCTGAGAAGATGTCAGTGGGATCCAACAAGCCAGGGGTGGTCTTAGCATGTGTGTTTGTGTTGCATCCTTATGCCAGCAGCACAAGGGTTCCTGTCAGCATTTGCCACATGCAATTTGCCACCTCCTGGCTTCCTTGTACATCTTTTCTGTCATGCAATGTGTTTAATATGCACAAAAGGCCCTCAAGTGACAGATCTTGGGACTGCCTTTATCCTGTTGTCCTCTGAAGATGCAGAATGTAGGTTAAAAGTGAACTGATATCCCAACTATCACACCTTAATAGGAGTATTTACAAAATACTCCCACAGGACTGAATGTGAAGTGTCATCTGTGAGGCACAGAAAGCCGAGAGCCTACAGGCTTGGGTGCTTTGATAGGCACCTTGATTGAGCTGTTCAAGGCTGGTCCGTTCCCCTCACCTGATACAGGTGGTTCTCCAAGAACCTGTCCTAAACTATCAAGCTTTTTTACATCCATTACTATTTAATAAGCTAAAAAGATTGTTACCTGGCTAAAAACTCATGCCGTAAGGACAAATGGATGGAAGAGACAACCTGTCTAAGCTAGCAAAGTAATAATGTGGGGTTTGGGAGTAAGATGAAGTGGTTTTTGCTTTGTGACAGAGTATCACAAAATGTAAAGGTGGTTTTGGTTTCTGTAAACATGGCAGGTTTTGTTGTTGTCATTTGTACTGTGTAGAAAGCAAGGTCATGTCTGTTACTTACTTGGTACTGCTTTCAGCTTGGTCTGGATAAGTGATATAAGTAGCAACCCAACATGCGTCTACTATATTGAAAGTCAAGTTGGAGAAAAATCAAGTGACAACTTGAAAACCGCATCAACAAAGTTAACAGCCCTTGTGCAGTAGCGATCTCACCCTGTTGGATGCCTTGACCTCAGCATTCCTGAGCCTGGAACAGTCTTTAACTCATAATCAACAAGTCCAGATATTTTGCAATTCCATCAGCAGTAACGTTTAATACTATAGAAAAGACAAGTTCTGTTGGTCTGTTGTACTACTTTGTTCAGTATCTCATTAGTGATGGAATAAATATAGAATAAATAAGGCCATAGCACTTAGCTAGGTTGTGAGAAAGTGATATTAATGGTGAAAAACGAAAGGGAAGTATTAATTGCAGGGAATAATTGTGGTACATCTGAAGTTGCATATTATCTACCTCAAAGTAGCGAGGAAGCTGTGATACAAGATCTAGTTAAAGCCTTTCCACCTCCGGTGGGAAACAATTAGAAAATACTACAAGCAAAGTAGCTCTCTGAATTCTTTGGAGTCACCATCATTAAACAGAAAGTGAGAGTGAATATTTGATTATATATGCAATCGGGAGGGAAATTATGGTCTGTTATAGCATTACTACTGGTCAAGACTATTCACGGGAAAGTGAAATGTCTCTGCCTGACGACCTTTGATTAAGGATCTGGTGTGCCTGGAGGAGACAGTTATTAAGACTTCAGTCTTTGGCAGCCAAGAACAACAGCTTTAAGGACCCAAGGTACAATAAGGAGAATGAAGTAGGGCATGTAGAAGATCCTTATTTACATGTTCAAAACACCAGTGGTTTGCATTCATCCAGTTTTCCAGTGATTTCCTACATGATCTTGTAGGGACCGTTTGCCCTGATGCGGTTTTCTGGCTGGCTGTGTGTGTGCTTGCTGGGCAGGCAGGGGGACATGGGTCAAACCATCCCAATGAGAGCTCCCTCCCCTCTTGCCTTTCCACTTTCTCTGAAGGAAAAAGCAGACGTATTTCCTTAACACATCCCTCAGCCTTCTCAGTGGTATTTTTAAGGCTGGAACATCTTCTCCCTGGGAAAAGCAGCCCCGCTTGCGTACCCACAAGGAAGAGTGTTATTTGTTTCCTTGCCTGAATCCCATTCATGTAAACTGTCCTGTGGGCTATGTTTTTGTTGCTGACTTAACCTGAGCCATCTCCCTGCTTGTATTAATTACTACAGAATTAATTTAGCTTGTGTGAGAGCTGCAAAGCCACCAACTAATGTTTGAATCATGCCGTGTGAATACATTAGCAGCTGGCAGGTTGTGTTAACTTGAGCTCCAGTTTGCAATCCCTGGCAGGCTAATAAAACCTGCTTTAAGGCAACACCACGTGGAAATTAAGGGGAGGGTTAGTTGTCCTTTGGAATTGAATTTGAAGGCGTGGTGGTAACTGGTTTTTGCACAACCTCATCCTCAAGAGCAGTCCAAGGTGAGGTGTGCGGAAAGCTGGGTGCCCAAGGCTGGGAGCAGAAGGGGCTCTCAGAGGGTGCTGAGGGGGTGGCTGCTGGTGAAGCAGGGGAGAGTTTATCATACTGGAAAAAATTATTCCCTATTTTACTGAGTAAATATTCAAAAAAGGAAAAAAAAAAAAGCTTAGTTTGGGATTTGGAAAAAGTCTTCAAACCTTTCAGCCTTGTATTGCTAAAATAAAGCTTCTGCTCTCATTACTTAGTGCTATCCAAGTTATTGCATCGTGACAGTCTCTTTAGCATATCCTTCCAAGAGTGGTTTCCTCAAATTAGTTTGCTTCAGATACACACATCTCTCTGGTTTAATACATTAGTTCAAAAAGAATGGAGTTATGTGGCATTTTCTTAACACATAGTAGGCCAAAAATTAAGTTACCATATCGTTTGTGTCCATATTGATACTTGAAGAACAGGTTTGTTTATTTTTATCTCATTAATTTTGTAGTTTGTCTATTTTGAAGTGGTACTTGTCAGGAAATCTTTATACTCTGGGCTTCAGAAGCACCAGCCAAGAGCTTTTGTGAAAGTACTAGAGGCGTGGAATTGTAATAAACGTGAAAAGGATAATGTTATTCAAGACAGAATATATCCAAGTTTCTCCCCCAAAATTGAACTGTACCTTTGAGTCAGGTAACAACACATTTAAAAGAATTGCTCACTGATCCATTATTTTTTTTGAACCATCAAGAAAATTCAATCTCCCAAAACGGTTTCAGAAAGGTTTGGGGGAGATGTAATTACAAAAGAAGGATCAGAAGATCAAAGAATAAGACTGAGCACAATGCAGCAGAGGACTGCAAAGCAAAGCTGATGGGAGAAAAGAAGATTGCACAAAAAGTTGAAGAACTTGAAATTCTTCAGGCACGAAAGGATCAAGAGGTCACTGAAAAATTCAGCGGGGTTTCAAGAAGCAATTTATTGACAAAAGGAGCAGGCTTTTCTCAGAGGGATTTGATGAATTCGTAACCTCAGTGCTCACCTGGCAAGGTGGAGGTCAGCTGCCAGAGAGATGGAAACCTGCCACGAGGAGGGGAGGAAATGCTGGAGGAAATCACGCTCCCCCAGGATCAGCCAAAATGCAATGAGCCTGCAATGCCTCCCAGCACTCCAGGAAGCCAACCTTCCTGAAGGGATGCTTAAGCAACTTCAAGTGGGCCAAGGGTCAAATAATTTCAACAGAGAAAGATTTCTAATCCTCCTCTCCTGTTTTTTGTTTTTTTTTCCTTTCATTCTCTGTGTGTGCTCACTCTCCCCACCCCAATTCAATATTGAACGTGCTGTCACCATTTGTGGGCGAGTCTGTGAGAGACTAAAGGCAAAGCCTGGCTTTAAGAACCCTGTTGGGGATTTTCTTGCTCTCTCTCATCCTCCCATGTGATGCCCTACAGCTCAGCCCCGTGCTCCTTCTTTCAGCTGCCTTTGGTACATGTTGAATCCCAGTTTTATTGCTGTCTGACCTTGGGTACAGGATACAGCTGAGGCATAGGAAGCGCTGGGAATGTGGACCTCATCCTCTGCATTGAGCACAAGATAAAGACTGAGTGTCAGATATTTGGGTGCTGATTAGTAAAGGAGGAAAGATGTGATACTGGGGCATGTCAAATACGGAGGCATTTATTCATGAGGGGAATTTATCTAAAATTGTTTTAGATTTGCTGCTTGTAATGGTTGGTTTGCCTGTGGGGTTTGCTTTCTAGCCTGGCTTCTGAGCTGTGGTCAGTGTCTTGCAGGGACAGGGCATGTAAGCTTTTTGTGGAAAACAGCTTTTCTCAGCAATAGTCAGTCTCTACCCTCACTGCTCACAAATTTCTGTAACTTCATCCAACGGGGAGTTCTGCTCATCACCAGAGCAGCAAGCTCTTCTTCAGATTTATGTACGACACGGCACAGCGCACTTTATATATGACAACCCTTCTTAAGTGTTATTAATGTTGGATTGGGTGTACTGGTGGAACAATTTCAAATGCACGCACTGCTGCTCATTTCTTTTGCTCCTTTCTGGACCAGTCATCTTCACATGCAACTATTTATGCTATGCTAATTCATGCCTTCTTAATATATTTAGTACCAGTTAGCATAAGCAAGGCTGATGAATGCCGTAATTTAAATGCTAGGCACAGCTATTTTGCCTGTGATAGGAAGGTATGAAAAGTAATTTTAACAAATATTTGTAATCGTGAAACCACGGAGAAATTGCTTTTGAAGGTCTATAGAACAACCAGAACACAATGCCCAACGTTTTAGTTTTATAGTGCATCGGTTCTCTAACCAGCTTGGATTTGCAGCCAGAAAGGTTTGCCTATTTGCCAACATGAAAAGAAATAAAATTATGAGGAATGCTTTTCATTAGTAATTTTTATTATTATTTTTTTTCTCAGCTGCTGCAAAATGTATCATGTTGTAGCTTGAAAACATCTGTCCCGTTGAGCTCATAGGCAAAGCAGAGCTGAGTGGAAAAGTCCCCTTGGACTTGGCTCATATTTCAAATGGAGAACTTCAGCAATAGCTCTGACACAAGCACTTCTTCTGTAGCTGAAATAGCCCTTCTTGGGATCTGTACAGGATTCAGATCCCAGGCTAGTTAGGCTAAACTTCTAATTCAACTTAAAGCTGCAGACAGTTCCTTCAGGTGTTTTGGGCTAGAAACTAACTCCATGTCTATACTATATCACTGTGGATATGTAAATGTGTCAGCAGATGAGTATGTTCACTAGCTGGTACTAGAATTATCTGTGCAAGAGCTCTGTTTACTAGGGGGAGCCTGCAGCTGTGTGTATACGTGTATTTTTTGATATCCAATTTCTAGAACAATGGCTATATGTGTCTTCAAGTATATCTTAAGTATTTGACTAAGTACGTTTTTGGATCTGAGTCTTTATTTTCATGTAAATAGTAGCAAGGATGAAACTAACTACAAGACTTAGGAGATTGTTTTGTTACCCACAAATATGTATTTAGTGCATGTTGAAGATTCATGCCAAAAAAAATTATAGAATACTCTTAAGCTTTGTGTAACACTTGCTCGAATTGTAACAGTTTATGAAATTGTCACTGTGACTTTCCCCAACATTGATTCTGGTAGAATTGGGCCAATCTTGGTGCAACAGAGCTATTGCCTTTGATTTGGTTTGGTTTGGTTGTCCCTTCCCTTCCCTTCCTGCACTGTTTTTTTGAGATTGCCAGCCCCATATTAGAACACTGGGAAAGGTCAGTGCATCCTGGTAGGTGTTATATTGTAAGTGGATAGGTGAGCCTCAGATTTATATTCCTGGAGTGCTCTGATATTCACAGCAGGAACAGAGAATGACTTTATTTGAGTATATATATATTTTTTTTTGTTGCTGTATCTTACAGCGATGAATCTGGTGACTGCACTAAGATCAGAAGCAGTGAACCTTTATTCCCATTTTTTTCTGGTGCTGAATTTGGAAATTTTCTTAGCTTTCCACGTAGAAGAGCAGGAAAATATTTGACTTTCTCATCTAGACGCATTAAGGAGAGAAGATAATATTTCAGTTTTGAAATTTTTACTGTAGTCTGCATTTCACTGGGAAAACTATAACCTCATGGCTAATAGTGTTTGGTGTTTGTCCAGTTAGGGTTTGCAGCTTTGACTTAGAGCTGATACCTGCCTGCCTCTCTCTGCATCTGCTCATACACAAATTTACTTGTGGTTTGTATTAACTGGCTGTGCCAGGGGCCAAGCTCACTCAGGGGCTTCTGTAGAGCGGGAGGGTGAAGGCACAGAGACAGAAGCAGCAGCTGGGACCTCCTCTGGTCCCAGGGCCCTGCGGATCCCACTCCCAGGCTGGACACGCAGCACCCGCCACTGGGAACCAGTCTGAGTCTCCCAGATTCCTGATGGCTGCTTCACTCCAGGGCTTTTTCCACTAGATTAATGACATCTTGATGACAGTCTTGATAGCTGGCAGAAAGAGGATTGCTGAACGTTTGTTTCCTGTAAGTTTGCTATTCATTTTTTTACTGTCATTCCTTTGGCAAGAATTGAATCTAAACCGCAGAATAAGTCTTCTGCAGAAGGTGAAGGGAAGGCACCTGGAAAGAAAACAAAGAACTGACTGGAATTTACAGATCTATGCCTGATGAGAAGTTGTTCATCAGCTTCACGAGAAAATTGCCACTGCTGTAGCTGTCTAGCTATTCAACATACCCTCCCTGTTATGGCAAAAGCTGGTGTAGCTTTTCTTCCATGGAGAAGCATTCCCAGTTACACCCTGCTACTCAGCAGAGATGCAAAAATTCCCACTCCATATGGGTTAGCAACAGGGTTCTGTGGCAGTGTTAATCACTGCCTTATGTCCAGCATGGGAATAAAAGCCCATCTTGCTTGCAAACGGGTCAGACAACTACTGGCTAAGTGTGTATTTGTTGTGGAAGTTATTTGCTTTGCCCAAAGAAGATTATTGCCTACTTTTGGTGTCCATGCAGTCTGTGCGACTTGCAATACATCTCCTTGTAACAAATAACAGAGTTTTATATACTACTTACACTAATCTAGCATGAGTCAAGTTCTTAGGCTGCTGGAAGGTATGCTCTGGATACTGATAGGAGGAGAAAAAAAAGAAGGCAAAAATAACAGTACCATTTTCTGCATGTTTGAGAAGCACCTGATGAGCAAGGCAGCAGTTCTGTTTGCTTTGGAAATGTTATTCTGCAAACAGAAATTTCTTGTTTTGTCTATCTATCAATCTGTCTATCCATCTATCTGTTGTGTGGTTACGTGTGAGGTGTGGAGATATAGGACCATCTTGGGGTTGTTGTGCACACCAGTGTGCTGTCAGCAATGGAAATAGTGCCGCAGTTTGTGTCGCAGCTGTCTCCATCCTACATCTTGAAATGTATTGTTTTTAATTAGTTAATCACTCCGGAGAGTATCTGGATTGGTGCATTGGACAGAATTTGAAAGTAACTGTCACTGATGATGTGATTTGGGGAGTAATTCGGCATCTAGATGAAAGTTCCTAGATAATTGTGATAATAATCATAATTCAGTTCACCAGCTGGTACTATAGGAATGGTGTGTCCCTTTTATTGAAAGAATTCTTCATTTGCTGTGACCTTAATGTGAATTCTCTCACATAAACGAAGTTAAGATGGACTTATAGATGGAAATAAATACTCCCTGGCACTGCTGAGAGAAACACGTTACAGTTACTCTCCAAAGCAGGTAATTGTCTGCAAAATGCAGACACTTCTAAATTTGTCAAGATTTTTTGAGTGTCTTTTTTGAGGTTGGTTTTTTTTTCACATCTTAACTTTGTAGTTCTGTTCACTTCTGCATGTTATAGTGAAACTGAATAGAGATAAAAATGGTCTGCTTAAGAAAGATTTTTTTCGAAACTTTTTTTTTTTTTTTTTTCTTCCCCAGAAGGCTGCTTTTTTCCTTTGGTCAAATGCAGGAAGGGTTTGGATCCCATTGTGATTTCAGGATTTCATCATCCTGAAAATGTTTACTGGAAGTGTGCAGTGTCAGTGATTTAACTACTTGAGAGCTATCTGAAGTAATATCACTGTAGAACAAATCCTGTTTTGTCCCATAGGTCCGTGCTAAGGAGGGTTCAGTTTAATGATCCCACTATTACATTACTTTCTCAGTCACCCCTAGTCCCGTTTAATTTACCTTTACTTGTAAATTTTACATTTTCTTATATATGTAAACTGGAGCGTGATCTTTCTGGTGCAATTTAATCTTTGTTTTAATTTGGTGAATGACTTCAGTACATTAATTGCTGGCAGTAATCGTTGCGCTTGTTGCAGACCTTGAGGTTTCCATAGGGATGATGTGATTCTCCAGGATTGCTTGCATAGATACTGGTGAACTGCTGCCCTGCTCACATCTGATACTTGTTCCTAAGCTTGCTTTTGTCTGGGATTGCTGTGGCTACAGTGGGGTATCAGATATAACCTGGCTTTAGTTGGGTGCTCGGGGCAGGTGCCGCATCTTAACTTCAAAGCCTATTTATGTCCAGTCCGCATCTTGGACTGGATGCTCCATCTTGGACAAAAACAGTGTTGGTCAATACTCATTAACAACAAATCAAAATATTCCCAGGCAATGTGCTAGACCGATGCCAATGTGTTGAGGGGCACCTTTGTAGCAAAACCAAACTTTTAATTTACTGCAAGTGGGTTGTACAGGTGGAGCATCAGATGTGTGTTTGCAGGATGGAGAACGCAGAGACACAAACCTGGCTGGTTGATGCATGGCATGTTATGAGTTTGGGAAGTGTTGGTGCTAATTTTATCTTAATGAAACTTGCCAAGCTAATCTTCCTTTTTAATGCCCTGGTCTATCCAACTTCAAACAGCAAAGATTTTTAGTAGAATAATTCTATCAGTTTTTTTCCAGTAGGAAGAATGAGAGCATAGAACAAAAACATAAAATTATGAAGCTTCATTGAGAAAGTCTTGCTTATTTGGAAAGTTACGTACTTTAAGTGGTATGTCATTTCAGTGAAAGCGTGATGCCATTAATAATTGGAAAACTAAAAATACTGACTGTTCTAGAGGATCTTCTAGCACGACCTGACCAGACGAATATCCACGTCTGTTGTGCATTCCTGGCACGTACAGAATGAAACAGCACAAATGTATAAACTGAGTATCATTTTATTTAGCATATCTTTCACCTGATGGGATTTCATTTGACATGAGCTGAACTTATGTAACAGTGTCTAACGACTGCTCTTGTTCTTTTACAAGACCCCAATGGTGACAAGTGAAATGTGAAAGAAAAATGGCTGGTTAAGTATCCACGTTAGTTACCCAGTGGTATCTGCATCTGTCCAATGAACTGACCTGGTTAGTTTGGCACATTTCTTTGAAGTGTACTGAAGCAAAAGGAAAGGAGGGATCCCAGGATCATCTGGATGTTTTATCCACCCTCCTTATCTCTCTAAAGCAAACTCACTGACTGTTGAATTGTTTGGAGTCAATCTATCAGTCATCCGTGGAAATACCAAATAATTAAAAATTGCTTTTTCTTTCTCAGTGAGGCTTCTTTGACCATTATCACAAGACAGAAATGAAGCTGGCTGTTAACCCGGATTGACATTTATTGTTCCCATTCTTTACATAGTTTTGACATGTTCTCCTTAATGCTTCTGGGAACAAAACATCATTGAATTCCTGTCTGTTGCTCGGTTGGTAAGCTCAAGCAGTGCCAAGCTGATGCTGGGTGTGTGAGCGAGGGAACCACGTACGTGCCAGCTCCGGCACAGCCTGTCCCAGCTGTTGGGAGAGATGTCCTTGTCACCACGCACGCCACCAGAACACATTTCCTCGGGATCAATTGCACTGTTCGGTTGCAGTCTCTGTCACACTGAGCCTGTTGCTCCAGCCGTACATTTACCCACGGAGGCTATGGATGGGAGAGAAATGCTTGTGTATAAAGATAAAAAGGTGCCTTACTGAGCCTTGGGGTTTGTGTGTGCTTGGTGTTGCCTTCTTGATGTGCCCTGAGGTGTTTTTAGCAACCAAATGCCTATTTCTTTAATATTGTCATCACTGCTGCCAGTACCGTAAGAGGGAGCAGGACTTAATGCCTACTTGGCAGCTGGATTATTGTATTCCCCTTGCACAGGTCAGTCTCCATCAGGCTTTGTGGGACATAGTGTGATCCAGCTCCAGCATCTCTGCCCTGGAAAGGGAAAAGACTTTGGGGGTCTCCTGTTAGCACTGTCTGCCAAAATTCTCTTTAAAAGCCAGTTCTGTCTGTGCAAGAGGTCTTAAGATATTTCATTCACATCCATATACTGCTTTTCAGATGAAATTAACTCTTTTTGGTGTGGTCACCACAGTCCAGTGGTGGTGTCCTGCTTCTCAGCCTTCTCTATGGCCTGATGGCTCTGGCTAATATTCCTCAGGGTTTCCTGCTTCAAACCATCTTGAATTTTCTTAGGTATGGATTTTATAAATTTGAAAGGCAAGACTTATGTGACACAATGTTCAAACAGCTTTCATGAGGTAATAGATGGTTTTCATTACTGAAACGTGAGCTTTTTCATCCTCAGGCATTACTGTAATGATATCCTGAGAACAAAAGGTTGCAGACCTTCATTCCTCCACCTGCAGCCTCATCCCAGCTGTGTCAGATGCTCTTCCTCTGAGTGCTCTTACTCCACAGCCTGGTTTCGGGGCTGACCTTCATCCCTCCTCTTCTCCCAGATGGATGCTGTTATGAAATTCTTCCAGTTTTTTCTGTTTCCCTGTCACTAAATCCCACCTTGTATTGACAGCTTCCTTGCTGGAGCCTCGTGTTTTGGGAAGTAGCACAGCTGTTTCCTATGCCTACTTTCATGGTCTCTATCCCTTCACCAGTAGGGTTCACATCACTCTTGTTTGCCACCTTTCGGGTGCCACCAGTGCCATCAGTCTTTTCTGAGTATCTCCTGGCTCTCTCACCTTCTGTCTGGCTGAAATGTCTTGTCATCATCTTTTCAGGGTTTATCCCAGTGTCCCGCTGCCTGTCTGTTGGCATTTGCTCTCTCCCGCTGGCAGTGGTGTGCCAGGGTGACCCCACAGCATCCCTCTTCTGCAAGCTGGGCCTTTCTCCATGCCACCCTTTGGGCATTTCTCTCTGCCACCCTTCAGGCAAGTACTTTGCCCAGGTTTCACCTCTCTCCTATTCTTTCAAATCTGTGTCTGGAAACAGTCTCCCCTTGTTTACAGAAGAAATCCTTCAACCAATGATATAAACCGGTATCTACCTTGTGTTTTGTTGAAGTTGTCACTAGAACTGAGGAATATTGCGTTCCTGAGCTCTCAGCTATCTATTCTTGAGTGTGACAACCTCAGGGCAAGCATTAGGTCTGCTCTGCCGAGTTCTGCCCAGTTTTATTACTATAACAAAAAAGAACCAGCAGCCAATAATGTAGTTTTATTTTCAGCTCTCACTGTGCTGTCTCATTTAGGCAGAACAATAGCTGAGTCTTTTTTCTTTTTATTTCCTTTAAGTACACAAACGTGTATGTCCGTGCATGCCTGTGTGCAGCTGCAATGGGGATCTGGGTTGGTATTTGCAAGAAGAAAGGCCAGAGCAGGGACATCTGATCTGGGTTTCAGGAGATTGCTGCTTGACTTCTTGCTCTGAACAATAAGATGCAAAATGCCAGCTCAGTTCTTCACTCTCCTTCTGGGGATGTTAAAGCAGAGGAGCACCCCTTATTGCTCACATCTTGATGTCTGGCTTCTTGTTCCCTGTTTGGTGACATGAAGCGACCATCATGTTTATGTTATTTGGTTTTGCATAGCTGGATTTGCTTTAGGCTGGAAAAGCAAGTGGCTTTCCAAGACTTATTTACATGAAAATCTAGATCCAAAGCTTTAAGCTACATCTACTCCATCTGATTTCTCAGCATTATTATTCACTGGCTTTCATGTCATAAAAAATATATTTCTATCAAAATGGAAGGGAGGACCTCTAGCTTTTGAGACCTGGCAAAGCTTAGCTGGCATGGAAATTTGCTTTGGGCCTGTAGAGGTGCAGTAATGAATCTTTTAATAGCTCCTGTTCTGCTACCTTGTCCTTACCGAGAGCAAAAAGATTTCTTTGAAAACATCAATGTTTATTATAATGAGTTGTGAATGAAGAAAAAGAGGATGAAATTAGGTGCTTGTATGTTGTTGATTTTTTAGCAGAAACATTTCCAAAAAAAAANAAAAAAAAAAAAAAAGGTGCTGGGAACAAAGAATACATGTGTGATAAATTCTGACTTCATGAAAATCTCGAGATAGGAAGACTAATATGTCTCTGTATTGATAAAAAGGGAAATGATGGTCCACAAAGGCCCCCAAACAATTTTTACAGGTATAGACCAGGAAAAACTGCCTCGTCTTGGTCTGTCTGTGATCGTGCTGGTTTCCAGCGACAGAGCAGATTGTCCTACGTTGCTTCAATATATCCCTGTAGGTGTGTGCAGTGGCTCCACGTGTGTGTTTGTGCGGTGGGTGGGCTCTTCTCGGCTGTCTGTCTGTCTGCTTTGCATTGAAGTTGAAGTAAGTTAATAATAGATACCTGTAGTAAAGAAATAGACATTGAATGTATTGGTTAATGTAATTGAAACTCTGGTAGGCTAATCATAGAACTATTTTTAATAACAGCAGAGAAATTAAAGGCAAATGATGACTACTACTGCAAGAGGAATGGTGCACTTGACTTTCTCCTCTTTGGAGTCCTACCGGTTTGGTCTGGGGGGGGGCTGCACTGTGGACACTTGTCAGCATCTCAAGCGTTATGCATGTGGTCATGATAATGATGATTTTTCTTTTTCAGCATCCAACTGGAGCTATTTTTATTCTTTTCTTACTATGTTTTTGCCCCTTGGTCTTCCTTAGTTGGTCTGTGCCGGTGCGGAGAGCTGCTGCCTGGAGCCTCAGCACCAAGATGACCTGAAGGATGAGTCCTTCAGTGATGGTGGGGGTGTGTCTGGAGTGCTCGGGCACGGTGGGGTGGATGTACCCTCTGTAACTCCTCACCCCCCAGCAAGCAGTGACTCCAACGTTCGGGCAGGTCACGAGTCAGGCTTCTGCTGTGGAACTTTGGGTTTAGGGTCGGGCAAAGCGCTTGGCGGAGGGTGTTCTGGTGCAGACAGCTGAGGGCAGCAACTGGTTAAAAATTTGCTAAGCAACAGAAACTCTCCTTTCATTCTCTTAGAAAAGGAACGTTTTCCTTCTTTCTTTTGATTATTATTATTTTTTTTTCTTTTTCCCCCCGGATAGCCAAGTCTCGGTGTCTGATGAACTGCTTTAAAAATCAGACAGAGCTGGAAAAGAGGGCGAGAGCCTGTGGGCGGATCTTATGGTGCACGGGCAGCTTCTGCGAGGGGGCTGCCATAGCAGTGCCTCTGCATTCCAAGCAAAATTCATCTTTCCTGCTGTCCCTCCTGGAGGAATCCGTGTCTGGAGCATCACAGGAGCAAGTGCATCTGTGCTGCTGGGGGGACCCAGCTTGTCATTGTGTCTGGAGGTGGTTTTGTGCCAGAGCGCTGAGTGGTAATTGGGGCAGTGATGGTGGGTCCCAATTATGAACATCTGACAAGGCTCCAGCTGAGTGGACACGGCTGAAAGTAAAGAATCCTGGCACTTCCATGTCGGTGCTCGTGTGGCATCATCCCAGCTCCCAGTCTGCTACTTGTATGCTCTTAGTGGTTAGTGGGAAGGACTGGCTTTACACTTGGCCTCAAGAAGAACAGTAGCTGCTCACGCAAACAGAAAGTCACCTCTGCCTTGAAGTGAAGCACTCCTCGTTGGGTAAATGTAAAATGCTTCCCTGAAACAAGTGCTAGTTACTGGAATTAAAAATGAAATTCCTGTAATCTTAAGCACGTAGAAAGAAACTCTGGCCAATGTTGCCTAAGTCTCATTGCTAAAATACCTCGAAGGGAAAAGGAATCAATCACTTCCAGCTTTATTTAGGCTTTTTAAAGTAGAAGCTACCTGGAACCACTCAAAGCTGATAGATACAGAGTGAATGACAAGGGCTTGCTATAAACAGGCAGTTTTCAGGTTTGATTTGTGTTCCTATTATGCAGATGCTCATTGCTGTGCATTAGGAGACAAAAAAAAACCCCATCAGAATGAATTTCATCAGTACCCTAAGTTTTAAAATCTGGTTATGTCTGAGGCTAGTCCTACAAATCGACATTGCCAGCTTTGTCTTGTAGGAGAGGATGCTGATAAACCCAAGGTTACATCCCTGGATCCTGTGCTTAGGGAGGGTGTTTTCTCCTGGCAACAGTCCACGTTTCTTCATGATTAAAATAAAACACCACCTCTCCCTCTACTTTCCTGTATATATTCACAGAAGTACCAGAAATGGGTAGTTCAGGATAGATTTAAATCTGTGGTCTGGCTCCAGTTTGTATCAGTTGATGTGTTTAGTGGGAAGAGGACCTGCTCCTGCGTCAGGGAGCAGAGCTGTACTAATCCCTGTGACATTGCTTCCAGGAAATTTCCATCCCATACTGATACCAGTTAGCTGGTGATATGGCTCCCTAATTAAAGATGCTATATTAATTAAAAATAATTAATAACTTAGCCTGACCAAAACTTGTGACTACAGCAACCACATCACTGCCAGGGTCTGTCTACTTTGATGTTTCAAAGTCTTACAGATGCTTATTAAAAACAATAGGATGGGGTTAAGAGGCAGAAAGAAATGAGAAAGGGTCAGTGAATAGTATTAGGTTATAGTTTTGGTAGTCAGTAGACAGAACCTAAGAGGTTATAGTATATGGTAGTGGTGAAAGGATGGAATGGGGTTTAATTGCTGGCAGACAATAATGAATTAATGGTGACTTGTTGGGGACACATCTGCCCTGCCAATCTAGCTTGGGAGAGCAGCACCCCGCATCGAGCACTTGGCTGTTGCATCAACATGGGTGTCTCTTGGGGTACAAGCATACTCTGATGGACACTTTCCATGTGTTGCTGTACCAATCCATGCCCAGCATGTGTCTGTCCATCACCTGTGTGAAGCACCACCATGGACCTTCCCCGCAGGGACTCTCCCCTCCTTAGCAGTGGCTGCTGGGACGGTCATACAACTCGCCTGTTTGGTGATCTTTATGTGGGGAAGATAAATCTGCATGGCCATCTTTGGGGACAGAGAGTTCTGGCCTGCTGTGGCAAATATCCCAACTCATTAGTGTTTACAATGCCTCTGTTCCTCTGGGGTCTTGAGTTTAGGCTGTGAGAATAAGCGGCTGCTTTTGAACTGGTGATCTGGGATTCAGACATTGTCCTTCCTCTTGTCCCCATTCCTGTATATTTGAGTGATACGAACAAAAATGCATGTAACTGTTTATCCCCATGATTTCATGGGGATCTGTTAATACTGGTTTCCAGCCAAGACAAATCTTATTTCCTTTTGAGTTTCAAAGAAAACTGAATATTTACATTTGCCCTCCGCCTTCATGTACCGTGCCGTTTCAAGTAAACAACAGTGCAAGCACCAGGGGTGCAATTTTATCTTGCTAATTTACTTTTTTTTTTCCTAGGGTATCTCACCATATGGGCAGCCTAATCTGTCACTCCCAGGCCGAGCTCTTTCTGCGTGGCTGGGATCCAGCTGATGTCAGGAGGAATCCTGAAGCAAGCTACTTGCTTGTTGCTGAAAGGAGGTTGTCGTGGGGTGGGTGTCAGTCTCTTTTCCCACGTAACAAGTGATAGGATGAGAGGAAATGGCCTCAAATTGCACCATGAGTGGCTTAGACTGACTATTAGGAAAAACTTCTTCACCAAAAAGTGTTGTCAAGCATTGGAACAGGCTTCCTAGAGAAGTGGTGAAGTAACCATCCCTGGGTGTATTTAAAAGACTTGTAAACATGGTGCTTGGGAATGTGATTTTTCAGTAGAATCATCCAGGCTGGAAGGGACCTCCAAAGGTCATCTAGTCTGACTTCCCTGCAGTTGCAGAGGCACCCCCAACTAGACCAGGTTGCCCAGGGCCTCATCGAACCACTCATTTTGTGGTGGCCTTGGCAGTGTCAGGTTTACAGTTGCCCTCCGTGATGTTACAGGTCTTTTCCAGCTGAAATGATTCTATGATAATCCATGTAGGTGTTTGCAACCATTTCCTTTGGAGCTCTTAGGTGCATAACACTGCTTTTCCCAGTGCATACGTACTGAATTGTGGTTTTGCAAGTGGACAGTGTGACAGGAGCTGCTGTTCATTGACTTCTGCTAGCAACAACTTTGCCTGGATTAAGGAGGTTTCCATTTTTGACATCGGAGACATCATGCCTGGGAGCAGAGGACAGGGGAGCACGGTGTGCTGATGGCAGCTGTTGCTTGTGGTGGCAGGATGCTTTTAGCTGTCTTGATGCCAGCAGAGGAGTCCAGAGATGGCTGTAGGGAGGCAGGACCACCACAACCCTCACCCAACTGGTGAAGGTGTGATCCAGGGGTGACACAACTCCTGCCCCAGCTCTCGTGGAGGCTCAGTAGTGGCACCCATGTCCAGTGTGGGCAGTGATGTATCACCAAGGTGGCAAAGGGGGTGCAAACTCAGCCTGCTGCACAGGAATCTTATTATCTTTCTTTGTTCTTGGTTTGTGTGAGAAATAATATATCCAGGCATGTCCTCACCTGCTGGTTTTTCATCTTGGCAACCGTGGCACGAAGCAGCCAGCGTTATGCGAGGGCACATCTATTGTGGCCTCTGGTCACCCTCCAGCTTTTGTTGCGTGCACAAGGATCAAGAGCAGTGATTTTCCAGGTGTGCACTGTAGCCTTATATGTTACTGTGTAAACACAAATAAAATATTCATAAAATAAATATAAATATTTTAACTTTAAAAAAAGGACTTAAGAATCTCATACAGCTTTTCGGTGCTTTATGGAGATCACCTTAGTCTGAGAGACCCCCTATCTGGATCTGGGCAGCTGGAGAAGCATGTTGGCCCACAGGCTGCAAGACTGTAGCCATGGGTCAGCCTGGCAGAGCAATATTGGGGGACAGAGGTGTTGCACAAGCCAGGACAGGGTCCCCTACAATGACAGTGTTGTGGGTCTCAAGTCCTGGACACTTTGCCTGCAAAATGATATATTTGGGCTCAGGGTTTTGGCATCTAAACAGGACCTTACCTTAGGTATTGCTCAGGAAAAGTTTGTTGTATTTTGAGATGTAAAACAAGGGGGGAGGGAAAGAAGGGTGGTGGTGAGAGCATTTTGTGTAATGCCTTCTGTGAGTAGCAACTAATTGCAAGCTCTCTGCTGGTATTCCCAAGGGATGCCAATAGACCTGTGCATGCAAGGGCAGCATTGCTGGCAGCCTGTGAGCAGGAGGTGACACGGGGCTTCACCTCCAGGGACACCCCGATGCTGTGCACCTTCTGATCCTGGGGATTCTGGGATCCGTCTTTGATGAAATCTTTACTGCAAAGTTAGAGAGAACCTGGGGAAACCTGTTGAGACAAGGTGCTTCGGTGTAGGAATGATTTTCTCCAGACAGATACAGTGTTTGCACAGATGCTGCCTTAATCTCAGTTACCGTTTCCAAATAGCAAATGAATTCTAGATCCAACAGTTGCCTCAGTTGATTTAACTCTTTCTATACCTGAGCATTTCATCTTCCAAGAAAACATAACAGGAGGCTTACCTGATTTTTTGAAATATGGAAGAACTGAAAAAAAAATAAAAATGCAGGGAATTGTCTACCTCCTTCGAGCCACCTGACATTTGCAGAATTTGGTTTCAACAGTTTGTTGTTTTCACGTCCTTAAAAAGGATGCACACGTACAGACTTGACAGAAAAAGAAGTTATTAACAACTGTCTTTCACGTGCTTCTGGTGCGTGAGAAAGGATGTGCAGGAAAAGGATTGTGGCAAAATTGTCTGTTTTCCCCTGCTGCACTTACTTATTTCCCCCTGACTTTTCTGCTTGAGAAGACTGTTAGAGATTGCAGCTTCCTACCTTTCTGTCAGACTCTTAATTAGCAGGAGCACGCAGCCCGCACAGCTGGGGCTTTGATGCCTCTCTCACCAGCATTTCCCACTCAGAAGATTTCCATTCATCCCGATTTGGTACCCAGCCCAAAGCTCTGGCTTCCCACCCCCCCCGAGACCCTCAGCATGTCTCCAGGACTCCAGTTTAGCATTCAGTGGAAGAGATGTGCTGATGCTCCCTCGCTAGACCTACAGGCTGCTGGTTGGAGCCATAAGGGAACGGGAGGAAGAATTAGCCTGTGTGTTTATGTGGCTGTGCTCCAGTAAATATTTTGATGCATCTGCTGCCAGCTCTGGTCTGAGGGAATCTACCTAGCATTTAAATTTTGATGGGGAGCTGTTTTGAATAATAACAGTGCAGCCGGCTGTGAGTCAGTGCATGTGTGTTGACTTAAAAAAAAATCCCTCAAAGCTTAACGCTTGCTGAACGCTGAGCTGCAGTGCTTTGCCTTTTCCCTCCTCCTTTCTTCTCTTCTTTCTTCTCTTGACTTCCTCTGTTTTGGTTTGGTTTTTGGGGGCATTTCCCACAGATTCTGTTCACTGGTTGGTGTGTGTTGTGGGGGGAGGTGGGGTGAGAAGAATCTAAAAACCCCCAGCCAAAAAAAATCCTCCCCCAAAACTCACGAGTAGCTTTTGCAATGGGTGCTGTAATGGGTACGTTCTCCTCTCTACAAACGAAACAAAGAAGACCATCAAAAGGTAAGACCTCCTGTTTTGCTTTTCCTGTCCCTTCGGTATGTTTGCTAGGAGAGAAATGTATATTAGGAAGGGAGGAGGAAATGAACATGTGCCACTTGCAAGTAAGCCAGCAATGTTTATGTGAGGTGTAATTTGCAGCGGAGAGTGGGATGTGAGGTGGTGGAGGAAAGGAGTGGGCATGAGGAAATTGCTGTGGAGGGGCTTTGGGGGGTGAAAAGCAGCTGAAATATCGTAATCATTCGTACAGGCATGTGTGAGGAGGAGAGAGAAACTCAGTGGCTCCCATATGCAGAGCACTTGCAGAAGAGACCTGTTTATTTCCGAATCCCATGCTTTTTAATCCCTTTGAGGAGGGAATAAAATGTAGATACACAGCAAATTCTTCCCAATACCTTGTGGTTTCTTTCTCAGAAAGTATTGTTGCATATTCAGTAATCCAGCACCAAGTGTGCAGTAGTAACGGTGTGTGTTTTATAAAGATTATCAAGAGGGAGGAAAAATTAGGAGGTTTTCACAAAGAAGGAGAGGAGGAGAGAAGCTCATGAGAAATGAGAAAGTAAGCAGCAATCCTAGGGATTTTAATCCTTAAATCCATAACTATTGGCTGTGAGATGCTGATTTTTCGGGAGGGCTGGTTTGTGTAGTGTTTGCTTGAGCTTTGCTCAATTTCCTTCAGGGTTAATTCAAAAATTCGAGAGTGCTGTTGAGCAGAAAGTTGAAAGCTCTGGCAGGGGCATGTCCATGCCATACAGAATGAGTATTGTTTAGAAAACAGGAAGAAAGACTTTAACTTCAGTGAGTCTTTCTGCTGTTTGAAAATATTCCCTGTCACAACCTCTGCATTTAACAGTCTCTCAGTATATATGGAGTAGCTCTCGATTTCCACTGGATCTGTTGCTCAGTTCATATTTATACTTTTGAATTGCAAGTTGGTCTGGATTTTCTAGCCATTTCAATTAAAAATTGTCTTAGGAAATACCAAGCATCAAGTAATCACTCTGAAGAGAAATGGGGAAGGGCTGCGCAGGGGATTTGGTTGTGGCAAGTTTGTGAGCAAGTGTAAAATTCCATGTTCCTGAATCGAGATGGGCAGGGTAGAATTTGACATTAGAGTATGGGTACGTGGTTTACAGTTTCCGTATGCGTTGTTACAATGCAATCACAAGGGTACAATCAGCTGGGATGTGTAGGATATTATTTATAATCCAAGTGCAACTCTGTGATTGTCTGAGCCCTGGGTGACACCTGAAGCTGTGAGAGTCGTGTTGAAGCACTGTGAAATACACGGGAGCACGTTGGCTGCTGTGACACCAAGGGGGGTGTCTTATCCACCTGCCAGAAACCTGGGAGCTGGACATGATTCCGAATACATGTTGATAGTTTGGGGCTGAATGGATCTGTTCTCTACTACTTTGTTGTCTTGCAGCTGGCTCAATTCTCCAGTGGATGGAAGAAATTGCTTTTTGCTGGAGTTGACGAGCAGTAAAATTCCAGCATCTGGTCACACAGTCAAACACTTACAGTGGGATTCAATCTTGCTGATGTGTGCTGGCAGTGGTTGTTCAGCTCTATTTGTCCAAACTTGTGTTCCCAGAGTTATCTCCTCCTGGCTCTGCTGTGTTATCCATGTGGTGTTACTGGTTAGTAGGGCACCCAGTTGGAGAGAGCAAATTGGAAGAAATTCCTTTGATTTTCTTGGCTGTTTTCAAAGCCAGTACAGAATTTCCCACCTTTTAATCGCTATTTACCTGGCAGGAAAGAGCATTATAGATAAATGCTGCTGGTTTTGGCTCACTTCAGCTAGTTCCAGATGTTTCTCTAGAGTGATGCCTAGGAGATCCCCCAGATCTCCAAACAGGAGAGGCAGAGGTGTGTTTGCCGCATGTGCTTCTGGGCTCCTTGGTGTGTTTTATGCTGACTGTGAACACTTCACCTTCTCAACAATGAAACACTGAGGTGTGTGTGGCTGAATACAATCCAAAATTTTTCTTTGTCTGTGAGCTAAATAGTAGCAGTCAATGCATGCTATGAGATGGATTACTTCGTGGTGCCCACTTGTTCCTTTAGTATCTCTTCCAGCTCCCAACCACCCTGGTGGCCTCTGCTGGACCATGCTCTGGTGTATCCACATCTGAGTTGTATTGGGGAGCCCAAAACTGTCTGTGGCACTCTGGATGTGCTCGCCCAAGTGCTGAGCAGAAGAGAAGGCTCACTGGTCCCGGTGCTGGCTGCATGGTTGTTGATGCAGTTTGCTCTGGGGGTTGCCCACTCTGCCACAAGGGCACCTTGCTCATGCAAGGGGATAACTGCTCTGTTTGATATCGCTGTTGAGTAAAGCTTTTATTATCTGTTTCGTTATTAGATTGTCATCTACTGTTATTTATTATTTATAATATTTATCTGTGTGTTTATTTGAATATATCAGGACTTACATAGGAGTGAAATACTGCTGCTAAAATAAGGGCTTGAAAAAGTAGTTATGGCAGGGTTAGATCCACATCCTCTGTAAATGCACTGGCATCTTGGTAAACGTGTGCTCTTCCAAGCAGTTTGAAGACAATTTGTGTAGCCTTTTCTAGCCAAGCAGCTCACACATGTATCTGAAGTTACATATCCTGGGTGTAATAAACTAAAAGCAAAACCCATGCATGTGTATTGGTTAAAGAATAAGTAAAAGAAATGAGTCACATATAAAGTGAGTTTTCAGGGATGGGTTAATATGAGTAAGCACGTGGTGGATCCTGGCAACGTGGGTTCAAGTGGCCTGTGCTGAACCTTCGGTGCAGGATGAAGCTCTACCTGTGCTGTTCTCCCTTGCACCCCATTTGTGGCCGTGTCCGAGACACTGGCACTGGGATTGGTGGCTGGTTTGGTTATTCCAGCTGTGAGCTGCAATGCTGGAGGATGTATTGTAGCACTGTTCAAGAACACAAGATATAATTCCTTATTTTAATAAAAATGGGGAGCCTGAATCAATAAAGGCACAAAATAGCAGAGAAATTGCCTTGAAGTTGAGAGTAGTGGTCCATCAAGTGGGGAGTGGACAGTGTTGTGGGTTTGTACAGGAGGAGATGATTTGTTTGCCTTGAATGTGAAAACTTAATCCAATATAATTGAGCATTTTGTCTTAGCAGGTTATGAGCCATGTGTCCTGTCCTGCAGGATAAAGATTTCTACTTCTTAGATTTGCAGTCCTATCAGTATAGCTGCAGAAGCTTCCCTTGTTGGCTAGAGTGTCCCTGGATATTCTCTGAGATTTGTGCTGTTTGTGTTGGCAGTGACTTGAGGCAGTTCCACAGATTATTTGTACATTTCATTAGAAGTGGTTTCCTCTGATCTCCTCAATGGATGGCATTTTAACTTTATTCACTGTAGGGATTCTTCTTGTCTGCCTTTTCCAGCATTCTGGGTTGGCCCAGCAAAAGGTAATCCCTCTTTCTACCACATGTGCTGCGCTTGTATCTCAGACGGCGAAGCTGTACAGTATTCCTGGGGTCCTGGTGGAGCCTGCCTGAGGTCCCGGGGGACAAGCCAGGAGTGTGTCCTGGCAGCAAGGGCAGCCAGCAGCCTCCCAGGCTGTGTTATAGGCAAAGCATCTCCAGCAGGTCAAGGGAAGTGGTGCTTCTGCTCTTCCCAGCACTGGTGAGACATCCATGGTGCTGTGTCAGGTCCTGGGCTCGTCAGTACAGGAGAGATGGGGCATTTGCTGGACTGAGTCCACTGAGGGACTATGAGGAATATTAAAAAACTGGCAATGGGGAGAGACTGAGAGCTGGGACTACCCGGTCTGCAGCAGACAAGGCTCAGGGGGATCTTATCACTGTATAAATAGGTGATGGGGAAGAGTAGAGGTGATGGAATCATGCTCTTCTCAGTGATGCCCAGTGACAGGACAAGGGGCAGTGGGCACAAATGGAAATACAAGACATTCCCTTTAAATGTAAGGAGAAAGATTTCCTGTGAGGGAGACTGAACACTCGAACAGGCTGTCTAGAGGGACTGTGGAGTCTCCATCATTGGAGATACTCAAAACTCAACTGGCCATAGTACTGGATTAGTAGTTACTATCGTTAACCCTGCCTTGAGGTGGACATTGGACAGGGATATCTTCCAAGATCCCTTCTAACCTCATTCACCCCCTTCCTCTTATGACTGTTGCTTTAGAAACCTTAACGATGTCAGGACTTTGGGGTCCTGGGAACAGGAAGAAACATCAAGAGGTCAGTGCAGACCAAATGCCAGTGAAACTCAGAGGAGTGCTCAGTCCTCTCTTCCTGCCTTAGCAGTTAGTGCTTTAGATACAAGATTGGGATGGACTTGAGAATTTCAAGTTGCTTGTATATCCTCCAGCAAACATAAGCAATAAAACAATAAATGAGTTAGAGGAAAAAAAAACCACCAACCCAAACCCACAACACTAAAAGGCAGAGGGCCAACAGAGCAGAAAACGCACACACAACTGCGTCTCTGGTTTTGACTAGCTGCAGAAATAGAGATTTTTTAATTTTTTTTTCATGTGTTTTTACAGTCTGCAGCCAATCATGACCACATTTGTGGCTAGAATCAGCCATTTCCATATTCGTCATGGAAACGTTGGGATTAGCAGATTGCTAAAGCAGGGGGATTTCTTGTTTTGACTGCTCTGTACCTCTGCGGTAGTGTGCGGTGAGGATGGTTACGCTGGCATTTGTGGGCAAAATCAATTACAGCAGAAAAGGAAAATTGAGGAATAAGGCATTGGCTACGTTTGATCTTTTTCTCTACGTCCCCACCCCCAGTGAAAGTGAAAGAATGTAGATATTTATTTCTCAATACCTGATTCGTTTTGGCCTTAGGGCTCCAAGCCCCAGCTCTTACCCTGAGTGTACCACCAGAAGCAGCACAGCTTTCAGTTGGGAATCTGAGTCTGTTTAATGGGAGTGAACTGTATTTTGATCCATGACCACCCAAACCTAAACCATCAAGAGGAGCCACCAGATCTTGTGTCTTACCAGCTGTATTTTCAAGTGTTTTGCTTACCACCGAATACCACTTGACTTGTTGTCAGCCTTCTTGCATATCTGACTGACCTGAGCTCCTAAAATTGCCGGCCATGGCTGTGCCCACTCAGTTCCCTGCACTAGAACATCCCACTTCTCTGCTAAAAAGGAGAAAAAGTAGCTCAGTCCTCTTTCCAGGTCCTGCTCAGCCCTAGACCTGCAGCTGCAGAATGGAGAAGAGAGATATGGGCAGGGGAGCTGCCCTGGTATTTACTTTGCCCAGTATGTGCCATTACAAAATGACTTTTTGTAAGCTGTTTACAGCAGTTTTCTTCTCAATAGGCCTTTAAAATTCATCCAGGAGGAGCGAGACTTGCTTTTATCCCTCAGAAATCTGTTCAGGTTTTGCAGACAGAAAAGCTTTGAAAAGTTGTTCTGCTCTTGCTTCTGCCCTTCAAAGAAATGTGACAGCTTGAATGAGCGTGTGTCTGTCCTCAAGACTTTGCCCATGCAGCCTTGTGTCCTGGGTATTTTGTTAATAGAGAGAGGATCTAAGTTCTCCACCTATTTTCCTTCTACAGCAGGGACAGCATCATTCTCCATGGTTGGAAACCCGAGCCTGCAGGTTCTTGAGTGAATGGAAGAAATGGCTGATTTGGTTTCTGCTGGCTGTGCCCAGGAGCTGATACGTGGTCCTGATACCTTATTTTTCTCTCCTTAGTCTTTTCTGATCATCATCTGATCCAGTCTGGCAGGTCAGGTACGTGGCTGGCTGCCTACACTGAAAACTGAGGGTATGACAGGCAGGTTTATTGTTTGTTTTTTTTCTAGGGAACTATCTTTGTAAGGGGCATACAGAACAGCACTCAGCAACAACACTGTTTGATGTAAGCACTCAATCAGAAGCAATTTAGAAAAATTGTCATGACCAGTAAGCGTTCGTCAGAATGTGCCGCTTTGCCTGAAACACTTCAGTTTCTCCAAAGCCCAGAGAGGTGCAGGGGGGGGCTGCTCGGTGTCGCAGGAGCCCAACATCCCAGCCATGTAGCTGGGGTGTGCCAGTGATGGGTGTCACGGAGGTGCAGGGACTCATGGCACCCTGCTTTCCTGTGTCCTCGGCAACACCAAGCTGGTGCTCATGTGGGTGTGGGGTTTGCTTAGTGGTGGGTAGGACTTGTGACTGCTTCTATTTCCTACTCCCCTGTTTTTCAGCCAAAATTTCTGTAGTTCCTACTCAGTTGCTAGCTGTGAATCTTTCCCTTGCCTTTTGCTTTGTTTCCTGCTTGTTTCCCTATAAATACAACTCCTGGCAGTGAGGCAGAGGGATCTCAAGTAGCTGGTCTTAAGAGTGGATAGCGCTGATAAAATGAAAATAAGCTCTGTGTGTTGTGTCCCTGGTTGTTTCCCACAACCATACGGTGGTAGTCGGACCCAGCTTGGAGGTTTGGAATAAAGAAAAATGGATGGAGGAAAGTACATTATCTGGTGTGTTACATGTTATGTTGCATTAGCCTGCATGTGTGCTGATGTCCTGCCCTCGGCTACGGGTACTACATGCCACTCAAAGTGCAGCACATTCACACAGAGCCATGAAATCCTACCACAAAAGAGGTGATTAGAGACTTCAGCTTTGCTCACCAGCGGGCTACAGGGCTTTGAAGTTTCATTTTGTTCCACAGTAATCTAAAAAGGTGAAACAGGAAATATTTTCCAACTTTTAACTTCTAACCTTTCTCCTCAACACTATGAATTTCTTTCTCTTCCAGTGTGAATTGCTGGATATCTGATGTTTGGAATGGGCACTAGGAAGCATCTGGATTTTTAGAACTGAAAATATTTACCACTGTAGATGTGAAAAGCTTGCAACTTAATACTTTGAACAGGTTCTCCTTTTTTTCAGTTTCCAGCTTCACATCTATTAATGTCACCAAATATGTAAACAGGAGTCAGTCAGGATTGTACAAATGTTTTGAGAAGAATTTTAGCTATGAAATAGCAGACCAAGGGCAACCAAAGCAAGTTATAAACTCAAGCTGTTTTTTGTCGTCTGTGAGGGGAAAAAAAATATTTCATTTGTCCACTGATAAACCCAGCATCAAAATGTTTATTTTGACGTTTATTTAAGCTCTATTAAAACCCCTAAAGATTTACAAGTTTTTAAAAAATTAAGTTAATTCTTTTTAATTAAAATGTTTTATTAATCAAAATTGATATTAATTGTGCTTATTCACCAAAACTTCCCAAACAGTGTATTGGCTTGTAATTTTATTACAGCTGTAGATGTGAATAGAGAGATGTGTAACTGCTGAAGTACTTCCTTGGTTGTGGTGGGGGACAGCTCTGGGCATCTCTGTCAAGTGCCATGTTTCTTCTCCAAAATCATTGCCTGGAGAGCGTAATGGCACGGTGATGCAGAAAGTCTGGGTGTCTGCTCATACTCTGTGAGTCATGTTGCCACTCACAGCATGTCTGTTTGCAAGGTAAGCAACTGCTGCATTTCTCTCCAAAAGGTGTTTCCAAGCAGGTGCGGGATGCTCCAGGCACCCTGTATCCTCCCCTGCAGGAAGGTACTAAAACGTGTGGCAGGGTTTTATCCATCTGGGAAAGGCAGGTTAGAGCCACATGGTACCACAACAGCGTTTCTAACCAGAATACATTAGGCTTCCAAGCAAGGTATTTAATTTTTCTGCTTTTATTTGTTCTGAGATGCCAGAGGAATGGGGAATAACTGTTATTGTAAGATGGATTGTACTTAACAGAAATGGTTAAAAGTGTAAACTGTATCTACATAGCATCTCTCCTGTGAGGACAGGCTGAGAGAGCTGGGGCTGTTCAGCCTGGAGAAGAGAAGGCTCCGGGGAGACCTTGGAGCAGCCTTCCAGGATCTGAAGGGAGCTCCAGGAGAGCTGGAGAGGGACTCTTGGTCAGGGAGGGCAGTGACAGNAATAGGTGAGACAAAAACGAAGGAAGCCGGATAGCTGCACTCTGTGTTGTGGCTGTCAGCGTGGGGTGATGTCTTTGGTCCAGACTGAAAATCGTAACGATAGCGGTCAGTTAATTTCCATCTGCATTCATGAAACTGGGCATGTAAGTTGTGCTGGGGATTGGGAGGGCATGGCAGGGCCAGTCCAAAGAGTTTAAACCCACCCCAGCAGACACGAGGTGAGATTCAGAGGCAGTAAGTGTGGCTGCTGGGGAGGTGGAGAAGGACTGTGTGCCACAGGCAGATGGAGGAGAGCAGAGCTGCCTGGAGACTGAGCTCCTACCTGCGGGTGGGCTGAGGGAGGGAGCTCAGAAAGGAGTTGAGCTGGCCCAGCCGTGCTGCGGGCAAGTTTTAAGGAAGACACGAAGTAGGTAACAGAGCCATCCTTTCCTGGCATAGCTCTGCTACATCTGTTTGGCTTTCCTCAATCCAAACATTACTTTCTTGACATATTCAACAACCGCAGCTCTTCACACACACCAGTGTTTGCTTTTCTCTCGCTCTGCAAAAACCCTCCTCCCCCTGCGCTGGTTCTGTGGGTGGCTGGTTGGGAAGTGCCCAGAATTTCCATAGATGGCCACGAGCTACGGGCTCTAAAAGCCAGTGGGTTGGGCGCAGGACGTTCTATATTGTGGCTGAAAACAGCTAATGGAGAGCAGGATTGAGGATACATGTTGTGCTGCTGGAGATGGGTTTCTAGGAAACCCGAGTGCCGCCTGCATCATCCTGCTGAAGGGTCCTTGGTGGAAAGGGAGGGAAGGGAGGGGGGAACCGAATCACAGTGTGCCAGAGATCAGGACTGAACATCAGGGGCTTTTAGTGCTCTGACAAAATGAATGTTTCTGCCTGTCAAATTTATATGCAGGAAAATATGGATGTTCACAAGGTGTGGCCAGTGAAGGCACGGTTCCAGGAGCGGGGCTCGTGTGTTTTGACAACAATTCTAACTTTACCTGCCTGCAGCTTGGGACTGAGCTCCCGGGTATATTTTCCCAGGCTGCTGTTGCTTCCCTCTAGTAAGTGATGCTACATATCGGCCCCATAGCTATTATTATTATTATTATTATTATTATTATTATTATTATTATTATTATTATTATTATCGGGTGAAACCTCAGGCAAGGCCCTTGATTTCATACATCAAACTGCAAGGGCTGAGTCTTGCTCTCCTCCCAACCCTATGAAGGAAGTCACCCTTTGCTCCTTAGCAAAACCTTGGGAGCCAACGTGGATTCTGCTGGGAAGGACAGTTTCCCTTAGGAAAACTGTTTCATCCCATGCAGGTGAATGCTGTGAGGCAACGGGGAGCATCAGCACCCGTTTGCCTTCTTACTTAATCCTCACAGTTTGAGACTTGCATGTTGACCCCTGAGCTGGCAGCAGCACCTGGAAAGGAAAACTGGGAAGCAGGAAACTTCCGTGTCAGTGTAGGGAGGATTGGTGCCTGCTAATCCTAATGAGCTGGTGTAATTGAATTGGCACGCTGGTTGACATGCTTCTCTGGGAGAGCCAATGTGACCCCCAAACTAGTGCCCCAGGAACTGAAAGCGTGTCCTTGTGGGGATCTGAATCCCTGTAAGGTGGTGTTTGTTTTTATCCAATATTTTAACGTGTGAGCTGACAGAAGGTCTGGATTGCAGTCCTGCGCGTGCAGAGTTAGCCAGGCTGCAGGCATCTAAACAAAGAACTGCCTTAGGAAAACCCTGCCTGGGTGGACATTTGTATGTATGGAATGAGGGGCAAAGGCAAGTGTGTGCGGTTCTGCAAAGGAAATCTGGTCCCACAAGGACCGTTCCTGTTTCTGTAGGCAGTGGCCAGACCTGCATACAGAGCAGGTTTGGTGCTGGGATGGAAAACCAACCAGACACTGAAAGTGCCTTTCATTTCCAGGGCTTTAAGGCATCAAAAGTGGCAATTTCCAACAGCAATTTGGCAACCTGTACTTGGCAGGAGTTGAGGACATCACAGCTGAGCTGCTGCCCTATCGTTTCTAATCACCTCCGCAATGGAGCGCTGGCTGCTCATGGCTCACCGCAGCCCTCCAGGAAAGCACCCTGGCAAACACAGGGAATTTTCTGATCAGGCATTTTCTGGGAACACCATCAGCTCTAGCACTTTGCACGGCTACATTTGCATTTTTTATCAGCTGATGCTGCTTTTCTCTTTTCTGTGCCCTGACTATTGATGGAGGTAAAGCACTTGCAGTTCAAAAGTTCACGTGGTGCAGGGAATCAGAGCGCTGTGCGCTTTCCTCGGGCTGTTCAGCAAACTGCAAGAGACAGTGCAGCTCTGAGCCATTTGGAATGTCATCCACAGCCCAGCCCACATCTAGGTGAATGGGGTGTAAGCTAAAATGTGATGCTATATCCATCGGAGGAAATGCGCTCTCATGTTCTGCTTACTACTGCTTTGTACAACTTCCCAGACAGATTAGCTCTTAGACTAAAAGTCTGGTCCAAATCTGAAGCTTGCCTTTACCCTGCAGAGCTTGTGAGATGTTTTGGACACTTTGGAAACGCTCTGGCTTGGAATGGGTTTTGTCACATCTCTTTGCATTATTTGGTTTAGGCAAAACTGTGTCCCTTTGGAGTTCTGGCTTGGGAATTATTGATAGTGGGGAATTAGTTGCTGAATGTGCTTAACCTCCATTTGGGTCAAAACCAGACAGACGGCTGTTAGAAGCTGCTGGGGTGGGAAGTTTGCAGCTTGGTCCCTTGATGCCCACACTGACTTGAACATCTCAGGCTCTGATGCTTCTGAAGACACAAAGCTTCCACTCTTCTCTCTTCTCCCTCGGCTGCTTCCTCCTGGCTTCCCCTTCACTTCCCCCTGGGGCTCCATCGGTGCCGGGGCTGGCAGTGGTGGGAAGTCCAGGTGCAGCTTGGCTTCTCTGCTTTGCCATTCCATCTGGCATTTCTGAGGGACGGTGCTCTAAAACGCTCGATATAGTTTATGGCCAGGCCCCGTATCCTCAGTTAATACGCCTGAATAGCGTGTTTAAAAATAGCTAAACAACTATAAGCAAATACTAGAGGCATGTGCGTATCTGGTAATGTTTTCCACCAGCAGGAATGTTCCAAACTCTGCTTAATTCCTGAAAGAGCAAAAAGAGACGAGTGAGCCTTTGATCCTTTCCCCGTGTTTCTGTGGAAAGGTGCTTCCCTGCAGAAGCCCACACAAATCGTGCTCATTTACTTCATGGCTGTGTTTCTGTCCTGAACATAAAGCAATCTGTTGAAAGAGCTTAATTTCCCTGTAAATCAAACTCCTGAGGCAGGATGGGGGGGAAACAATGCCGCAGGAGGTCTCTTCAGCCTGTGCTTTCCCTGTGACCTGGCACAAGGCGTCAGGTCTGTGTCTCCGCTGCACCCACTGCTCCGAATTGCCTCGTCTGTGGTTTGGGGAGGTGGTGCATCTGAGCTGCACCCTTGGTCATCCTAACCAGCTTCCTGTCCTTTTTTTGTGCCATAAGTCTTCCAGCTGTAGAGTTTTGCTGAAGTTAATTGCTTGTCACTTGCCTGCTGGCTGTGATTTAGTTTTATTGTATTTTCTGAAGTGTTGCGAGATAGCTCCCAAGCATGTGAGATTTAAGAAAGTGGGAGGTCGAAGCTAAAGCATCGTTACTCATACTGTGAATGCTGTTTTCCAGCATCAGAGAGCACAGAGACCACCCTGCTGAGAACCATGAGAGGCAGAGGCTGTGCTTGTGGGTTTGCTGAGGACGGGGCACTCGGCTCAGGAGTTCCCTGTGGCTGTTGCCGGTGGTGAAGGGCAAGGATAGCATCAAGCAGCTGGTGTGACACAGCAGTCACCTGCAGAAGCTTTTCTCTGTGGAGCAGTGCTCCTGGGCTCAGTCAGCGAACAGTCACTGATGTTATGTGACAGCCATAGGATGGATGGAGTAACAAATGTCACTTTTGAAGAGCGTGTCCCAGAGTCTTTGTCTGCTGTAGTGTCACCACCCGCTTTTCTCTCTGCCAGCAGCCGGCAAATGTGACGTTGCTGGGAGGCACAGGGCTGCTCTTCAAGAGACTGACGGTCCTGTGGACAAGCTACATGATGCTGAGATAGCTATAGACATAGATCTCTTCATGGACAAGGATTGTTTTCCATCTCTTGATGGGAGTTATGACCCTTTCCAACAATTCAGGAAAGTTAATTTTATCTGCACCTCTTGAGTTTAGGAACTCTTTTACTATATATGCAGACAGAAGAGAAGGAACCTGTTGAATTCTTTGTAGTTTAAGGAGCTCAGGGCAGTGTGGTTGCTCTTAAAGTACTGATGGATTAAACAAATAGCAGTGGAACAGCTTGGCATCTCCCATCACTACCTGTCAGGTGTGGTCAGGGCCTGCACTGTTCCTTACCAGGTCTGGAGAGACAAGCAAGATGTCATGGAAGGTGGGTGAGACTCCCAGAAAACAGCTGGAGGAGATGCCTCTTGGATGGGAGAAGGGATTTCTTGCAATGATATTTTGAGATCAGAAATAGTTGTGGACAGCAGATGTAAGACAGCAATGAAATGTTTGTGGTCATCAACAAGTTGGGAGTGTTTGAGCGTGTCTTTGCCTGGTGTGGGAACAGACAGAGAAAGCCAGGAACCTGCAGGGCCGGGCTGGACCATGTGGACATGGACATCAGCCTCACCTTCCTGAGATCCCTCGGTCTCGTTTACTATAAAATATTGTACAGAGGGAGTAACTCAGCAGTAACTGCTTAAATCCTTATGTTTTAAATTCTCTGTGCATTTTGAAATGTCCCCTAGTTCTGATCCAGGGCAATAACTGTCCTGAGTCAAGTTGAAGTTACTTCAAGCTAAGTGAGAGGGTAAACTAATTTGTTTTCCTCCTGTTTCCTTGACTTTCCGAGTCTGATCTTTCATACGGCATTTTGGATTTTAACCTGCTTGCTGCCGTGAAAGGTGGTGTTAAGGAATCTGCAGATGGAGAGAGATGGAGGTGTTGGTGTTTGTACTGGAAAAGGCAGCAGAGTATGACTTAAATTCTAACAAAGTTAATATTAAGGTGGTTTCTAGGGTCTGGCTCTCAGAGAACAAAGCATTCATTAACCGAATGTTTCTTGTACTGCTAGAGAGCCTCAAATTGATTTGCATTTCATGGTCTGCATAAATGTGGAGACACTGCCAAAAATGTCTCTTTCCCTCTGTTTCCGTTGTAGGTTTTCCAGAAGATGGGGCAAAACATTTTCCCCTGTTGTTTGGTTCTTTGTTTCATACATATGCCTTTCTGGGGGACACACATCTAGAGCACGCAGCCGAGTGTACGTGCCTGGAGTCTCTGCAGGGTTGTGTAGCTTTGAAGCAGAGAACCTAAAGCACAAGTAGGATATTTCCAGAACTAAAGAGAATTTAGAGGAACAAGAGTAGAGATCTTAAATTCCTGTAAATAAGTTCAGTCTCAAAACCAGAGATGAGTTTTCACCTGCTTTCTGCTTCCATCTTAGAGATGCTTATTGGACAGCAGTAGGAAAGGAGATATTTGCAGGATGAAATTGCCCACAGATGTGAGGAATATCACTTGTGTTGCTGTTTTCTGTTGATGTTCACTGTAATGCAGTTTGCTGTTGACATCACATTACAGAAGAGATTTATCAGTGCACAGTCTTGGGTGCTAAACCTGCTGACACAAGGCAGTGCAAGGGAACACTGTAAATAAGTTGGATAGTTTTATTTTTGCAGCTCTCTAATTAGTCACCCTTAACACCTCCATAAAATAGAAATGTGGATTTTGTAAAATCCAGCCCTCAAAATCTCCTTGCTTCCAAACTGGAACATATGCAGGATTCTCAATTTGAACATCTCAAGCTGGCACCTGTCTTGTTTTACCCGAGCCTCAGCTTTTAAACTTCAGCAAGTGTAGGAAAAATGTTAGCCTGCCTTTTACAGCATCCTTTGAGTCTAGGAGAGAAGTTTGAAGGCATGAACTAATTGCCCAGGAACTTACCAATTCTTGTGGAGCTTGATTTAGCCCGGAAGGTTCGGGGCTGGCTGTGCTGCAGGTGCAGCTCTGTTCCATGAATCTCTTCCCATTTATTCTGGAGCTGCAAATTGCAGGGGGGCAGAGAGAAGATGAGTGTACAGGTTAATTTACAGGCGTTTGCTCCCCTTGGTGGCAATAACCTACTTAGAGTGAAAGCAAAGCCTCAGGCTGTAGCTTCTTCCAAGTCTTTGCGGAGGTCCGGGAAGGGATTTTCTCTTGCCACCTCCCTGGGAGAGGGCCCAGGGTGCAGGGGGGTGGCTGTACCTCTGCCCACGCAGGTTCTCCTCCTTATCCTCCCTCCCTGTGCCCCACTGCCCAGGGGCTGCTCAGCACCCACCGAGGGCTCTCCTGCCCTGAGAAGCAACGTGCCATTCCCCGTTGCTTAGCCTGAATCACCATGTGCCACCGCTGTCGCTTATGGATGTGTGGGGAACACCTGGCCCCTATTTAGCAGCCACCTTAGAAATATGTTTGTATTTCAAGCAAAAGAAATGCTCTCTTGCTCCAAAAGGCTGCATGGAGCCTCATGCATCTGATTTTTCAGGGATATTGCAACAACAGAGGCTGGAAAGCAAGGAAGAGGCTTGTATAACAACAAATGGTATGGCCCCTGTTCTCTGGGTAGAAACGTATTTTGTTCAAGAGTTTCCCCTCCAGCAGCCTCCTCCAATTCCTTTAAAGCCAAATAGGGCATCTCCTTCTGTGCAAGGGTGGCAGGCAGAAAATAGGACATGGTTTTGTCCTTTAGAACTATTAATACAGATCACAAAAATGTGCCAGAAACTTTTAAAAATATGATGAAACTTTGTCAATTGTTTATTTTTTTGTTACAGCTAATGTGTTATTTGCTGTAAAACACCAAGCATGTTTTGATATCTTCCTTCCCTGGTGGAAAAGAGGGCAGAAAGGAGAATCCAAACTCACTCTCAACTAAAACCTCTTGAACCCTCTATGTCCTTTTTCACTCAAAGGTGTTGTTCAAAAAGACATTTTTCATTTCTGAAGCCCAAAGAGAAAAGGAAGTGTGGCCAGCCCAACTGAGCACATACTGCTGCTGCCTTCTGAAGGAGTTCTAGCAAGTGTGTGGGATGATAAATCACCCAACATCAGCCTTGGCACCTGTGCAGGGTTGAAGAGGAATACAGCTTGGCTCTGATGTATCCATTTTCTCTTGCATGAGGCAGAAATCATCATATCAGCTATTTTAAAAGAGCTTCTGCATGTACAATGTCTATATGATTTACAGAATTTTTTAAACATCTGTAGATAGCAGATCTCAGAGGAGTTTTGTCTGTTGTGACTCACGTCTTATATTGTAAATTTATCTGTAATTGTCATCGTTCACTGAAGGATCCACAAAACTTAGAATATTTTCAGTAATTAATTGTAAATATTAGCTCTATTGTTAGCAGCAACAGTTTGGAGTGTTTTATTGGAGGAAAGTGGGAGGGAGCCACTGTTTTGGCAAGTGATAAGCAAATAGTATATCATTAAAAGCCAAACGCTGGATTGGAGTCACTAACTCCAGTAGCAGTAGATGTTCAGAGTCAAGCTGTGGGCTTTGGCCAAAGGGCAGGAGTTTGCTGTGTGGGTTGACACACTGACAGCTCTTGGTTTTCCCTGCTGACTTGTAGGCACGTGTGGGGATGTCGTATCTACAGCCAAGCTGTTGATTTCATCTACAGTTTGTGCCGAATGCAATCACTGCCTGTGCTTAGTAACTAATTTCTCTATAAATGATAAACTGCCTCCCTAAACAGATTAGAACTCATTACTCCTAAACAGAAGTACCTAGCGGTGCTGTGATCAGCACGCTATAGAGAAAGCCTCCCAAACGACAGGATGTATGGACAGAAGTTTTTCCACGTTACTGCCCAGCCTGTGGTGCATCCCTAGTTTCACCTTAAGCAAAGCAACTGCACTTGTGGAGGCTGTAAATGCCACCCTTGCTTTTAGTGGCCTGAGGATGCTGGCAGGAGGTGAGCTCCCTGGTACCACTGTGATGTTGGCAAGAGCATAGTGCACACAGCTCAGAAAGCTGTTTATGTACTGCTTAGAAACTGCACCTTTTTATTTTTCAGAGAAGGATTATTGAATTAAGGTCATAAATTTATAAAGTCGAAACAGGGGGGTTTGTTTAAAAAACCACCCTATTGCCTACATCCAAAGATCTTGTCTATCTGTAATATAGCCTTTGCGGTGACAAATGTTTATAATCTTTGTCCTAAAACCCTAGTTTTTAGCTTTTAGCTTTTTCTTTTTATATTTTTTTTTTATTTTATTTTAATCAAAGCATGGAAGGAATAAGAGTGATTGATGTTGAGAAAAATTTGCAGCTGCCCAGCCTCAGAAGTCCGTGTCCTATCTCTGAGTATTCCGCTTCCTCTTTTCATGTTTTCGAATAAGTAGATTAGATTTTGCCTGAACTCAAGCCATTAAGCCTTCAGAAGATGAAGGTTCACTTTATTAAGCTCTTAAAAAGAAGTCCAAGGTCTAACCCAACTCTTATTAGTATGATGGGCTGTCCTCACTGTTTCACTACTTCCTCAGCTTCAGGGACAGGCTAAGAAGAGAATATAAGGGAATGAGGTTTATGCCCGTGGCAAAATGGATTATTTTTTTCACTCCCTCCCTGCCAGGGGCTAACCTGCCTCAGGAATCCACCATTTGGAGTCAGAACTGAAATGACTGAGAAAGAAGGTCAAGAAGTCCCAGCCCTGTGTATCCTCAGGGTAGATTGGCCTTGTCTTAAGGAACCTGGGAAGAGGTTTGGACCAGAATGAAGAGGGGGACATAAAAATTCATGGAGAAGGAACTACATCTTTGTGAACACGAGTGTACAAGATAATGTCAGGAGTTTAAATGTTGGTTTTTTAGGTAGGACATTAATCTCTTGTCAGGACAGTCAAGATCACCTCCCCAGGGTTTACATGTGTTTGTAAGTTTAAACACGATAGAACAAACAAGTGCTATACAAAACCAGTTTTGTATTTTGGTATGGGTAACAGGTAAAATTGCTCCAAGGAAGAAGCAAGACCTTTTCTATTAAAAATGTTGTGAATTTCTAGTATCACCACTAGTTCTGTATGTTCCCCAGTCATAGTGGAGGGAAGAGTTATTTGGTAACAATCTGTAGAAGGGAAGTTAAGGGCCAGGGGAAGGGAAAAGCAGATAACGTTACCAATATGGCAAAGGGAATCTGGTGGCCCATCTAACTCGGCCAGGAAAAGCCAGGGAAACAGTCTGACTCTGTTGAAGAAGGCTGTAAAAGCATTCAGGCGGGTAGGATGCATCCTGGAGCAGGCAGGGTGAGCTTTGGGATCACACCCCGATAAACTGTGTGTTGTAAAGCTGCTCTGAGATCTTGGATTTCAGCTGGAGAAGGAAGTGACCCCTCTGACAGGTATTTTGCTTATTCTTACTATTCGTGCTGTCTTATTCTTAGCACTTTGCCTCATGCAGCAGAAGGAAGGAACTCTCTGGATGCAGCCTGGGCTTTTGTGTTACTCCTATATAAAGAGTGAGCTTGGGTCTTGGAAACCTTGAGGTCTATTATTGTCACAAGCCATGTGAGATGGGACAGGTGGGGACAGTGACTGATGGCAGCGGGAGCTCCCTGGCATCAGCAGCTGCCTGGGCACAGGAATAACCTGCTATCCTGCTGGATGATTAAGTATGGCTAGAATACATAGGGAAAAATTAAGTCATGTTATACAGCCCTTCCTTAGGCTAGGGCAAAAAAAAGATTCCCTGTAATCCAAATCCCTCGGCTTTGGATCACTGGTAGGCTGTGGAGCATGGCTCCTGTCTCTTATTTTCAGCAGTTAAATTACATCAACAGACTGCTGAGTTAAATCTGTTGCTATAATTAGCACCTGAGGGGGTGAGGAGATGGGCTCTGAAAGCAGGAACGGGATAAAAAGCTGTCCATGGGACGGGCACTGTGCAGGTTGGCTGAAATAGCTCAGGAAGCGGCGGGCGTCACAGTTTCCACCACGTAGGCAGGTTGGAATGGGTTGGGTGGAGAACTCTCATGTTTCCTATCTCATCTGTGTATAAGTATATGCAGGAGAACAGGATCTTAAATGCTGCGTGCCTGGCAAGGCAAAAGTGTGAATGTTATCCTTCCTCCTCAAGTCAGCCTCCCCTGTGTGTCCTTCAGAACTTTTCACTTCAGTTTCCACCTTCTTGTCGAGATGGGTCAGTGTGGATTTGTTGGGATGTGGACCTCCCTGCCCTCCTCTGCTGTTGGTGTATTCCCTTCTTGTGCATCACGCTCAGGATGCAGCACACTTACCTGAAATCGTGACATTTCAGAGGTGCATATCTAAAAGTCACAGCTTCTTGTGCTGTGGGTGCAGCCCCACGTCCCTCCCCTCGCTGTCCCTTACCCACTGGAGAAGCAGCAGAGTCCAGGGAATGGGGGAACTCTCCTTGGTGGCTCAAGACAAGACAAATATTACTCGTAAAGCTACAATTAAGCAAAAGAAACATCGCTCTGGATGTTGTGGAGGATGACAGTGTCATGCCAGTGCCCATGTAGGCATGAGGAAATGGGTCATGGGCTGGTAAAACAGTGTTTTGGTCGGTGGGATGCTTTCTTTGCTGTGGCAGATGCTCGGTGTCTCCCTTCAGGTGAGGCTTTGTAGTTTTTCTATAGGTTAGTGAGCTTGTATCTGCACAAGGCGTCTCTGGAGGCCTTTAACAAAGCACTTCAGTACCCTTCCAGCTTCAAACCTGCTGTATTTTCAATAATAAAAGAAGTTATTCCTGATGCAGATTCTGCCCATTTGCTGTGCTGCTGCCAAAGCTCTGGGCTGGTCTCCAGGCATTTTGGCACTGATTATTTTAATTGTTTCTTGATTTCAACATCCTGCTCTTTTCTAAACCTTTCTTTTTTCTTTTTTTTTCTCTTTTTTTTCTTTTTCCTCCCCTGCCGTGTGATTCTCCTCCCTTTATTCCCTTTTGTTCTCTTTCCTCTCCTCTTTCTCCGGATGCTTTGCTGTCTCCTTTTTACCTCTTTCCACCTCTCTTCCCGCTGTGGGAGCTAACTTGTGACTCCTTCCCACTGCTCTGGTGCTCTGCAGCTCCTCAGGAGGGCAGGGATTTCTTTGAGGCGGGTGGTTTGGAGGAAAAGGGGGTAGGTCACACCTGAGAACCGGAGAGCCTTGGGATCTCCCTCCTCAGCTACCGTTGCCCCCCTGGCTTTGGTGTCTCTGTTTTCCTCAAAGCTCAGCAATCATCGAAGATGTTGCAAAGTCTTTCTGACTGATTGTCCTTGTGGTTCCCTCCGTGGGCTGGTATTGAGTGGCTTGTGGGTTTGAGGCACTCTAAACCTGTCAGCCACTTTACAAATCTATGCAGTAACTCCTGTACTTACATTCCATGCCAGGTTTCTCCTCCTTGCTCATGTTTTTTGTCCTTGCTTCCTTCCACACCCTCCCTTGGCGCAACGTTCAGATGGCTTCTGCCTTCCCCTTTATGCCGAGCTGGTCTCTTCCCCACTGCAGGAACTCTGTTTTTTTTGAAAGGGAATTTTAAGTATCTAACAAAACAAAACCAATAACGAACTTGAGACTGATTCCTCCTGCAAATCTCTCTCCGTGACAGCCTGTTGAAAAGCATTTCTGCACTGCTCGAGTTCTAAGCGCCGGGCCACCCAGGAAGGAGTCAGCTGGGTGCCAGTGCAAAGCCTTTGGATCACCTAAACCTCACAAAGGGGCTTACGTGTTTTGTGTTTGGTACAAAAGCTTTGTGCTCAAGCTTTTGGGGGCTGGATTATATCCCTAATGAGCAGTTTCTAAACATACCTTTCTGACTTGGCCTAAGACCTCAGTGGAGGAGCTTGGTGTTCTTGCTTTGTACAGGATTGGACAAATTAATTCTCCATAAATACAATATAAGCACTTGTGGCGTTGACGTTTCCAATACTAATGATTAATCCCTTCATTTTACAGTTTCTTACATGCCTAATACAGCATTCTGAGCGTGAGAGAGACTTTTCCTCTTGGCTTGTCTAATCAAGTTGGTTTGTGATGTTGGGCGATGACATCACAAACCTGAGAATTCTGCTGTGCTACTTGTGTCTGAGCAGACACCAAGTGGCAGCAGATGAGAACTTTGAGGACACTGTGTGACACTGCACATCTTCCTGCTCTCCACATCACACGTCGGCTGCTGTTTTTTTTTCTCTTTTCCACAGTAGAGTAAAACTCCAAGTATGTGATGCATTTGGATAGGTTTTTGTAAATGCCAAGAAAATACTTCGAGGTCAAGAAGTCACTGACTCGCAAATAACTGGAGTCTGGGATGGCATATCTATATATTTCCCTTGTTCTTATACTCTTCCTAAAGCATTTCATGTTCTCATTGTGGTCCAGTCTAGTAGATATGTTCCTATGTAATTTTTCCTCTTTTGAATTGGATTTCAGTGTTTCTTCCAAAAGCAGTGCAAGTACTTTGCCTTACTCCAAATGTCAGGGAGCAAAAAGTTCAGCTGAGGTCAGGGGTGGTTTGGATAACACAGCTATACTTTTGGGTCCTGAACCTGCTAAGTAAATATTAGTAGAATACCTATCAGACTTAGAGTTTGTAGACTAAAGCTTGTGAGTGCAGCTGGGAAACACCTGGATGCCTAGAAGTGTGTTCAGTTCATCTGGAAGATGCAGCCTTTGAAGAGGGTTTATGCTGCTCTTGGGTAGGGTTGGAAGTGCACGAACCTTCTCCATTTGGGATCCTGTGACCTGTACCACGGAAAAACTTAAGCCTGAAACAGAAGAGTAGGTGGGTGTAAGAAGAGTACTGCAATGTTTTTGAGTTCTGCCAAGGACTGAAGTCCTTCTGGGACTTGGGTGCTGGCAAATTTATCGCCAATAGTACCAGCGCATGGTCTTTGCGCTTCAGAGATGTGTAGTACAGGTCTTTATTCTCTTTCTTTCTTTCTTTTTACTTTCTGCTTAATTTGTGTTGCATAATGACAGGGATATCTCTTCCTGCCTGTAATAATACTTTTTATTTTTCTTCATAAAGTAATTGTAATTGTACATCTCTCTATATTAAAGGTTGCTCGTGTCAGGGGAACCCAGGGAAATGCCAGTTGTGTGGCTCCTTGAGGAGCTGCTGGAGCTCATCTCACTGAGTCTAAGAAACCACTGGTTGCTTCTGTGTTTTCGCCAGTAGCTTTGCATTCCCTGATAGTCCTGAAACTGTTTTACTGATGCCAGCGTGCTGGGCAGGTGACAGGCTGGTGCTGCCGAGCCCCCCGGGCTGCCTCTTACTCCAGCTCCGTGAGAGAGGAGTGGGATATGTTACAACAATTTTTTGTAGGTTTTTTTTTTTTCCTTATTGATTTATTTCTTACTTTGTCACTGGGAAATGTGAAATCCATTTTTTTTTTCCAAATATGGTAAATGACCTGCTCTTCTCTTTCGTAGCAGCTTGAGTCTGGCTTTCTGTTGTGTGCTCTCGAGAGGAATTGCTCAGCTTTGGGTGAGGAGGCAGAAGATGTAGGAGGCAAAGTGTAGCTCTGGCTTTGGATGAGCTTCTGGCAGTGGCTGGTGGTCACAGCTACGTCCTGTGCAGGAGGCTTTTCCTAAGGCTTTGCGTGGCACAGTGTCACTCTCCCTGGCTTACCTGGGTCCTGTCATTCTCCCCATACAAACTGTCTCATCTCAAAGACCTGTAAACCAGAGAAGATTGATGGGAAACCGGGTCAGTCATACAGCGGGGTTTAAGAATATTGCAGCATTTTCTTCTGTTGCACACAAGGGTGAAACTCAGACAAACCAGGTTTTTATAAAGGAGAAAG
Source organism: Thinocorus orbignyianus (assembly GCA_013400375.1). NCBI lineage: Eukaryota > Metazoa > Chordata > Aves > Ciconiiformes > Thinocoridae > Thinocorus > Thinocorus orbignyianus. The sequence continues at coordinate 481,613 of VXBW01006290.1, read as the reverse complement.
ATGAGGGTGTGAGGACACCAGAACTACGGCAGGCAGCATCTGGGCTGAGACCTCAGTCTGAAACAGGACGGGGACCTGTACTTGCATCTCCTCTTGCTCAAGTGACCATTTCAGCTTCCAGCCATTGGCTTCTCTGCAGAAAAGGCCAGGCTCGCTCTAGTACGTTTGAGCCTGAAATTGTATATGGCACCTGAATCGAAAAGATTTTTTTTCTCTTAAAAACCAACCGACCAAACGTAACAAAACAAACTCAACCCCTCAGAAATTTCGAGATCAACTTAAAAGTAAAATTGATAAACAATTCTTACAAAAACCAAATTTCAACCAACTCTAAGAGAACGTTGTACCTGTGCTTCCAAACACAAATCTCTGCTAGGAGCACTGTGTTCACTGGGGGGCTTGTGCTGCAAACATGTATATAACATCCCCTTGATATCAACCCAGCTTTTAGTTAAAAAAAAAACACAAAAAAAACCCCAAAAACCTATCTTGCACTGTGGTGTAGAGATCCTTTAAGGCATTTTTAGCTATTAAATGTGAGTTCCCTGAAATAGTCATTGCTTTGCCCTCCCAGAAGCATCTCTGCCCCTTACTACGATGAGTCCCTGGAGGTGCCATGACAACAGGGCACTCTCAGGTGCTCACCGTGACTTGGATAAAATGTTTGATATTTACTGTGGTTGTATTTTAAATAGAGGAACAAAACAAGGAGCTAGAAAAATATAGCGGGTATTTTCAGAGGCTGTGAAGAACATTTCTGCTGGCTGAGGCTGGAAAGAGCTCTGTTTAGTCTTCCTGTCTGAAAAACATGCCTGAAGGACAGCAGCGTAGTCCAAAAAATCCTCAGATGCATCTGTACAGTAACAAAAATAGATATCTTGGTAGTGGGTAAAAAAGAATCCTAGTATTCTGCAAAATCTAATTAAGATGATGGTGGTGAAATGCTTTGGGATGTTTTAAGGGAACATTCCCACCTTTGTGCTCTGTCTTGTGCTTTCCAGCTTCAACCTCCAGTCCTTTCCCCGGTGCCTTGCAGATTCCTTCCCAGGGTAGGTGGTGGTTATGGGTGGCTGCATGAACACCCAGTACATTCCTCCTGTCCCTAACCCTGCTGGGCTGCCCTGGCTTGGTAATGGCCCGTACTGAAGCAGATTTACCTATTAGTCAATTAAAGCTAGAGTATAAAAGCTCGGCATGTGTTAAAGATGTGGGCAACCCTCTTTGGTTCCTCTGTGGCATACTTTCGTCTGAATCCTTTAGAGACGTATCCCAGCAGCGTTCCCAGGCAGGGATTCTGACCTTCTTCGCTGCCACAAACACATACTGAAATTGGGATATGAAGTGTAACAAGTCAAAGCTCTGTATTTCAAAAGGTACTTTCTTGTGTTTCTTTTTTACCTGGTGAAAGTAAAACACCTACCTGTATGCTCAGCGTAAGGGGAGGCGGAGTAGGAGGGGAATGCCATCTGTAGTTTGGAAATGTGTTGAACATTTTGCATGTTGTTAGAAGAAGTGACAGACCCTCTCTCCCAATTTATCACTCTAAGGCTGGGATTACACCTCTTGCTCTCTGGAACGTTTTAGAGGCTGCAGTGGGGTCAAAACCAAGCATTGAATGTGTCCTCAGTGGTGTTCCTCCAGGTGCTGTACTGCTTGGCAGGTGTGGAGGGCTATGGACAAGCTCCATTTCTATAAATATCTGTCTTGCTGCACTGCTGGTTAGAACTGAGTTTGTTCAGTGTCTTGCGAAACAACAAACATTTTTGAGCCATGCTGCCTTACACGGCTCACATCTTGCTTTCCTCTCTTCTATTACCTGATTTGGAGTTTTCTGTCAGAGGCCCAGAACGTGCTTGGAAACATGTCTTTAAATGTCTTCACTTGCACGCCACATCCCACGTGTACTGAGCTGAAGCTGAATTTAACTCCAAACTGTTCAAAAACTCTCTAGAAGTTTACAGAGCCCCAGCAGAGTTCTGAACCAACTTTGTTATGTATTTCCTTCTTAACATCTTCAATTCTAGCTAAAAGGTAAGGGAAAATCCCTCTTTGTGTTTTCATTTTGCTGGCAGTGGGAAGGTGACAGGACACTGGGCAGTGCATCCCTTGCAGATGCCTTTACACGGATGTGTGTCTTCCCCTGCAGCCACCTGCATGTGCCCAGCCTGAAGGGGAGGTCCAGCAGGCCGTGGGGACATGGTGGCATCTGATGGGCACCCTGGGCAGCCCCAGCTCAGGTGGTCCCAGCAGGGGACCTGATTTTCCACTGTTTTGAGGAAATCTTTCCAGTCGTGTTTCAGTTTACTCAGTTGTGAAGTGAATGTGAGTCCTTTCTACCTCTCTAACCCCTATAAAGAGTCGTTGAGATGTGGTGTTGGGGGATACGGTGTAGGGGAGAACTTTGTAGAGTGGGGCTAATGGGTGGACTCCATGATCCCAGGGATCTTTTCCAACCTGAATGATCCTTTGATTCTATTTCTATATAGAATGTAGAATCCAGAATTGCAGTCTAAAACTAAACCCAAATCACAGAATTGTTCAAAGAACAGGCATAAAAAATATGTCTTGACTTTCAGTCTGCTTTTCTCTTTTTTCCTTTTCTTTTTTTTTTTTTTAAACTGTATTCAAGATTTCTCCTGCTTCATGTTAAATAACAGTTTCCATTTCTAGATGATACACTGAGGGTTCATGCTAGCTGCAAGCTGCAGGTTCAGGAGGAGTTCTAATTATATTTAAATATCTGAGGCTGACAAATAGCTCGGTCAGCATCGGCAAAGTGTGCTTGTAGTTGATAGTTTGTTTGTGAAGTTATAAATAGGCTTGTCAGAGCTCTAACCTGTGCCAGGCAGATATTTGATCTTTAACATTGACTGGTCTCACAAGCCTAGGAAAAGAGTGATTTCTATCTAGACAAGATTGCAGAGTTAAGAATAATGATGCAGCCAGAAACAATAGCAGTCTTTAACGCGTTCAATTGGTTGGACCCTGTCTCCTAATGGCCACAGAAGCAGATGGGGAGGGAGCAGAGGAGAACACAAGTGAGGGTGAGGAGCAGCACAAGCTGGGGGTGACTCTGGACAGGGTCAGCCAGCCTGTGCCACTCTGGGAGACAGGTTGTGTGGCCATTTGCAGCTCCCTGGTTTTAATAAGGGCTATAGCCCGTGTGTCCCTACACAATTACATGTTTTAAATGGTTGGTGGCTGGTGACTACACTCTGGGGTTTTACATCTGTCATGTTCTTGCCTGCCATCCTTAAAGTGATCTTGCTGCTAACTTCTGTAGCACAAACCAGTGGATGATCTCTATGCTGTGGTGTTACTTCAACTTTTGGGTACATACATGCATTATATGTTTCTTTAGACATTCTCTGGTACAAGGCACAGGGTACATGATGCATTCAGATGTAGGAAATGTGTGTTTCTGGAGCACTGGCCTCCCTCCCCATTTACCTGGGGCTGGCATTTTCTCTGTTATGGACACTGTTTTTGCTGCCAACTGTTGAAGGTGCCTTCTTGTGATGGCAGGCACGTTGTATCTAAGACAGCAAGGGAAAAAAAAGTATTTTGTTGAGAAGAAAAATAGAAACAAACAAAGTTTGGAGTCTCTTCTTCTCATCTCCTGAGTCTCTGCTTATTCCTGCTGCTGCCATCCCTATTCAGCACTGCCCAGGCAGCTGGGACTGGCCTGAGTGCGACGGTTACATCTGGCCTCGAAATTCCATGTAGCCCTAAGGTGATTCCCATTGCCATTCTGGATCTCAGAGTACCAGGGCTTATGTTTCACATGAAATCCTTATGCAGTGAGTATGTATTGCCTGTTTTCCGTACGATTTTCAAAAGTTTCGAAGAACAGCAATGTAAGTGTGTACTTTGTCTTAAAAGGGAGAAACATAATTCTATTCAGTATTAGTCAAACCAGAAAAATACCCTCGCTTTATTCTCTTCTTCCTAATAAGTCACAGCATCCAGAAAATGTTGAGAGAGGAGAGGTAATGTATTTCTGAATGATCTCCTCCCCTGGGAGGCAGTGCTCCGAGTTTTTTGTGCTGGAGTTGTCACCATTGCCTGTGTAGAACCTTTCCCCTTCCCCAGGGTGTTACCAACCACCAGACAGGAATATCCGAACAGCTGAGATGCTCCAGAGCATTTTTTTGAAAAATAGATCTTTTGGTACATGCTAACAATGCTTAGAATTAAAAATCTACAGTAACTAGTGTTTGGGGGAAAATGCAGTATAATAATAGTATGTTGGCAATTTTTCATAAGGCTGATGGTTTTCAGAGCTGTTAATTATCTGTGGGTTTTCTTTGCTGGAGCTATAGGGAGATGCTTCATGAGGAAAAATGGAACGGAAGCCAAAGAGTGATTGTCTCAGACTGTCTGTCAGAGTTGTGGTAAAATACTGAGCACACAAGCTGCTGCTGCATGCTAAAAGAGTCTGCTTGGAGATGCTTGCTGATTGTGGCGTCCGTAAAGGAAAGCATGTGGAAATCTCCATCCCAGTGAGCTCTGGGGCTGCCTAGGAGTCCTCCCAGGTTGGAATTGCCTGGTGATCAACTGAAATGTCATTTTCTGTCTTTTGTGTGTACTGCATTCATCAGAAGGCTACAAGGGCTTTCCTGTGCCATATATGAGGCAGCACGTGTGCTCAGACCCTCTCTTTTACAGGGTTAGATACTCAAATGGTTGAAGAACCAACCATGTTCACCTTCTACACTCTCCTGAAACCCTTTGGAGTATGTTTTAAAACATAGAAGAGGTTCAAATATACTGGGATTTGTTTATTTTACCTGTGGAAACAACCAGATGTTTGCAAAAGGGTGTTTTCTTCAACATTCATTTCTTTGAGTAGAGATTTCAGTCTGATCAGTAAAGGAAGTTTAGTACATTCAATTCTTTTGGCATTAAATTTCAAGTTTACAGTTGGATAAGAAAATAAAAAGTAATGCTATGACACTCTCAATAAAAGATGCTTATCATTCTAAATGATGCTACAGTGCCTGGGATTTGAACAGTGGTTTTGAACAACAAAGCAAAAATTTTATATTTTTTGCTGCCATCAAAGCATCAACCTATTACTTCAAAGATGCTACTTGCAATCGTCTTGGGATGCGAGTTATTTTTGGCTACTTTTAAAACTCCTACTTTTCCTTTATTTTCAGATTGTCTAGAGACAGCTGAAACTTGTAAACACTGAGGAAAACTGTACAGAACCCATTTTTACCCCCTGGGTTTTACTCTGTGAACTGTGACTGAGCGATTCTTGAAGTGAGTGTGGAGTCAGGGCTCGAACTTTCAACCAGATACGGACAGAAGGTGGCCGGGTTACAATCTGGATTGATTTTCAGGTTCAGTTGTGAGTTGGGACGTAGGACCAGAGAGAATATAAGTCTGGATCTCGATGTGATGCGAACTGATGAAATTCTGATTCTGTGCGTTTTTATTCTATAGGTGCTTGTGATATAGAATTGAGTTAGTCAGTAAGAAATATTTCACAAGAGCTTACTAGAAGCCGATGTAAGATCAAAGAAGGCTTAAGTCAATGAATTGTGCAGGTTTTTACCATACGTCTATCGTGGACAGTCAGCACTCAGTCAGTCTTCATGGGCAGCTGTGTGATTTCATTTGTGTTACTCCTTTCTTAGAAGTTTCTTGTTACTTAGAGATTTGGCCTCAACAGCGGTCGTTAGGGATGCACACGGGAGCACAGGTTTCAGGGAGGAGTTTGCTCTGGTCATTTGTTAGCAGCTGGATTTGCTGTGGTGATGCAGGATCACCCTAGAGTGCATCAGCCAAGCACCCCTGGGAGGAGGAGGAGGAGGAAGAGTGGAACTGCAGTGGGCACATGTTGTGAACTAAAGTGGAAAAACACCCTCTGCTTCCAGTTTATTTCACTGTAGGATTTCTCACCTGCTGAAATAAAGTGGCCGTTTGGCTCCTGGTAGGCTGAAAACTCCCAGAGCACTGTTGCAGAGCTCTCTTCCTACGCTTTCTCTTAGGGGATAATAAACTGTTTTGCATTAGGGTTTGAGATTCAGTTTTGGGCTTTCCTCCCCCTCCACACCCTGGATACCCAATAGATTGACTTCTTTTCTTGTTGTGTGCACTAGTGAGGGGGAAAATCTTGGTCCATTGAGAAGGACACAGCCAGATTGCCAGTGCGGCAGAGAAACTTCCCCTGATGCACGACTGCAGGGTCTTCTCCTGTTGCTTTCCCTTTGCAGTCAAGGTTGGCAGGGGGTGGTGCACCAAGGACCATCCCTTCCCATGATTCCAGCAGGGATGCTGCCATGTTCCTTTCTCCTTATCCCTTCATTCTCATCGGGTGAAGTGGGTGCAGACTGGGTGTGCGCTCCCAGGGCAGCGCCCAGCCTGTGCCTGCATCCCCCCCAGCAGCACGGGAGGATGCGGGTGGTACCTCGCCTGTGGGAAACCTGGCAGCTCACGGCCATTGCTTATAGAAAATACTGTCTGCACCAAAATTTTCAGTCCTCCGTGATGAATTATTACTTCTCTTTCAACTCCCCAGCTTGCCTCAGCCCTTCAAGGAGAAGAGCTGGGCTGCAAATAAAAGCTTCCACTAGCAGAAACTCATTAACTTATTTTGGGTACTTTGGCAGAACTTCATATCTATAAAATGAGATGCTCCCAAATATGATATCTTAAAAAATTAAAATAAAATAGTGCAGTGGGTCTGTGGTCAGCTGCTGGATTTATAGTGAGTTATTCTGTGACAGCTGTGACGGATGGCTGTTCCAGCCCAGTGCAGCTGAACGCTGAGAGACAGCTACTTTACCAGGGGTCTCCAGCGAAGCTCTTGTTTGTCTTCGGGGCTGAGCTTTGAAAGAGGCAGGTAACATCCCATGTTGGAGCTGACTAATTAATCTTTCTGTGCAAGGATTCCCTCTGGTGTTACCCCCAAAGTCCTACTGTGTGCAGCCGTTGCCATGGCAATGATAAAAGGCTGCCCCAGCTGCCTGCCTTTCTCCTCTTCATATTTTTCTTAAGGAAAAATAAAAGCTGAGACATACTTCCGAGCAGATTTTGGTGCCTGTGGAAACTCTGATCTAAGCTGAAAGGTCTCCTGAGGAAAACATCCTTTTGTCTATCCCCAGCTCTCTCTGCTCCCGGCTGCATCACCCCCGTTTCAGGCAGGCTTGCTCGGCTGACATGTGGCAGCAGAGCCATGGGGGCACGGCTGTGAAGTGTGAGCCTGCAGCGGGGAAGGGATGGGCTTGGACAGCTGGGGTGGGGACTTTGATCCCAGGGAGCTACAGACACCTCCTGTGGGCATGGACAAGTCCTTTTGGGTCTGCGTGATCAAAGGCAGTTAGATCCACAATTTTTTTTTTTATTATATATAGACAGGCACTGGACAGGAGTTTTTTGGATTTCTTTTTCCCCTACAAGCATTTGAGGAGTTTCAGTTGCCTTTTATCTCATTTGAGCACCTAACCAGCTCTGACACATCTTAAAACCTGAGCAGGTACCCATCTGCCTTTTCTGTATCTAAAGACTTTTAAAAGTTTGGCTCATAGTACACTCTGTTTCCTTCTCTGTAAAATAGAGTAGGATGGATCAGAAAGGATAAGGTTCGTCCCTAACGATGAGGAGAGGCACAAGGACTATTTGGGGATAAAAAGGAATAATATATATGAAATTACTGTCAAGTCTTTTACCCAAATCAGATCTTCAGGAGTGACTACTGGAGTCATCTTTCTATTGCTTGCAGCTCCGTTACTCAGACAGTCTGTGGCCTCCTGGTTTGGAAAAAGGAGCTGATGCTGAAGGATCCCTTTATGCCAGATCAGTTCAGAAGGAGCACAAAGATGACGACTGACCTATGGGCTTATGCCTGTGTCCGTAGACATGCTCAGAATGAAATCCTAGAGACTGGTATAATCTCAGCTCTGCAATAATGCCTATGGTGGCATCAAAGTTTAATATTTGGAAAGTCATCTCCCGATAGTTCCCTGAAGCTATTCAGACACTCCTTCACTCTTCACCTCCTCAAGACAGCAGATTTTATGTCCAGAAGGGAGCACTAAAGCAAATTATTCACCAGCCTCCTCGTTGAACATCTTTCCTGCCCCTTCTCAATGGGTGAAAATGGAATTTTTCAAATTCTGGTGGCCATAATCCTTTTATAGAAAGCTCTCAAACTCTCTTGTTCTCCAGAGCTGATGCCTGATAAAAAGCATCACACCAGATCTTTCCCTGTGGCTGTGGTACCCTTGTGCCTCCTTGTGGCTTCATCTTTTCAGAATGCATCCATCAAAAGTCAGCACGTGCTCTTTTGCTCTTGTAACTGTAAATAAGGCTGTTGACACCAGAGAAGCTTTTCTAAAGACTTCACTTAAAAAAAAAAGAAAAAAAAAAAAGCTAAAATCCTGTTAAATAGGATCATTTATGACTGATGTTTGTATGTGGAATGTCAATGTAAAGCTGTAGGATTTTATGGATATCTTTGGTTTAAGTTTGAAATGATGATAAAAAGGTCTTCAGTCTGTAGCTTGAGGGTATGTGTACAGCACCTTCCAAATTTCTTTAGCTACAGAAAGATAACCTTTCCTTTAACAGATCTCCAAACATTTTCAAAGTAACTGTATTCAATTTCAGAGCCTACAGTGTTATCAAGAACTCTTTTGCTACCCTACGCGTGGTAATGCTTCTGTACAGTATTTTCTCTTTTTTTTTAAATACATCCTATCTGCTTAATTTCTTCTACTTATCATGTTCCTGCAGGGCTGGTCAAGCATCCTGCTATCACCAGGTGCACGGGGAAGAAACACAGCCCTGGCAGGCCACTGGCCCTGCTCCTTACATCTTGTCCCTGCATCACCTCTGCCCTGTGAAGTACAGAAGCGTTCGCATTCAAACGCTGTCCCACATAAACAGATGGCTCTCAAGCCCCGTAGATGACACATCATTTCCACCCACGAGCTGAAGCTTTGAAAAATCTCAACTGAAAGGCAGACTAGGCTTTATATGACTGTGTGGTTGTGCCTTAGCACGAGGCAAGGGACAACCTTGTGCTCAGGGACACACAGAAGAACTCAATCAAAGCATTTGCATCAGGAGTGAAGTCACTGTGCAAAAGTTCCACTCCTGTGTCTAGGGCAGGTGATCAGGAGTGAGAGGCCACAATGGTTGCCAGAGTTTTCACGTCCCAGAATCAGGCAGAGCTCAGAGAGCCAGTCTCTGATGGGGGATGGCAGAGCTTTGTGTTCTTTCCCTTGTACACAAGCAGATAAAGACTTCAGGTGAATTGTGGTTGAATGTGACTGTGTGAGTGATGATCCCGGTAGTCTGAGGAAAGCTGAAGGAAATATTTTCAAGTATTTTCAAGGAGAACATTTTTAATCTATAAAAACTACTGGCTATGAAACTGAATAGAGAAAGAAAATTTTCAGGCATCCTATACCGCTAATCAGAAGAGTTAAAAATTTTTTTTATTATATACTTTAAGTATCCAAAGGTCAATGGCAATTTAAAAAATAATGTGTTCATTTCATGGAGGGTTTCTGAACAACAAAAAAACCCCACCACTAAAGACTTTGCAGATACTTTCCCTGTTCCAGACTAGTTATTAAATGTTACAGGCAGTCATCTGGAATGCCGGAACCCATATTAGCAGGAACTAGTGTGGAGTTTTCATGGTGGGCAAGCTACAAACTGATGGGATTAGCTACTTATTGTCCTTGGCTCAATTTTTATGTTTGCCAGGGCTTGGGCAGAGAGTTGCACAGCCCACTTTCTTTCTCCGTATTCAGAGAAGATGTGTCATGTGTTTGCTTCGGGTTTGTTGTTGTTGTTAAAGGTGGTACGGTCTGGCCTTGCCTTGAGAAGTTGTTTCCTATAAATAATTGGGAGTTATGTTTGTCACGTCAGCACTGGGTGAAACCCTGCCATACTTTATTCTTAAACTAAAATCTCTCTTTTCTGAACTGTATCTTTCTCTTTTACTGCATCCAAGTGGAATTAAAAAGGTTGGGTGGTAACGAAGCAATGTTCATAACAGGTATGTCAAGAAGGAGCATCAGGCCAGTCCTGAACATCCCTTATTTTGTATGCTGTCAATCAGTGAAATGCCCTGGGAGTGATGGAGTGAGCCTGTAATCAGCGCAGAACAGATGTGTGAATCTTGCTTAATCCTATTTGACTTGTCATTTTAATGACTTGGGTTTGGGGCTGAGCTGTTGCAGAGGGCTCCAGGAGATGCTGCTCCTGCTTTTAAATTCCTTTAGTTTCGTATGTTGTGCAATTGCTAAACAAGCCGTAGTCTGCGGGGTTGACTTGATGTGAATTCTTTTGTTATTCCTCCTGTGCCTTGGTTAACAGGACTCAAAAGCCACACCACAGTTTAGATAATGAGTTGGATATACTTTATCAGAAACAAATGTGCTTGGCATCTGCATTTCTTTGAAGTGGAATAATTTGGGGCCAAGAATTGCTTGGCACTTAGATGCTGTCTGAACCCCTAAGTAATAAATCATTTTGGCTACATAGGCTGACAGCAGTAGGACAGCTTTTCTTCTGCATTTGACACCAGTCTTCAGCTGCCTCCTGTCCTATCTCACTCAGCTGCCATTCTCATTATGAAGAAAAGTTTGTTTTCATAGTTGACATTTTGTATGACCAAGAATGGAGCTTACCCTTTTGCTTTGGATGATCTGGAAGAGCAGCAGGAGAGGAAAGTGAATTGGAGACTATATGGCTTCTCTCAAAGTTTCTATGGTGAGAGATCATCGGTAGCAAGTAAAGACTGAGGACTAGGTCGGCTGCAACAGCCCTTGCTCTCTACCTTGGCTTGTTCCCTGGTGCAGAAAAAAAGAAGTCTGCATTTCTTATCTAAGCACATAAAGCCCATGAGGTGGAGCTCGTACAGGAGAAAGAGACTGTAGGACAGAGAAGGGAAAGCTGCCCTTTGATTTCCTCATGCTTCAGTGGCCAAAACTGGGGAACTTGGCAAAGATGAGCAGAGCCTGCGTGGGAAAGCAGGACTTTACCACTTTTGGGAAGGTACTTGAATTCTAGATTAGTGCATCAATTCTGAGAATCCCAACAAATAAACCAACCCTTTTTTCATTATTTTGAATACCGGTTGGGCCTGAAGTCCATTACCCAATTAGTGACGGATCTCATTTGGTGTCACTGAAGTTTTTAGTTTCTCTTGATTGTAGTAATTTTGCTTAGATCTCATTCATACCTTGTTCCATCGACTTGTCATTACATATTAGAGTGATGAAATGTGCATAGATGATGCTTTCCTGGCACCTCTGTGTAGAGCAGTGGGTGGAAATCATGGTACTCTGCCCAGCGCAGAGTGCACTTCCCAAGGCTGCCTGTTTTGTCACTGCTGTGCCAACCAAGCCCCCTTAGAACATGCAAAATATAAAGGGTTATTGCAGTTGACTGCACCCATCCCATTCCTGTCTTGTATAGTTAAGCATCCTTTGAACATAGACAGTAGGGCTTTTTGATCTCCTGGCCCTACTTGAACATTGCTTTGGATAAGAATTACCCTTCTAGTCCAAATTCATACTCTCTGTAGCATCTGGGGAGGTATCACCCGTTCAGGCTTGTATTTGAATGGTAGGTGCTAATTTCAGACAAGTGTCTATCACTTGAACATAAAGTGTGCAGCTGCAGCAGCCCCCAGATGATTATTACCTCCAAGTGGCAGTCATTTGGTTCTTTCTCCTTTTTTTTATCCCTCTGGTATTTGTAGGAGTACCCACGGTATGATTCATTTCCCCTACCTCCAGCTGGCTGAAAGGTAGATGTTTAGATCAGCACTTACTCCAGGGCCCAGTTGCAGTCAATGGGGAATGATCCAACTCTCCAAAGGACAATCTGTCCATCAAAGAGAAAATGGGATAGATTGCTTATTGCTCTTCACTGACTGTTCTTTAGTCTCAATGTCTAAATTTTTGATGGACAAAATATGAAAAATGAAGGCCAAACAGAAAAATGGATCTGCTAGGGGATGTTTGTGGTCCCACTCTATGCTACCAGGGGTTGGTTAGCATAGAAATGGATGTCACTAAAGTAGCTGCTTTGCTTGTTACTAAAATGTGGCCATTGCTTTTATTTTCCTATTTTAAAGCAGTCTCTATCATTAGACTTCAGAATCCTTCCTGTGTAGCCAGCACAGAAGAGATCTATTTTAGAGCATCTGAGGAATTAGCGATTCCATCAAAACCATTTCTCTTTGTCCTTGGAAATGCGAGGTAGGATACCTTGCTTAGGAGACCTCATTTAATAACTGCAGCAGCTGCTAATTGAGCTGGAGGGCTGTGTACCGGAGTGGCAGGCAGCTCTCTTGCGGGTGTGTAGGAAAATTAGCTCTTTCTGGAGGCAGTTGAGTCTCAATTATATTTGTTCAATTGGTGATTGCTTGCTGACTCATTGAAAATTTGGCACCATTCAGCTGGGTTGGGTGTTCAGGTTGTAGCTCATATCACAGACTTCATTTTCAAAGAGCTTGTAGCTGCAAAGAGATAGGAAGGTGTATATGCTTTGAGTCGTTTTGGAAAAAACTCTGCACAACTTGCCCTGGGTATCTTGAAAAATAAAAAAAGCTTAATTAAGCATGCAATTTTAGTAAAACATAGGGTTGTTTGCTTTTTGACTTTCGATTTTTTATTTTTTTTTTCATTTGTATTGAACATTTTGCTACTGGTTTGACGTAGTTTCTGCTCAGTGCTGTGGCATTCTGGGGCTGTTGAGACCATTGATTCTCTTGCATGTGATTCCTAACTTAGCAACTGCTTTACTGATGTGGGAAGTTAGTTCATAGATAGATGTGGAGCACAAAGGTGCATCACAAGCACTCATTTCTAACCAGAAACACTTCATCTCTTTGAAATGTTAGGCTCAAAGAACAGATTTTTCTTGCAGTTTCTGTGTGAGTGCTCAAACAGATCTCGGGTATCAAAACATGAGAAAGAAAACATGTTTTCTTTAGTCTGAATTTTAAGAAGCATCTGGGTTTTGGATGCAATTGTCCCAAGGACCCTTTAGCTCCTGATTTAGGGACACTCCCTAGAAGTTTGGTTTACCATTGTGATTAGTGCAATCCTGTGAGCACAAGACAAGAAAATCTCACGGAAGTCCCACGACCCCAGCAGTGAGTACTGTTGTCACCTTAACAAACTGTGGTGTTAAATGTCTTTTAAAATAACCACTAAAGTAGTCCTACTTATTACTGCAGTTGGCTGTTCCCTAATCCTTGCATATAGAATCATAGAATGGTTAGAGTTGGAAGGGACCTTCAAGATCATCCAGTTCCAACCCCCTGCTCTGGGCAGGGACACCTCCCACCAGACCAGGTTGCTTAAGCCCCATCCAGCCTGGCCTTGGTCTTAGAAGGAGCATATTAAAAACCATGGCATGCACTGTGAGATGGGGGCTCTTGTATGTATATGTGTGTGCATGTAAAGACAATTTTCAGATTCCAGTTTCTACCTTAGTATTAGACCGATTTATTTATTTATTAATTTTTTTTAATGAGTTGCCTTGATTTCCACTGCACACGTTATGATAAATCACTCTTAGTGACTTGTGTTGTGACTTGCACTGTGGTGCTGTTGGAAAACAGTCATGCCAGAAGAGCTGTGCTCTGAGCTGGCTTCAGAGGCAACGCAGCACCAAAGAAACAAGTGCTCCTGCACACAAGCAGTAACTCTTCCTGCACGTGTCCTCCCGCTCCCCACTTTTGCTCTCCACTCATCTGTCTTCAGTGTCTGCAACATCATTATCTGGTGATGCAAAGTGCTCTCTGGCCATCTTTATCTGCTGCCTTGACTGCAGTCACTTCTTTTCTGGACTCCAAATCTCTGCTTGTAGGACTTCTACATGCAGAGAATGATGCTGTTGCTTCTCTTGGCCTCAGGATCATCACTTTTCCTAGTCAGTAGGTAACTCATAAACTAGCAAAATGGATGTAGTTACAGCCTGGGAAGGGACAAAGCCCTGGACCTCGGGAAACTGGTGTTTTGGAAAACATTTTTCTGATCTTACAACTTATTGTTGGTAAATAATATTAAATTTCCCCAAAGCAGCACATATTACTGTAAAGACCTACATACCAAGTGCATGAAGTGAGATTTCAGGTAGCCCATTTGTTTTACTGAATGCAAAAGTGACAAATGTTTCTACTTAATGGGGATTTTCCTCTGATTATTTAGTTTTGCTGGAGATGCAGTGCTGTTTATTCGTGTTGATGTAATTATAGTAACAGAAAATGAACTATGCTAATTTGCCCTGTGAGGATTATGACATGTCTGTAAAGGAAGTAGATTTAGAATTAGGGCTTTTTTTCTGGTGTAGAGTACAAGAAATATAAGGTTGTTGCAGGGAGAAGATGGGCTGTGTTGTGTGCTTGCACTTTCATTGAAAAAAAAATTAACAAGAAGTTTACTGTTTTGAGCAGTGTCTTGTACTCTTTTAGATCAGTGATGGTTGCATATGCTTTCATACCGTCCATGAGAGTAGGCCACAGCATTTTTTCCTACAGGCACTGGATTGATTATTTTTTCTTGTTGTAGTTGTTGTTTCTGTTTTTAAACTATATCATAATGTAGATTTATCAGAGGAGAAGCCTTGGGGCAATACGTCTCCTCCTGGTGCATGCAAAGCTTGGGAGATGTGAGGGGTTTTTATTCACTGAGTGATAATTCATAAGCATAATGAAGAAAAAATGCAAGAGTAGTGTTCCTGCAGGTGCGTGTATTCAGAGGTGGAGAAGCAGCACCGAGGTGATCTGACCCACTGTCTCACATGGGAGGAGAAAAGGGCAAAGAGGTTCTTGTACCAGTGGGGAACATGTTGTGGCTGCTCACCTATCCCATGTCTCGGGGTTTGGTTGAACCCCAAGCCCAGTTCTCTTGCTTTTGGCATTCAACACAGTATCTGAGTTATCTTCTCCAGGAGATCCATGAAGTTGCAGTGTGTCTTGCTGGCCCAACTGGGTATGCTTCGCAGGAGGAAGCTCATGAGGGCTTCGACAGTGCTGGGTTACCTCTTGCCATCTGAATCTGTTCCTTTCTCCTGCTCTGGGAATGCCCAGAGGAAACCTGGGGAGACTGCAGCCCCTACGTCAGTCTGACACATTGTCAAATTGAACGTGGAGATACAGCAGAAGTACTAATTACACAAAATTATTTGCTGTCTCTGTGCTATGGTGGCCCTCCCTGGGTCGGGCAGCATGCTGCTGCTTCTCTTGTATTGAATCAACAGATTTCCTTCAAAGTAGGGTTAATACGGTGTCTGGGAGAAGTGTTTCCAGTGTAACTACAACCTCTATCAAACTGTTGCTTTTTCACATTAAGTATTGTCCACAAAGAGATCGTTTTCTGTTTCTTCTTCCCACTTAAAACCTTCATTTTCTATGCTTGCTGTCTGAAAGCATGTGGCACTGCAACCATGCTCCGACAGCTTGCTGTGTTCAGAGGGCGGGAGGAAAGACACCTGAAAACTTCGAAATATTCACAGTCTGTTGCTGGACTTCCATAACTTTACCAGGGTTTTCTGGATAATTTCATTGAGACTGCTGCTGGGGATTCTCTCGGTGGCATCACAAGCTCCACACAGTGAAGGTTCAGGGCTTTCCAGTCACCAACGTGATATCCACACAGTGGGAACTTTGGCAGTTGGCCCCTAAAAAGCTAGAATGCTATTAGAAAGCATTTGCGTGAAAAAACATCTACAAAACCAAGAGGAACATCCCACCTCCGAAGCCTTGGCAAAAGTCCACCTGAATCCAGGCTGAGATGAGCTCCCCAGACACCCTGGACTGTGGGTCCCCTGGAGGAACCGAGACCATCCAGGCTGGATCCCTGTTTTGGGGCCATTTTAACATTTGACACCTGTATCCAAAAGCTTTCTGTTGTCACTTCAGGTAGAGTTATGGAGTTTGAAAGCTGACATTGGGGTTAGGATCTAAATTAGAAAGAAACTTCCGAAAAGAGGAGAGCGTGCTCTCCTGCACCCTTGTGCTCTCTGTTGTGCTGCCTTCATGGTGCTGCTCTCATTCCTTCCTATTACAATTGTGAACACTGCTGTCAGAGACCACTTTGATCCCAATTATCTGTAATTAGGAGTAGAAATGACTGTCCAGCTAACAGCTATTGCTCTACAAATGTATTGCATTTTTCTGAAGCCATGACTTTTGTGGACATGACCAAAACAGATTTTCCTGCCTTTTTAACTTATTAAACATGAAAAAACACCCCCACTTGCAGCTGGAAAAAAAATAAATATCACTTTTTAACCATAGCATACACTCTTTGACGTTAATCCTATTTGAAAACATTACTGAGATGCAAGCTGTTATTTCCAAACCTGCAGCAGAGTTCATGGCAGTGTCCCTGTGCGTGCTTCACGGGTGAATTAAATGTTCACAGATTGTTGTCCTTCTGCAAAGGAGAGTAAATGAAGCAGTTTCAGAGAAAACCATTTTAGCCTGACGTAGTGCAACTTTTTGTTTGTTTGTTTTTTCTATTTTCAGGCTTCTTTAGCAGCTCCAGGCATGGCTGTGTTTGCCTTGGGTCAGGCATTCTCTCTGCCCGCCGTCCCCCTGCCTTCATTTAGGCTCCTCCAGTAGTTGCCAGTTATCTATAGGAGTTTGTTGGAGGGTTTGTTGCCATGTCTTTATGGCACAGACCTTAGGTGAGGGGGAGAGTTACATAGATCCCTACTACTGCCTGTAACCCAATTAACTACTGTGTTTTAAGAAATTACTGAAAGGTTCAGGAGTGTTATTTGTCTACTTCGAGTTGCACCCTTCAATCTTACCTTTACTTTTGCAGCTGAATGGTGCGTCTCCTAAATCTTGTTCAGCTCACCCTCCCTTGTCTTCCTGCCCCAACAACTTGGAGCTTTTATGAATTTTTTGGATGTCTTGCCGATGCCAAGAATTACACCATGGCTTTTGATTAAGAATCACACTCTCCCAGTTATTTCCATGCACTTCTAAAGGTTATAAAGAGATTTTGCAGTAGCAATTAATTCTTTTTAGCCCATCCTCCATACTTTGTGGAATGATTTTGAAAAGATGAATGTGCTTCAGTTCAGTGTTGATGCAACCTTTTAGTGTTTTCTGTACTGAAATATTGGGCTAATGTATCAGTTAATGCCACCCAGCTTTACTCCTGGCTAGGCAGGGGCTTGCTGTATGAACCCTAATTGCTTACGCTGTTTTCAAGACTAGAAAGTGAGTTACATTAATCACTTTTTGCAAATAGTTTCAAAGTTATAAACCATTGATCAATAAAGGTGAGAGAAAAGACTGGAGCCTTCAGGGAACAAGTAATACATTCATTACTGTGAACAAATTCAATACAAGGAATGAATCAATGTCATAACTTGCTAGGAATGTATCACATATTGTCCCAAGTTATCTAGTGCAGACCAGACTGGTATTTCTTTCATGTGGTATCTGAAAAATGATTGTTCTTCCTCCAGTGAATTGGTGTTTGATATTTTCTGCAGACGAGAATATGAGACAATAATGAGAGGGTCAAACGCTGCCCTTCCATGGGCACAGAGCCGGTTTGTTCAAGTCATAGAATCATAGAATGGTCAGAGTTGGAAGGGACCTTCAAGATCATCAAGTTCCAACCCCCCTGCCATGGGCAGGGACACCTCTCCCTAGAGCAGATTGCTCCAAGCCCCATCCAACCTGGCCTTAAACACTTCCAGGGATGGGGCATCAACAACTTCCCTGGGCAACCTGTTCCAGTGCCTCACCACCCTCACAGGAAAGAATTTCTTCCTAATATCCAACCTAAATCTCCCCTCTTCCAATTTAAAACCATTACCCCTCATCATCAGCTTCCCTGCCCGCATCTCACTGTGTTACCTAAATTCCATATTGATGGGAGCCCTCCAGAAAGTAATACAGAATGGCAGCCCTGAGTCACCAGTACCAACACCGAGACAAGTGCATTGTGTGTCACAGAAAAGCTTGAATTAAAAAAAAAAAAAAAAAAAAAGGTAATTATTTAGAAAGTAAAAAAGGCTGTGCTGGGGAACACCTACTAGGACGGACATAAAGCACTTTACCAAGCCTGCCTGGGAGACAGGAGCTTGACTGGCACTGGATCCATCATCTGCCACCAATGAGTATGTGGCATTCATTTCTCAGGTGTGAATAATTTTGAGGGGACCTTTTCTTCCTCTATTCTCCCCATAAAAATTAGCATGTTCTCTTTTTGGAAACCCTGGAAAATGACCTGCTTTGATCCACGGTATCCTGATGGCAAGCAACAGCAAAAGTATCTCCAATTAGTTAGTCAGTACAAGGTCTCTTATTCTGGAAGCTCATTTTTGTGGGTTTTATGATTGTCTTTTTTGGATGCCTTCTTTCTGAACCATGTAGTACATAAAAAAATCTAAACCAGATAATTTCTGGATTATTTTCTGAATCTGTTGTTACGCTATGAAGTATCTTTATCAGTCTTAGCTCCATAGTATGATTTTTTTTCCCCCTAAAAGACAGGAAAGTAATTGAAAGGCTACTGGAGAAATTATTTATGGGAGGATTTGAGAAAACATTTTTCTAATGAGCAGTTTAAGCTCTATGTACTATTGGATGCCATCAAGTTAAAAAAGCCCAACCACATCAACAAAAAAAACCCCAAACCCATGCTTTCCTGTCTGATACGAAAAACATGCAAAACTAGGTACCTGGGATGAAAATACCTTGTGTTTTTATTATTCTTTCTATTCTTTTTTCTTCAAGAGAATGCACTTTAGCTGCACTAATCCTCTTGAACCATCTCCTCCTTCTGGGTACATTCAGACTTACAATGATTATTGATTAAAACACTTCAGAACATAATCAATATCAGGGAGAGATGTAGCTAAAGTTTTTCAGTGTGGGATAGTGGAAAAGATTTATAAAAAAGAAAAAAAGTCATCCCCAAACTATTACTTGCTGCTGGTGGTAAACAGATGAATACATTCATTAGGCTGAAAAGCCAGACAATATAAAAATGAGTGAAAAAAAACCTTATAATTTTAATGTGCATAATAAATGCATGAATCAGACAGCATTAGACTCCATCAGCAAAGAGTGGAGTGTCTTCTGTGCTGACTTATTATTGACTGATTTGCTTGAAGTCCAAATTCTTAAAAAAAACCTACCAGACCCATAGCAAATATCAAACCATGACAAACTAGTGGAGAACTTTGAAGTGTTTTGCACAAGCTGGGCTCTCTCTCGTTGTCTGCAGACCCCAGACGGTTGGATTCTGGTTGGATTTGATTTTTTCTGGCTTTGTTCTTGCGTGTGGTGATGATCCTCACGAGGAGACGCTGCTCTGGTGTGAGACACGGCTGGGCAGGTCTGCACTAGCCAAGAACTTCTTGAGACTTAAGATGGTGGTGTTATTAATAACTAATTAACTTTTAAGTTCATATAGCCTGTTCCGTAACTTTATACACTGTTACTCATAGTCAGCCCCAGTACCAGGAGTTGCGAGAGTTTCAATATTGACATTTCTGCAGGAAAATTCTCTGTATTTCAAAACCCTTCGTTAATCTAAATTGGTAAACTAAGATTATTAAAAAAAAACTAAAGCCAAAATGTATGTAATCAAAAATGTGTTGAAGCACAGCAGCAGCAGATAGTTGTGGGGGTTTTTTGTGTGTGGATTTTTTTGTTTTGGGTTTTTTGTTGGTTTTTTTTATTATTTCTCTTAACCTCTGGTGGTGCCTGTGCTTTGTGACATGTAGGCAGTGATGTCCTGCCAGGATTGAGAGCTCCGTGGTCACCTTGTTGTGTGTCCTGTAGGACAGTTCAGCATTTCCTTTGCATGAAAGTCACTGTACTACTGATAAGGCTCCGTATTTGTTCTAGCAGGACTCAGACCTGTTGATAAAACACAAGACTTGGGGTTGGTGGTGGAAGCTGAGCATCAGAAGGGTCACTGCTGGGGCTCTTCCTCTTTCCCAACAAGTCTTCTTTCAGTAGGTCGGTGTTTTACCACTCCACAACATAACTTTTAAAACTCCATTTGAGTGGTTTCCAGCTTTGGCCAAAGGGATAAAATACTTTGCACTATTTATTAGTCCAAGTAGCAGCAACAAATCAGTGACCAGAGCTAGTAACAGCAAAAGGTATTGAGGGGACAGTGAGTATCAAGTACAATTAGTTGAGGGCCTTTAGATGTCAATTAATTGTAGCTGGGATTCTACTGGGGGTTTTCTTGCCTCGTGTAATCACTGTGACAAAGGTAGGGTTGGTGCACAGTGGTGTGGCTTCTCCATGAGATAAGCAATGGATTATTTCTCTTGGAGGATATCCAAAAGCAGCTGAATACTGCTGAACTGGATTTCCTATCCTTCGTTCCAGCCCTACACCAGCGATGTGAGTACTGAAGAGCATCACGTACCATCTGTCAGCTCGAGTGCCCAAGTTGGCAGGGGGTGCTTCTGATTACAACCCATCCAGGAAAATGTCCTCCCCTCGGCACAGGGCATACTGTCCAAGGTTTCTGATGTACAATATGCAGCTCTGCTGCAGAGATAGCTTTAGACATATTCTTCTCATTGTCTTTGAGCATTTTCTGCATGATTCAATTCTCCACAATGTAATAGCAAGGTTATTTAGCTGCCGTTTGCTGTCCTCTGCTTGATCAGGTACTGCTGTCTTATTCGGTCAGGGAATTCAATAAGGAATAGAAGGAATTAGATCAAGTAAAAAGTAGACTTCATAATAAGGAAGGGAGATGTCAGAACACACAGAACAGTTTATTATTTAGCCAGGTGTGGGGTGAGGCGTGTGTCTCATCTGGAATGCTGACAGTATGGCTGCAGAGCAAGCGGAAGTGCTATCATGGTGTGTGCAGGACCAGTCTTGTTAGCCTGACTCCAGCAGCAGCTGGGAAATGTGTGTGGGGTCACTGGGAGCCCCTGGGAGGCTCTTGCAGGACGCGGTGGCACCTGGGTCCTTGCCATGGCCGCTATCCTTATCTGTGCTGCCAGGCTTAAGCCAGGGCAGGGATGGTTCTCCAAATTCAACATTCACCTTCACTTGCTGTGCAGCTGTACCTACCCTGCCCTCCATCCCACCTCCCTGCTTTCTCCTCCTGAACCAGTGAGTGAGTTTTACTGCATATGGGCAAAAGGAGACCCTGCCAACCAAGCTGTTGGGGGAGTTGGATTTGGTCTCATGAAGTTGCAGCAAACAAGAGCTCCTCTAAACTACTTATTTGTGCTGCCACTGTATCGTCCTTGACCTGGGCCTTCTCTGTTCCTTGTTCTTCCCCAGTTGTGTGACCCATGTGTCGCTAGGGGACTCTAGTGGAGAACACATCCCCAGGGATGCAGCGTTTCACTACATTGTGTGAGTTTAACAACCCCTTGGTCTGTTGTTTTTGTTAATACAAACTGAAATGGCAAATTACCCATTAGACGAGGAGTGATGGTTGGTCTGTCCTGCGATCAGGAGCCACAGGAGCTCCATATCCCACATTTAACTCAATGATCTTTAAGGCCTCTTCTAACCCAAACCATTTTATGAGTCTGTGATGACAGGCAGCTGTTCCTGGAAGGACTTAGACACCACCACCCCCACTGGCATATTCCTTGAACTCTGTTGAATATTTATGACCAATCTTTGTTGGCCATAAACCTTGCGCAGCCATTTGGGTGGTTATTTTTATCTTGGTTGCTGCACTGCAGTTGGGGTTTCAATATTCAGACTAGAGGCTGAGGAGGCAAGAGGAGCAATCACTCCTGCTGGCACACATCCCCTGAATGACCATGCTGAAGTGATGAATTCAAGCTTTTGACATGTTCTTCACGGTAATATTAATAGCAGAGATTACTGCAGATGACAGCAAATTAGATAAGGCAGGGTCCCCCAATGCTCACTGCCTGACACTGAATTAGTTTTGGCTTTAATATTTCACTTGATTGAAGAGCGGTGCTTAAAATCTGTACAGTGCCCCATATTTTAAACTTCCTCCAAGAAACAGAAAATGAGGCTTAGGCCACAAATGGCACATTGACATTCACGTCTGTGTGATGGTTGCCTTGGGAAGAGCTGGTGGAGTTACACCTGCAAGGAGTTACCACCTTAGCAAATCCTGCAGAGGTCAGAGGCAGGGAGAAGCCATAACAGTGTTCAGCTAAGGGAGGTCAGTGAAAAGGTGAGTTTATGAAATCCCTTGCCATCAAGTTTCAGATCCAGGGCTTTATGTTTTTGGCTTGGAGTGTTTTTAAGTTTGTTTTTCCTTGTTTCATTTGGCAGAGAGAAGCAGGGGACAGCTTTTTGACTTCTGAAGTTGATTCCATACAAATTTTTTGGATACAGAAGTCAGAGTAACAACCAAGTTTCATCCTCAAAAGCCAAGTTGATGAAAAGCATATAGTGAGGTCCTCAAAACACTTAATGAGAAGTCACAGTCAAATAGAATCATAGAACAGTTAGAGTTGGAAGGGACCTTAAAGATCATGCAGTTCCAACCCCCCTGCCATGGGCAGGGACACCTTCCACGAGACCAGGTTGCTTCAAGCCCCATCCAGGCTGGCCTAAACACTTTCAGGGATGGAACATCCACAACATTTCTGGGCAAGGAAGCCTAAGGAATGTTCTTTTGCCTTGGGTCGGCTGTCGGGTGACATTCATGCCGTGCTGTGCCAGGCGTAGGCTGGCCCTCATCCCTCAGGCCTTGGTGTCTGGGAAAACTGGTCTGTGTGGGTGGGAAGACACAGCTGTGTCTGGTTAAACTGTCTCTCCTAAAGCCATAGGAAATGAGTGCTTCATGGAGCCTAGTGTGAAGATATCCACAGCGGTTTTAAGAAGCCAAGACAAGCAGAGTTAGCGGGGCACTGCACCTGACCAAAGGAGCATTCGTTTTCCATGTGATCAACAGCCGTGGAGCAGATTCCATGCTTGTATGACTGTTTGGCTTTGGGATCCAGAGCTCCCATTTGCATTGGTCACACGCTCTGCATGTTGTGTCGTGCTGTACGTGTGTATCTGATCTCCAGGTGGAAGGACAGGCTGAATTAGGTCATCATTTCTAAGACCCAAGGATGATATCAGCGCTGCTTTGCTAGGAAATCTTAGCTCTTTTTTCTTGACTGCCATTGATCAGACCAAGCAGGTGTATCCACACATCCCAGCTGGAGAGTAGCCATTAATTTGATGAAAATTTCATTTTAGAACTTGTTCTCACAACATGACCAGTGATAATTAACTGACAACAGCGTAGCTCTGTTACACACAGCTTATTTGGAGATTGTGAGTGCAGCAGAATCCTTCAGGGCTGCTTTATTTTTCTTGAAACATTGCTTGAAGGAAAAAGTTTACAGTCAAGTTCCACCTCCTCTGGATTTTATTTGTTTTCTTTCGCTGATGCTTTGCTTTTGACAAGTGATTTAAACACTTGATCATCATTTGCATGTGGAAAAGCCAGCATTACTTTTACCAGAAAAGGCAACATGCGATCCTGATCCAAAACTCAGAACATCAATTTGCACAGAATTTACACATTAAATTATTGTGGGCCTGACCCCCAGGCAGATACTGGCTGTTCTCCTGACTTGAGACACAAAATTCTGAGAAGGGCTCTGGTAAAACCATATATTGACTTTCCTTGTGTTTTCCTTTTGAAAATCTGCTTCCATTAAAGCTCAGAAAAGTACAGATATTAGTAAGAAGCCCTCCTTTGAAATATTATTGAGGTTTGGAGGAATTTTATCACTACTCACAGTTAACACCTGGTGGTTAGAAGTTGCTGTGGTTCATCTCGAGCTCCTGTAGCATCAGCAAAGCAGGAGTGACACTGGTGCCTGGGGATTTCTCTGGCATGTGAAACAGCTGCTCGCTCTTATGGCAAATGCAGAAACAGTATGATTTCAGCAAGTTTTGCATAGTTCTTATTGGACTGATACCAGCGAAACTGAGAGGGTTGGAAAAGTAGACATTAACCTCTTTGTTTTTTCTGAAACTTGTAAGGAACCTTATAGAGATTTCAGTGTGTTGGGAGCAGGGAAGTTGATGTTCATGACCTAAATTCTTCTGGTATTTTTTTGTTCATTGATGAATGATTTATTTGCATGTACATTTTGCCTGTGTGCTTATTTCCATAAATGCAAAAAAAAGAATTACAAAGGCTTTCTTGGATTTATGGAGGACTGGGAGATCATCTCTCTCTGTTACTAGATCCTACATGGTTTTAGACAGCTAGTGTGGTGCTCTGAGCTCAACGGGTTGTTTTGCATCTCTCTGAAGTCCTGGCTGCCATCAGCTGCAGACACCATGGTGGTTCTTTACAGAGGCTGAAGTTTAATGCAATCAACCAAGATAACACCAGTATAAATATGATTAGCCACTACACACTCCATAGAGTGGTCCCATGTTGACTTAAGCAGATCCATTTATTCATCAGCTTTAAGTACAAGAAAAAGACCTAAAAGTGCTTTCTTCTGCCTGCCTGAAAAAAAACTGGAAAAGAGTAACAACTAAAGGCTTCTGACAAATGCTTTGGGGCCTTTGGGCCTGTCTGATCCTCACTGTTGGTCACTGCAATTCAGTGGCTGGTGGGTATATTTGACTACCTGCCTTATGCGTTTCTCCAGCTCCCTGGGGCTGTCACCAGGAGTGATGACCCAGTGTCCTGGGACCAGTTCAGCACAGGGGCTACCATTCAGGATGAAGGTGCTGGGGGAAAAGGACTGAAAAATGTATTTATTCCTAGAAACAGCTACCAAAGGGAAAGATTATTACTCTTCTTCCTTTTCCATTTTGAGATGGTGACCCTGAGGATTGAACAAAGGTGGGAAGTAGCTCTTAAGTCCTGCAGACATCACAGTCCCTGTGTAAATCAATGAACCAGAGAAACCTGTACCCAGCAGTGAAGACCTGGGGGTGAGAGCTGTTTGTTGAAGGTCCTGATTAATGGACAATTGTCTTGCAGAATAAGCAGACAGAAGCCAAGCTGCTCTCTTCCAGGTTCACCTCCTTGGAGAGGCCAAGACAGATCTGAGACTGTACTAACAACCCTTTGAAAACCCCATCAAGAAAGCTTGACATCTATGGTGTTTCTTAAAGGTATCTGTAACTAAGGGGCAAGGAGCAGCAGCTAATTCCATCTTTATGATGGCTTTGGGTAGAATGATAGTGCCACCTCCTTGCACCACAGAAGGATCAAGGTGGTCTGCTGGGCCTGCCTTGCTCCCTGTACCTGGTGTTGCACATAAGAAGAGCTGCATGTTCCTGAGATCCCCGCTGCCCACACCACTGCCCCTCTCCAACCAGGTGACAATGACAGCCCCTGCAGTGACAGGAGGGTTGGGCTGGTAGACAGGGGATGTCTTCTTGCAGGGTCCCTGCCCTCCAAATAATAACACCCAGGAGTTGGTGTCAAGTAAAGTCAATAACTTTGCCTTCAGCAAACCCTAATCAAACCCTTTGCACGGCTGAGCCTGTGGGGGTGGCAGTCCAGGGAGAGACTCTCTGCTGTTTTTTGCTTGAGAATTGTTAAGCATGGCAGGAATTTAAGTCAGGTATCATTCACGAGCGTGATTTCCCCTGCAAAGCTTTCTGGTGTCGAGCTTCTGGCACTTGTGAATGGGCTGTGTCTGAGGAGCTGAAATGATCATTGCTGAAGGCTTTCAAATAGCACCTCTTTGCTTGCAAGGCAGCTTGTCTTGGTCCCCCTTAGGAGAAATTGGGCGAAAGTTGAAATCTGGGCTAGAAGAAATGCATGTAAATGTTGTTATATTTTCCCTTGACATTTTCGTTTTCTTTTATCTTCCATTGAGTACTTTGGTTTATCCTGGCTTAGGGACCCTGACTATGTTTGCTGCTGGATGTGGTTACGGACAAACACGTGAATGTGATTTCAGACAGCCTTTGGCCTCATGGTATTTTATGCTTTTTTAGAATCGTTTCAATCCATAAATTTACACTGGGATCTATAAGCTCAAGTCTCATTGATTTCAGTGCCAGATGCATGAGTGCACCTGTGAGCTGAATCGGAAATAAGGGGCTTTAGCTGTTGGCCGAGGGGAGATGTCCTCATTTCCCTGACAGCTTGATTTGTTTCTGCAACTCATTCTTCCAGATGAGCGAGAAAAGAATCCTGCATTTTACATGAGTATATGCAGCATTATAACTAAATATCCTGTTCCAGAAAGGACGTCACAGTTATGGCTTAGGCCCTGGGTATTTGCTCTTCTGGCAAAAGGAGCACTTGCCTTCACCACACTTCATAAAGCACTCACTGCAGAGGTTGCTCTGGAGTAGCTGGGAGTAAAGTGATTTCTCAGCCTCATTTGTTCCCCTGTCTCTAGGTGCTTAAAAAGCTTGATTATGAAATGTCAGGAAAATATGGTTTGTGGAATCAGCTGGCATGTGGGAAATATCTAATTCCATCCTCGCACTGGGAGCTGGGTTTCCCAATCAGAGGACAAGTGTTAATCACACTCCATCTATCTCAGAGCCTCGGGCCCTGAATGTGCCTCCTTTCAAGGAGCACAGATCAGTATGCCCAGGCTGTACATCCTCTTCATTCAGAAAGGTTTTAGGTTTTATTATACTGGGTGAATTGACTTCAAAACACAGGGGCTTTCTGTAACGTTGCTATCTGTTCAGACTCTTGCTGTAGTAATAACCAGATCGGCTTACGTGGCTTTTAAATAATTTGTGACTTTGTGCTGGGCTTTGTTCTCCCAGAAAATAAGAGTTTCTTATAACAGTTCTTATGGATGATCTGTCTTAATTGTGGTAGCCATCCTTTGTTATCAGTGGTTCTGCTGTTTGATCCTTAAATTCTTTGGTTTCTTTCTGGGCCTTTTGGATTCAATAGCATTGCCAGGGATGCCCGTGGAAAGGGAGGTCCCTAGGACAGTGCTCACATCTTGCTTTGGGAGGTCAAGCTGATCTGGCTTCCTAGATCCCTTCTCAGCTAGAAGGTGATGCTCTCCATACCTTCATACATTCAAGGGCACCATACCCTTGAATCTATGCGCACCCCTTCGTATTGCAAACAAGGGTTTGAAACAACTTGATAAGTAAAATCCCTGCAGTCAAACTGTTAATGAAGTTTTGATGTACCGGGTAGAGAGATGCACTCCAAGCCTGCCAGGTAAATAGAGGACATCGATTCAGTCATGATGGTGGGTCCAGAAGACATTTTGGTGACACTGAGGATTAGCTATTGGTGAGACCAAGGTGGAGGTGAGAGATGGACCAAAGGAAAGAAGAGATGGGGATGCTACAGAGCCAGAGCTTAATGAATACAAATTGACTTACGTGAGAGATTCTCACAGCCCCTCCCGTGTTGTGCTTTGGGTGGAAGATTCAATTACAGATGAGGTGAACGTTACCACTGAAACTCCCAACCCAGACCAGGAGGAGAAAGGGAAGGTCCGGAGCTGAACGCACCAAACGCATGCGCTTGGTCACTGCGAGAAGCTGAGAAGGGAAACCCAAGGTTGGAGTAAACAATCAAGCTGAATTGGGATTTTGTGTTTTATTTGCACTCACTCGTTCCTACTCTCAATAGAATCACTAAAACAACCTTTACCTGAAATATTAAGCCCTAAAGATTTGCTGCCACGGTAAATATTACGCTTGAATTGATTGGGTGCACTTCAGAAGTCAAGCCACAGTCTTAATAGAGGAGCAGTGCATATTTTCAGTGTTTATCGTACTGTATTAGGTGTTTAATTAAAAAGAGGTTCCCAGAGGATTTAGCCAGCTTCGTGTTGATGGCAGAAGCAGATCTGTTAGCAATTTTTGGCAGGTAATTATAATGTAGAACCGGATGGCTTGAGCTGAATATTTTATGATAGCAGCTCTAGCTGGAACGAAGAGAAATGTAATCATGCTTTTTGCTAAGGAAAAAAAATAATCATCAAACAAGTACACACACCTGTTTGCTTCTGCAGGTTTGCTGGCTTGGTAAATTAGGAAGGAATTAGTGTAGATATTATCCAGATTACTGGGCTGAGCCCCACGGCAGGGAGCGCGGGAACTGGCTGATGGCTCTTGCTGCTCACACTTCTGCAAACAACTGCTCTGGTGTGCTCCTCCGGGAGCCGGGGGGATTTGATTGCCATTGTCTGCTCTTATGTCAGATTAAGCTGGATCAGCGGGACAGGATGTAGCCCTGCGTGTGAGAGGTAGAGCACGGCTGGAAAAGAAAAACATCTTCCCCTCCTTTGGCAATGGGCTGCCTGTCTGTGATTTTCAAGGATCTTCTTGAGATCAGAAGAGGTTTTACCCAGCGTAGCCACCATCCGCTGATCCCTTTGACATCCCTGTGGCTGAGCAGTCTTGGCCCTTATCAGCATGAGTTCCTCTTAATACAGTGTGGTAGCAGGTAGATGGTGTGAGAGGAGAGAGACAACAATTTGGAGAGAGGGGTAGGCGTGGAGCAGGCTTGCTTGTGAGACAGCCACAGCCCAGACTCCTCACCACAAAACTGCTCCTGCATGAGGACTTACGTGGCAGATCTTTGGGCCAGGTTGTGACGTGGCACATGCCGCATCCATTTGATGCTGCTTGTGTTGCTCAGAAAGTTCCAAATGAATAGGCCTTATTGGATCAGATCATTAATCCTATAAGTCCAGCCTGAGGTTTCAGAAGAGCAGAAGAACCTGCTCTGGCTGTGCTTCTGTATGTTATTAGTCTGCAAAACAAAGTATTTAGTCTAACAGCTCCCAGGAGCAGATTTGTGCGAGGCATTCGTGAATGCAGCATTTACTTAATGCTCCTCTCTCTAATCTCTCAGTGAGTCCCTGGAAATGAGGCAGCTTAAGAGAAAGGTGGGAGAACTCAAGCCTTTATTGACAGGCTTGTTAGTATTAGGATCTGAATTAACTAAAAAAAAAAATAAAAATTTGTATATACATATAAAAAATTACATTTTTAACTGCTACTGCTGGATATTGAGCTGTCCCTGCTCTCAGCACATCCCTGCACCGTGGGGTGTGTTGGCACAAGAGCACGTGTTTCCTGGCCATGCCCAGGGCATGTGTAGCTGTGGGAGCTGCTAAATCCAGGACACAGTTGCTGAAGCTGCCGGTGAACACCGACAGAAGAGGTTAGAGAAGCCCTGAAACGTTGGGCTCAGCATTTTATAGGGATTAGGCTGAACAAGCTGATACAAGGAGAAGGAAAAAACAGATGGGAGAAAGCATTTATGAAGCAGCTGCCTGTTAACCAATAATTTGGTACATTTCCTTCAGTTCTTTTCATTAAGCCACAATATGTGGATGTCTCATTTTCTGTGAGATGCATTGAATGTTCAAAAGACTTGGCTATAATTACACAAATGCTGAAAGAGCAGAGATATGCACTGTGTCAGGAATAGTTCTCTCTCTTTGTGTTTCGGAGTACAACGGCCCCATACAGCACCCTTCTTCTACACCCATCTCTTCTTTCCAAATTCTTTTTATCAATTAACAGGGTAATGAGTTGAACTGATGATTAGCAGTGAACATTGATTAAATATGATGACTCCCTTTGGAGGGTTTCAGGTCCTAGACCAATTTGGGGGCAGCTTGGTGTGGTAGCCCAGGGTTTAATGATGTATAGAACAAAAAACTTGCTTGATTGTCCATCATCTCTGTTACAGGGGAGAATTTGAGCTTTCATTCTGATTATAGCCATGGTCACATCTTCTTTGCTCTACTTTGAGACCCCTTGTCCCTGCAGTTAAAAATGTACAACCAAATTTTTGTAAGAACTCAGAATGATAGCCTTTGTTCTCCTGACTTCGTTGCACGTTTTTTTCATGATGTTGTGTTTCTGATGTGGTACTAATGACTCAAACGTTCCGTGTTGCCTGCCCACCACAAGTTTCTCACCAAAATGTGAGCCAGCTCTGGCAGGGATGTGTGCTGTGGGGTTAGCAGGGAGAGGCCACACCAACCAGAGCACATCCATCCTGGGGTGAGAGGGTGAGCCCACCTAGGCTGTGCTTTCCTGGCCCAGGAGGAAGGTGCTATGGAGCTCCAGTTCCCCTTCTTGGTCCTCTAAATCCACCTGTAAGATATTTGACTCACACTGGTCCCAGGCAGCAGAAGGGAACATCATTCCCAGTGTCTGTTGTTAGTATAAGCAGTTCCCTTAGTGACTGTGCGTACGGGGAGATCGGGTGCTGAATGAGAAGAGTTTTTGAGTGTCCTCTTCAATGAGCAAGAAATTTTAGTGGATTCCAGGCAGAAAAGGCTTTTTGTGTGACAAGCCATAATACACCATCTTTCAGAGGCAGTAGTAATGCTAAGCAAGCCTCCCCGTTAATGGTTCAAGTAATGGGGGTGTGAGTTAAGGCTTCGCTTACCGAGTCCGACAGCAGGAAACTCACATGGTTTTTCAATTGAAGTGGAAAGAAAACCCAGTCTTAGCAAGCAGAGTGGGTGCTGCCTGATGCAGAGACCCGCCAGGCACCCCTGGCTTTTCAGATGCCCTGAGATCGACTGGAAAGGAAAACTTGGATTTGCATAAACTCTACCCACTCGCGCTTTCTGAAAATTTTCCTGAGTGTTTCAGTCCCTTTCCGGTTTTTGGAGTCAAAGGGAAAAACAGTGAACTGCTGGCACCTCTCAGAGCTTTGTTAGGATGAGCGTAGTCATAGCTGTGATAACTTCTACCGAGGAAGTTACCTCCTCTACATTGAGGATCTCTTTAACTGAAATTAATTTGTTGAGTTCACTGTGTTAGAAGGTTATTTCTGTAAGCTTAAAGATATTAATGTCACAATATAGTTATTTTCTTGACAGCTTCAAATAGGGTTATGCACAGACGGGGTTGAGCAGGGGTGTGGAGAAAGTTAATCAGTGTCCATCTCCCTCATCAGACAGGCTGCTTCATCTTCTAATGCTAAGCTCCTGACTTGCCTTGTTGACAACCCAGATTAATCATTAGCCTCTTATTAGTCTTGGTTATTAACCTTATAGAGATCATTAGGGAGTCTGAGACAATTTGAGGATGCAGTAGCCTCTTGTGGCAGCCAAGTCCCTTGTTGGCGTTGCACCCAGAGAAGCTGGGGTGGCTCCACCTCAGGAGAAAGCTCTGCTCTCCAGTGAACAGCAAAGGAGATTGGGTTTTACTGCTTGGGTTGTCTTTGCTTCCCAAACACGTGTCGTTGGTGCTAGCATCCCACCCCGTTCTGCTGTCTCATGCCGTGTTCTCCTGAGCTGGAAGCCGGGACCTGCAGCCTTTCTGCTCTAAGAGCAGTGAGAGTTTTGCATATGCAAAAGGATCTGGCCTCTGAGGAATGCAATTAGCATTGATGAGGCTGAAGCAGAGGTGTGTGCTTTGAGTTGAGCTTTTCATGCTGGTATTGTTATCTGCCAAATTCATTAACTCCGCAGTGCAGCTCGGGGTGCTTTAAAAATTTAAATGAAATTAACTGAAAGCCCAAACCTAAGTACAAATGAGTGCTATTTACCACCAGTACTCCCTATAATTCTTAGTTTGGAGCTAAAGCAGCAGTAATTTTTCCCATCTCCTCGTGTAATGGTCTTCTGCATTAAAACTTAGCTTGGTTGTGTGTCTGCACATCCCTGAAGAAGGGCACCTGCACAAGGGCTGGAGCTGGCACAGAGGAGGAGCTGGTGCTCAGGAGAGGTGGGATTGCTGCTTGTAGAAAGTTTCTCCTCTGGCTACTGCCTATATATTATCTGTTTTCGTGGCACCTGTAGCAGTTTCACTGTCCTTGAGGCTTTTCTGCTGTTTTCCCCACTCAAGCTGGCTGGACTGAGGCTGGAACACGCAGCAGTTGTTTTGGAGGAGGGGTGATGGGGAGGCACGCAGAGAGAGGTATCTCCTGCAGGGAAGTTAGACTAGATGACCTCTGGAGGTCCAGACCATTCTATGAAATCAGACCCCTTTTCCTTCTCCTTTCTGATCATTTGCAACATCTGAAGATTGGAAAGGTGGATATTTCCAAGCCAGCCAAAAAATAGGGGCTGAACCTCAGCAGACCAGTTTTACTCATCCCTCTTCTCACACTGTAGGGGAAGCCTGAAGCTGAAATGCACTACCTTTGAACTGGTCAGACTGGTGATGGAGAAAACCTACACAATGCTAGTATGAAAACAGTGTGAAAATCAGTTCTTTCCCTTTTTCAGTAATATCATCCATATATCTAATGGAGCTTGGGCAGAGAACAGTCAGTTAAAGATGTCTTGGGCAGTGACCTAATGCCCACACAGTGAGGAGCTTCTCTGTTCCCTTCTGCATACCATGCTCCAGTCTCATGTTACTAGAAAATTACTGATTGTGCAATCAATATTTTTTTTCTCCCAATTTCTGACAATAGAAATAGACAAAATTCAGCCAGGAACAAGACTTTAGAGCTACAAAAGTGGTGCAGGACTTACCCAGATAACTCATACATATAACCTTTCCTGCTCTGATTAGGAGTATAATGTGATTACTTCTCAATGCTTGCATCATGTAGCTTTACTGTGTGCATGGGACAGGAGATTTATAATTTCTTTCAATCACTGTATTTTGTAAGGTGAGAAGGAAAAAGAAAAGTAATCCTAAGTGATATTTGAGGAGAATATAAAGTTTAAGATACGTATGGCCAATTTTTTAATAGCTCTAAATGCTGCTGACAGGACTCTGGCATTGTTGACCTCAGCAGAAACCAAGAGCTACTTGCATTTGAAGCTTGAGTGCCTGTAGTGCCAGAGTTTCTTTTTAACCGTTAATTAAAATGTTCTGTTGAAATACTAAAATATTAATAGATATTCTGCAGTTGGGATAATTAATTACCACATTTATCTAACTGAAATTGTGGCTTCATGAGAGTAGAAAAGTTTTATTACCAGCTTAACATTACAGCTCTACATCACAGCCTTAATGCCTGGACACAGAAGGTTATTATCCAACCCAGTTCTGTGTAAGCTAGTTACATGCTTGAAATATTAGTGCCTGCCACTGCATTTTTCTGGTCAAAGATATATAGTTTTTAGAAACTAAAAAGTATGTTTGTAGTCCATACTAGGACTACTTTGTTTTTGAGGGGTTTTTTTTGGTTTTATTTTTTATTGGTGTTTTTTTTTTTTTAAATATGTGTGTATAGGCTAATGTTAAGCAAACTATGTTTCTTTTAATTTTCTAATTTTTTAGATCCTGTTTACTCTATCGAGTTATGTTAGTCCTGAATTAATTAGTTTTGAAGCAGTCCTGAACAGATGAACAAAGGAGAAATATTGGTTGGCCTGTCTTAAAAGGGCTGAGCTTTTCTTTTGTGTTTTGAACAGGGCTTTTCGGTGCCATTCAAAGGCACTCATTGTGAAAGAGGAGAAATTTCCCATAGCCAGTGGTAATTCAGCATCTATTACAAGAGGATCGTCATAAATAGAGTAGCCAACAATAAAGCATCTCTGTAGTGTCGTTTTATTGTTGTGGAATAAAATACCAAAAGATGGTCTGTACGTAAACTATCAACATAGCCATGCTAGAAGGCAATTTGGGAACCTATGAGTCTTAAACTGCCATTTCAGAGCAAATCTCTACCCGCTAAAAGGCCTAAGAGTGCTAATTAGCATTAAGAAAATTATTGTGTTGAAAAAATTAGGCTGACCAAGGGAAAATGAAACTGTTATTAACAGGAGCATCTCTGAGTTTTACTGAATTAGTTTATCAGGTCTGGCAAACACCCAGTTCCTAACTGGATTATGTGGTCAGAGGAGGGATGCTGTATGCTCCTGCCCCAAAGATCTCACTGGGTTCAGAGGGGCCACACACAGATCATGGGTCTTAGAGGCAGCACCAGCGAGAAAGGGTCTGTGTCATCTCCTTTAATACTGTTCTCCCCCAAGATTTTATAGAGGAGCATGAGTTATTGCACAAAACATAGAAAGGCATCCTGCAGGCAGGGAAATCCTTAGCTCCTGCTGTGTTAGCTATTTCTGTGCTACACTGAGCACAGGTTTCAAATGTAATGTGGCAATTTTAATAGAAAGCCAGCCAAGAGCAAGAAGGTAGCAGTCACGCTATCAAAGGCTTACATGCCACGTTGGCCCTAATCTGTAAAAAAATGAATGCCCGACACAAGGGTCCTGCTCCTCTTACTCCAGCTGTGGTATCTATTAGGGCTGAGTGCAAAATTGTTCTGCTGAGCCCATTTTTCCTCCAAACCTTTAATACATAAAGCAGTGAAAGCACCTCTGATGGACACCTGAATTTCTTCCTCCCTTTCTTCTGATTTCTGCACAGGGGAAGTGCGTGTCCCCTA
The DNA here is from genome assembly GCA_013400375.1 of Thinocorus orbignyianus. Classification (NCBI taxonomy): domain Eukaryota; kingdom Metazoa; phylum Chordata; class Aves; order Ciconiiformes; family Thinocoridae; genus Thinocorus; species Thinocorus orbignyianus. Next base: position 447,387 of record VXBW01006290.1, on the reverse strand, counting down.
CCAGCTTCTCGCAGGAGCAACCTCGGACCACAGCTGGCAAAGGGTTTGAAAGCGTCCTTTTAGTACCCCTCTGCTTGACAACCTTGGGGGAAGGAGGCAGGACCAATTTCTTCTGCTGCTTGGGTTAAAACAAGCCAGGACACAGCTCAAGGCAAGACTGCAAGAGTGCTATGAGTGTTACTGCAGGGACTTTGTAGGTGAGCTCACAGCAGAGACCTAAGTGACCACATCTAGCTTTCCATATAGGATATTTTCATGTAAAAGTCCCAACATAAAAAACTAGTCATGTGGATGGATGGATTACGTAAATCTTTAGGGCATTTCTTCCCAGTAATACCAGCTTGTAATCATAAAAATTACAGCTTAATTATCCGCTTGGGCACAGGTACAAAATAATAATCCTGCCTCACTTGTCAAAACTGAGCTGATGGCTGGTGGCAGCCGTGTGATTCTCTCTGCCCCAGCCACGATTTTCATTAACTCTGTTAATGTGACAGCTGCCAAATCCTGCTATTGACAGAAACTCCTTGGTAAATTTGCTAAATTTCTTGGCTTGTGCTGCTACTCAGCTCTTTTATAATGCAAAGATATTTTAATGAGTCCCAGGAGCCAAATGATGTCTGTTATACAGGCTGTTCCATAACTTTTCATTCCTATAGAATATATAGAAATTAGTCATTCGGTTCTTGAAAGGAGCAGAGAATGCATGGAGTTCACATCCCCGGTGCTGCATGGTTCAGTGCTCGTCATGGTACCATCATTTATCAGTGACAATACTGGAGGCAGGTTTTAGATTCAGCACTTCTGCCATTTCTGAGATGAGCATTACATGTTACTGGGAGAACTGTCAACCGCTGGGTACCAAGTCATTTGTTACATCTTTTTATAATTCTTAATAGTAGTTCAGCTCTTTTTCCAACAAGTCTTCTGTAATCACTATATAATCTTCACATAGACCTTCACCCAATAATACATGCATATATGGCTCTTTGAAAGGAGTTACATTTGCATAGCACTGGAAATTAGGAAGGTTAATTATCTGAGTTATATTCTCTATTTTCGTTGTTTGTTGTGCTCCGAGGAATGGGCAGGAAAAGAACCCTAGGTTACTTTCTCAGATGACATCCCAATCTTTGGTATTTTTAAATATGTTTTTACTGAAGGGCTATAGACCTGGGTTGAGACTGTGGGTGTCAGAGAGGGTGGGAAGAAGGGAATGTGTTTGGTGTCACTGCTCTGCAGGAAGGGGGTGCCTGGGCTGGCTGCGAACTTGCTGTGTCTCTATATCCTCTTGCACTTCAGCCAGCAAGCCAAGGAGGCACGGGTGAAGGAGCAGGATTATTTCTGGGCGGAATATGTCAGGGAGTGCTAACTTGCTGAACGTGGCTGTCCCCCGTGGTTTCCCCGATACTGGTAGCCTTTCTCCAAGGAGGGGAGACTGCAGAGATCAGTGCTGCAGTCTGTCCTTTCCAGAGCCAATTCCCCACATCCCAAACCAGTGGCAGTGGTTTAATAGCCTGCTATGGTCAGGGAAGAGAGTTTAGTTCTTGGTAAGCTCAAGAAATTTGTATTTTGGGCTGGTAGTTTTGGTAACACAACTCTGACTGATGAAAATGAAAATTTTACACACTGTATACACTTCCAGAAATGACTGTGCATTATAAACAAATCCCATGTGTATGACAGTGCTTTCCACTCTCCAACAGCCATGGCAGACTCTCTGGAGATGGGTTTGAGAATATCAAATATTGATCTGATTCTTTCGTTACCCCTCTGGTGGCTTTGGCACTTTACATCTACTATCTAGTCTTAACTTCATTTAGCCTATTGTTACAGCGTTGAAAGATGTGTCGTTGGATTTGCCAAGTGTGACCGATTCCTTTTCCACCTTTTAAAGAATTTATTGGACTGCAGTGTATTACTTTAATTCAGAAGGATTATTGCTAGTAGCCTTTTTGAATTGCATGTACAAGGCTAATGAATCATTTCAAATGAATGAGGTTGTAAATGAATTAGCACAGCTGATGGTCTTCTAGGCAAACACATGACTGTGGATAACGAGTTACTACTCTCTCAAGATGAACAGTGCAAGTTTTCACTTAGTTTCAGCCCTTAAGGCTCCAGTAGGATACCAGCAGGATAAGGGCAGGTTCGCAGTAAGTAAAGCAAAAAGAATCAATGTAACTCTGGGAATAAGACTTTTTCAGAGAGAATGAGTTTATTATCCTTGAAATAATTATTTTGATAGACTCCCTGTGGCCTACTGAAGGTGTCTTTGGGTTTGCGCTCGTGCAGCTCACCAGGTAGATATCCATCAGCCCTGGTTATACACGGCATCTGCAGTTGTCATTCCAGGTGCCAAAGCCCATCAGCTGTTAATGTGATTGATTATTAAGGAGCTTTCGATGCATTCATGCTTCTCCTGGGCTGAGCAATGCAATGCCCATAACATTTAACATAGTAGCTTGACATTTAAATGTCAGTTAAAAGCCTTTTCTTGAGCTGGTACCATTTCCAGAGGGACGTGTGTTTCATTATTGGAACAGCCTCACAAATAGCTAGCTAATGGGACTGTGATTTCAGGTCCTTGCCACAGTTTTGTTCTATAAAGAGAGAATTTAAAAGTAATTATTCCCAGGACGTACGTAACTTATGGAGTTGGTAATGCCTGGGACAGCAGCCGCTGTGCGCACAGGCGGGCTGTGAGGACAGGCACCGAGGAGGTTTGATCACCTGTACTGGAGAACTGTGACCTTCTTATGAAATATTGCCAGGAATACTTGTGAAAATGGCATTTCTTTGCCAAACACTTAAATTGCTATTGAGCAAAGATCTTGGAAACAATAAAAGATCAGAGCAGTTTATCCCATGATTGCCAGTTACACATCTTCATTGACCACAGACCATACAAGTCCTGTAGGTCGGTGGCTTTTTTGTCTTTTGAAGGTTGTTCCTGTGGCCAGTGTAGGGCAGAAGGGAAAGGGTAAAGGAGGGATGTCTCTGGAGTCCAGCGAGCACGGAGCAGTTTGCAGAGCTGTGCCAAGTCCTTGTGCTTGAACCCCTGGAGCCTGCGCTGCAGTGGGTCTCCCAGCAGGGCTCAGGGCATCCTTTGTCCCATGGTTTCTCCTGGGGCAGTACCACCTGCACAGCGCTGAGCAGCTGTCTGCCATGCAGAGAGGCAGCATTCCTTCTCTTCCTCTTATTTTGCAACAAAATGGTCCCAGCTCCCCTGCAGGGGAAGAGCAGTAGAGCCAAGAGCAAAATTTGCCCTTCTTGTTTTCCATTCAGCAGCATTATTTTTAATTTTTAATGATTACAAATTACCCTATTCATGAGGCTTTGGAATAATCAATAATGTATGCACATTTGGTGGGGGACAAGTCATGTCATCTGTCTTTTTCAAATCTGAGATTATAATGTTAGATCTGGTACTGACAGTTTGAAATCCTTTATAAGGAATTAAATTGCTTTGTAACATCTGAAAGGAATAGGCTGAACTTCAACAAAACTGTACCTTTCTGAAGTAATAAATACAGCAATAATATGATTGTTAATTTAATTTTTTGAGGTCTGGAATCAAATTTAGAAAGAAAAAAATGAACACAGGTGTGAACTCCTGTTTCTAACAATTGTTTTATCCCAGGAGAATCTTGGGTTCCCTTCCCATAGGAGAACAGCTGGGCTGCATTGAGAAGCAGCCTGATATACGACACAAGCTAAAGTAGACAAGGCGAGGAAGTTCACCCAGAACCTTCCAAAAGCTACTTCCATTGAAGTTTACTGAGCAAACTGCTTCGATACTATCACCACATCCAGTTGTACCCTTGGGGAGCAATTGTGCCTCTGGTCCTGTGCTGGGGTAGCGGTGCTGCTGGGCCGTTTTTGTTGTATGTTGAGGGTTACTCTCAGTTGATCTGGATCCCTTCTTACTAGGGCATTGCCCTAAGCAGAGGTCACTATGAGTTAATTAATGTTAAAAGTACATTTCTAAAGGTTGGTCCTTTCTGTTCACTGAAAGGCATCCTTAAAAAGTAGAATAGATGGTTTTGTAGAGTTGCAGTCTCTCCATCCACAAATACCCCCTAACACATAGAATTCTCCCCACCCTGATTCAAAAATACCTCTTTAAAAGGTCAAATTATTTGTCTCCAAGGTGCAAATATCATTGCTTCGTATTTAAAAATGTTTCTCTGAGGATATCTGTACCAAGTCATTGACACGCTGGTGAGTGAGAGGTGCTGGTGCTCCAGGGACCAAGGAGATGCCCCGTTGGCTTTTACAGCACAAGCACGCCACACTGTGCTCCCTGCTTATCTAGTGCCATACATAAATTCCAAACAAATCAAGGTAATTGGGAAATAAGAATGATCTGTTTGAGACCACAGCCACCTGAGATTTCAAAATACATACTTTGCCTTACTCATACTGTTATTCAGTCTTTTGTGTTGCTTCCTCTATGGGTTAGCATCACAGGAGTGGGGTGGCAAAGTATGAAACAGTGGGGATCTTTCCAAGCTGTGCCAGTTATTGACTTTCCTTTGTTTACCAAGGAAATGAAGCCTCTGGTTTATTAGTTTGGAGTTTTGAGGTGTTGGTTGGTTTGGTTTTGTTTCATTAAGATTCTTCAGTGTTGTGGCCAAATAGAACTTGCTGATTTATATTGGATCCTAAGTCATGGTTGGATCCTAAGAATGATCACAGAGACTGAAGGGGATCTCTCCTTTTGTTTGCAATTTTTTCCCTGTGTAGGACAGTATTAACTCGATGTTAAACCGAGATCTACTGAATAAAATTACCCGATGATGTGAGCTGTTAGCGTGGGGGTGGGGGGGAAGGAAGGTAAGGAGTGATCTGAATGTTAGAGTTTAAGGCTGGAAAGCAAGAGCTTGAATTTCTCTTTCTGTTTCATTTATTTATTGTTTATTCCACCTGTGCAGTCACTTGTAACACTGACACAGTTGTTGTTCAATGTGACCAATATTCACCCCATTCTCAGTGGCAATGTAAGTCTTGCCCACTTTTGTTTGCCCCTATCAAATTTTGTGTAAGTGCTATTAAATTATAACTATTCACTCTGGTGCCTTCTATGCTAAACAGGAATGCAAATCAGTATCCTAAAGGCAATTCAAAGGAACACTGAGTACTGTATACTTTTTAATCATCTTCTTGTTACTTTTACCATTAGCAACAATAATTGGTACCATTAGCAAAAACTGTGTGTGGTTTTAATTTGGCAATGCTGCTGTGAGGGAGGGAGTCAGGATGCAATATTTAGAAGCACACGAATGACTGTATGAAAGGAGAGCAAGGAGGTTTTAGCTTTCAAATTCATTTTGTCTTGGGATGAAATTGTGACCTCTTAAAATTCTGTAAAATGCTCACATCTGTAAGCTGCAGAGCAGACCTGTGGGCAGAGCAAGCAGCTGTGCCGTGGAAGATGGGTATGAACCTGGTTCTTGCTTGATTTGCCCCAGGATGTGCCCCATTGTCACCTAAATGCTACGGGCCCAGGGCAGCTGTCTAGCTGGTGAGCAGAATCTTTAAAGTAATTCAGGAGCAGCCCTGGTAATGCCAATCCAGAAGTTAATCCAGTTCACAGGAGTAAAACAAGGAGCAAAAAAGCATTTTGCAGTATTAATGGAGTGCCGAGGTATGCACAGAATTTGCACCTTGGGGCCACCACTTAAATTAGCCTTGGTTCTGAATCTGTCCTTCCTCATCAAATAGCTTCTTTTTCATATTTCTCTACTAAAGCTTGAGATTTGATCTCTTCCAACAAATTTAGCTCCAAAGCAGTCAAAACACCAGGTGCTTCAGAAGTAGATGCTGTTCAAACCAAGACTTTTGCCTCTGCCTTCTGGCTCTACTCATCACTTGCAGGAGCAGAGGGACGTCTGTGCTCAACTTTTTCAATTTCCCCTCAAAAGCCTACGTGGATTTTTAATTGCCTTGTTCTTCAGTAGTTTATTTCGTTCCTGGTTCCCCATGCTGTTCACCAATAATTTGCAAGGGTTAGGATTAGCTGTATTAATTCATTCTGCATAATTCGTCTTGCATAAATTAGCAAGGTAGAAGTTGTGAGCTGTGTCTGGGCTAGTGAGGCTGGTGCTCTTGGTGTTCCCTGGAAGAGAAAGAGGCAGCTCCATGCAAGTCTCCATCCCACCTCCCTTGGGCACCTGTTTTAGTAGGAGATGAATCACTTGCTCTTCCTCTTACTTGAGTAGAAGGAGCCCGGATGACTCACAAACATTAGCAAAGTGCTTAAATGTTGATTATCCTGGTTAAGCTCATCCCTGAAAGCTCCTTCAGTGACAGGTATTTTCAGAGAGCTTGGTTCCATGTGGCTTATTTTGGAGGAGAACCACGGGGGAGTATCACTCTCTGGAGGGCCCTGTGGTAGGGCATCACTGGGCTGTCTCCACCAGGCCTGGCCCTCGGCCCTGTGTGGGAGGGGGCTGTGGTTGTGCCCCACACAAGTTCTCAGCCCTGGGTTACCATGGCCTCATGCCTGAATTTGGTACTGATCCAGTTAAACACAACCCTGGCAGTGGAAACAAGAAGTCCCTTTCTCATCCTAAGGATGGGAAACATCAAGACCCTTTCTTGTCCTAAANGGATGGGAAACATGAAGACCCTTTCTCGTCCTAAGGATGGGAAACATGAAGACCCTTTCTCATCCTAAGGATGGGAAACATGAAGACCCTTTCTCGTCCTAAGGATGGGAAACATCAAGACCCTTTCTCCTCCTAAGGATGGGAAACATCAAGACCCTTTCTTGTCCTAAAGATGGGAAACAAGAAGACCCTTTCTCGTCCTAAGGATGGGAAACAAGAAGTTCCTTTCTCGTCCTAAGGATGGGAAACAAGAAGTCCCTTTCTCATCCTAAGGAAGGCTCTCAAGTGCCTCCTGGATTGCGTGGGGAGGGTAGAAAGGCTCGTGTGTTGCTGCAGTATGGGGTTATCATTGCCTTTCTCTTCAGCTCCGATTTGTAAACTCTTCTTCAGGAGGGAGCAGAAGCCACTTGCTACCCACAAAATGTATTGATAAAGGAGATTCGAGGCTGTGGTTGCCACATTGGTACTGTGAAGCCCCATTTCAGCAATTCTTTTAAACATGTTTTGATCTCATGGGTGTTGCGGGTCCAAACATGTGTCTGAGTGCCTGGATGAGCAGAGGGAGTGGGAGATGGTGGTTCCCACTGTGGGGCTGGCACGGAATGGCACTGGGGCGGGATGGATCGGTTCTCCTGAGTGCCTTGCTGCTGTGATGGAGTTAGCTGGCTGCAAAAGGCTATCTCCAATCCCAGGTTGTGCTTCCATCGTGGTGTTTTTTCTGGACATCTCAAACTTGCTGAAACCCCAAAAATCTCCCACACTCATCTGTCTTATTGCTTATGTCCCTTTAGATGTGGGTATATCCTGCCAAAACTGCCTGCTTGTTGTGTGATTTCTGCTCCAGTGCTTCTCATTACAATTAATTCCTTTCTCTTACAAATATAGTTAAGATAATTGCTCTTTTTAAAGCCCACACTTACCTTAAAGATTTTAGTTAAGAGTTCTGAAGAAGCATTTCAGCATCCCAGGCAATAGGAATATTCAACAGTACTGCTGCTCAGAGATGCCCAAGCCTTCCTGGCCCTGTTGCCACCTCCTCAGCTTGCGGGGGGCTCCAGGACAAGCTCCTCAGCTTCTTCCCAGGCCTGAAATGAAACTTCAACACAGATGAACCAAAGAGCTGTGCAGCTCCATAGGTAAACTGATATTTGCCATGGAAGGTTACACACTCTGTGCTTGTCTGCTTCTTGCTCGTTGGTACTTTTCTTCCCTTTGGCATTGAAATAGTTGTCATTCTGCTGGATTAGCTCCCAGCTGATGGAAGGGCAGCGAACTGCTTCTAATGGAAACACAGCGGTCTGTGTCTGGAAGGGGGTTGTTGGAAGCCAGTTAAAATATAAGAAATGAATTTAGGAAATGGAATAAATGATTTACATTTCCTTACAAAGATGGTCCACTTGCAGCTGGGCAAAGAGCCTCAGCAGGGTGTTACTGAGTAATGGCACTTTGGGAGAGCTGGCTGAGAAATTCCTATTCAAGCAATTTTCATAAGAGAAGGTGCAGTTCCCAGAAAATAAAATAATTTCCCAGAAGTTCATTTCTATTATGAAAAATAAAAATGACAGGTTTTACAGTCACTCTGACCTAAGCATTAACACTTTTCCAAAAATGGCCCTAAGCATTTCATACTGCATTGGCATTAGCCAGAGCTCCCTTACTGCTCTGCGTTGGCCACTGGACCGTAGCTCAGGACTTGTTGTGTTTAGCTGCTTGAAGGCTGATCTATTCCTCAGCTACAGGTTGCTTTCTGGCCAGCATCTGTGATTTGCTCTAGGGCACGGCCCGTGGCAGGACTGGTTTGTCATTTGTTTAAATTTTTGGCTGAGAGAGCTGGGGCTGTTCAGCCTGGAGAAGAGAAGCCTCCGGGGAGACCTGAGAGCAGCCTTCCAGTATCTGAAGGGAGCTCCAGGAGAGTTGGAGAGGGACTCTTGGTCAGGAAGTCTAGCGACAGGACAAGGGGGAATGGTTTTAAATTGGAAGAGGGAAGATTTAGATTAGATATTAGGAAGAAGTTCTTTACTGTGAGGGTGGTGAGGCACTGGAACAGGTTGCCCAGGGAAGTTGTTGATGCCCCATCCCTGGAAGTGTTTAAGGCCAGGCTGGATGGAGCTTTGGGCAACCTGCTCTAGGGAGAGGTGTCCCTGCCCATGGCAGGGGGTTTGGAACTTGATGATCTTTAAGGTCCCTTCCAACTCTGACCATTCTATGATTCTATGACTGGGACCCGTGAGAGGGCAGGATCCGTGGGGCCCTGGAGGTTCTGAGGTTGTCCCCAGCTGGGCTCCTGTGTGCTGAGCAAGCATGGCCAGGAAGCTGCGGTCTCAGGTGGGTGGAAAATCAGCAAAATGAGCCTCAAAGCTAAACTAATCAAATATTTAAATTCTTCCAGTGAGTCGGGTTCCTAATATTTTCTTTTGCTGAAAGCAATACCTTTGGAGGAAGTGCTCACTACAGCAGAAAATCTGTTGCACCGGATTAGCGGCATCATTTCAAGAGAAAGCAGGCTTGGGAGGGGATGGCTTTTCTGCAAGGGGCCGGGGCTAAAGCTGCGTGAAAGCAATCTGCAGTCCCTCGGGAAGATGAAGTTAATTCATTTCAGCTTGTAAGGAAAGAAAATATAATAATATTGAATTTCAATTCCCAAGATGTTCTGCTTATTTTATCCTGGCCACTACTCTGTTTGCCTCTGTGCTGCAACCCAGGATTTGCTGTCTGTAATCTCCCTGTCAAACCCATTCCATTGATTTACGCCTCTGCTGCTCCTGTCCAGTTTATCTCCCTTGCGACCGAGGAAGCAGTTCTCTTCCGATGTTGTGACTTTTTTATTATTGGAATTTATCTTGGAACCGTAACTGTGTACAGAGCGTGCTCGCTGCCTCTCCGCAAGGAGAAGCATGGATAGGTCTGCAGCCACACGCTGCTCTGGGAGGAGCAGCAGTGCTTTCCTCCCCCTGTCCTGGGAACCCGGGGTGGCAAAGCATGATTACTGACTTCATGACTGCCTGGGAAACTCTGTTTCCACTAAATTAGTAGAATTTAAGAAGGCAAACATAAAAACGACAGCCTTTTTCTTATCGTGGCAGATCAATCCAAGATGTTGTCTCCAACTTCATAATGCTCAAGATGCTATTTCTAACAAAAACATTCTAATCTCTTTAGCAGGCTAAACGCACAGGATAGATATATGCTGTCTCTGGCTTGTGTAGATAAAATGATTTTACTGTTATCATTGATAAATTACTCTTTTTTCCCATAAGAAATGCTTCAGCGTTATTCATGGGAATGGCAATACAGTCCCAGACACTGCACAAGCTGCTGTGGGTGGGAGCAGACGTGGCACATGGGAGCTGGGCTCCCCTTCTGGCTCCTCAGGGATTGCTCTGGGTGCCCCAGAGGAGTGAGAGCTGTTCTCCAGGGGTGCTGCCTCAGAGGAGCTGGGTTCCTTGTACAGTAGGGCAGGGAGTCCTGAAGAGGGGGTTAATCTCTGCTACTCCCATCTTTTAGTCTGGGAGTAGCAGGCTAAAAGAAGTCCGGCTTTGCAGAGTTAGCTGGGCTGGCAGCAGTGGTGGAGAAGGTGCAGCACCCGGTAATGCTTGAAACAGCCCCTGACACTTCAAAATGCTTCCATGTGACTCGGGCACTACTGTTTTTTTTAGTTATTTTCCCATCTGAAAAGAGCAGGACAATTGGTGAGATTTTTGAGATCAAAGGATCCCACTTCTGGCCTTCCAGTATGATAATGGGGAGATTTAGACAAGCCTGAAACTAAACTTGGTAAAATCAGAGGAAAATACACCTGGAAGGGGTAAGCACTGCCCGCAGGCCTAGGTGAGTACCACTTTTTGGGGATAACCTCGCTGTGGCTTTAGGTAGTTGAAATCCCTTCACGAACATGTCAAGTCTCTTTTCAGAAGAGCTATAAGGGTTTAGGAGTTTGACTCTATCCAGCAAGTTCTGGAAATTGGAATTTGGTTCCTGTACACCTAGTACCTTTAGAAAATCAGATGGAAGGACCTTAAAAATGCCCTGCTTTTGCTTCAGCAAAAAGGGGCAGCAGCGGCATGAGCGATACTTGTGCTTCTCTTTATGTGCTGCCATAAAATCGGCGTGCCTCACTGCAGAAGTTACCATTGTTTTGTTTTGAAATAGAAATCTCAAAAGAGTAAGGAGAACAAACCAGAGAGCTGGATCGCCAGGGCGGGGCTAAGATGCAGCCCATGCACCTCCGTGGTGGTCCCTTGGGCAAGTGTATGTTGGGTATGTCACGATAGACGTTGAGTCGGGACTGAACACACCATTCATCTGGCTAATTCAGGGCACAGTTTCCCTGTCCTTCTGGGCACCGCGCCTTAGAGACTGAGCTAAAACCTCTGACAGAATAGGAGGTAAATTGCAATGCTTTTTTCCTGCCTTATTTTTAGGTAGTTATTATTCGGATTTTTCCTCCTTTTTTTTTTTTTCTTATTTTTCTTTCTTTCTTTTTTTTTTTTTTTAAATGAAGAGGGCTACAAATCATGTCTTAGCCTCTGCTGCTTCTAAAAGCAATTAAAAAGATTTAAAAACCCCTCAAAATAGGGAAGACCTAAATGAAACCCACCAAATTAATGGGGAGGGGAAAAACTGGAACGGGAGAAATGTACCAGCCATTTATTGGAAAACCTTTGATTTTGTAAAAGGACAGCCTTTGATGGAAGGAAAAAACCATTGTTTGATATCATTTGATACGCTGCCATTCCAAACTGCTAATTAGCATGCCGTAATAGGGCAGTACTCCTCATAACTTAACGACACCTTTCGTTCCCTACTTTCTCTGGGAGGCTGTTTTGTCTGAATGAGTCTGTTTAGCTCAAGAGCAACGTACCTCCTCATTACTGTCTGCAGAGTCTTATTAGACCACCTCCCCGTAATGATCACCTCACAACTAATAATATCGGGTAGTTTTAGGTCTGTTGCTATTTCCCTGATGTAAAGCAGTGATCATTTTCTGTGCATAAGGGAATTTGCTATCCATGTCGTTGATGCTGGATCATTTTTTTCTATGGGTAATAAGTGCTTTAGCATGGCCCATTTCTTTTCAAATAACTTGGCTTACTACAGAGATGCTGTAGAAGCCGTGAACTCTGTTGTTAATGGGAAGTGGAAGGGGATCATATGGGATAATGTGGCAATCCCAGGCACAAATCCAGGTTGGGCAGAGAATGGCTGGAGAGCAGCCCTCAGGAGAAGGACTTGGGGGTGCTCCTGGATGAGAAGCTCACCGTGAGCCGGCAGCGCGCGCTGGCAGCCCAGAAACCAACCCCAGCCTGGGCTGCAGCAAAAGCAGCGTGAGCAGCAGGGCCAGGGAGGGGATTCTCCCCCTCTGCTCTGTGCTCCTGAGACCCCACCTGGAGTCCTGTGTCCAGCTCTGCAGTCCTCAACATGGAAAGGACATGGACCTGTTGGAACGGGTCCAGCAGAGGGCTACAAAGGTGATTAGAGGGATGGAGCGCCTCTCCTATGAGGACATGCTGAGGTGCCCTTAGTAAAGGGCTCCCAGGACAAGCCCTTGCTTTGGGGCATCAACAACCCACTGCTTGGTGTTTCTGCAGAAGGCATGTTTCCAATAGTGTGTGGTCTTAGCAGTTAGATCCTCACCTGTCTGTGTCTCCCTTCCAAGTTTGTCTTTCAAGGACAAAGCCTCGAGTTTTAGCACTGTCCTCCCTCCAGCCAACAGGCATTTCTGGATACCTCGTCCCACAGAGAGCACAGGGCTCTCCTCTTACATTCTTTCCTTTACAGTAAAAAAATAGGATGAGCTCTGTGCTCCTTACCTGGAAGTTTTGTATCTGAAGTGAAAGTTTTTGCTTTGGAATTTGGTGGCTGCAGGCCACAGTGGGACACGGCTCCAGTAGGCACCTGCAGTCCTGCCGGATCCCAAGCTTCCCCCCTTCCACAATTGCTAACACATTATAAAGATACAACGTGACAGGGAAATGCATTTTTAATGTGTTTGCTATTCTGTATTCTGTACATCACAAACACCTTTAAAAATTGAAAGCACTAATACCAAAATGAGAGAAAGTTGCCCAAGTACAAAGCACTCACCAGTGTTTCCTATCACGGATTTAGTGTTTCTTTGAGGTGTTTCTTTTCCTGTGAAGTAAAATGCTGCCGTCTCTTCCCTCCCCTTCCCCGCCTGCTGTTATTCCTTTCCAAGAATGAGCCTATAATGCAGTTATTGAAAAATAACTGTCACATTTCCTGAGAGCAAGAAACTTATTTATGGCTTTGCCCCTGGGCAGGAGGAAGCGAGGAGCTGCTGACAAAGACCCAGATAGCTATTTATGTCGAATTTCATTTTCGGGAAGGAGCATCTTGACTTGCTTTTGTGATCTCTGAAGTGGTGCAGGCAGAGAGCGGGGCAGAGGGACCTAAAGCCCTCAGGGAGACTTTCGTAAGCTGCAGGTGGTGCCCACCAGAGCCCAGCTCCTGTCTGTGCCAAGACAAGCTAATTGTCTGAGGCTGCCACCGGGCTCCAGCGCTCAAATTTAAGGATGCAAACCTTATTAATGAGGGGAATTGCAGTTAGCTGGTGAGCAGGGACTGTGCTGGAGTCCCTTGGGTGGAGGGTGTCCTCAAATCTCCATCAAAGAGAGGGAGATTTGGGCAGGGCACCCTCTGCTTCATCTGCAAAGTAATTGGGAATCGTATCTTCTCTTTTATATTCAGAGGCTTACCCTAAATATTGAAGTCCTGCAGTGAGCTTTAATGTTTCACTGATTAATTACAAACTGGGTGAGTTGAAGGTGTTTGAGCCTGAGTGGAAGCACATGCAAGAGATAATCTGGTGTGGTCAGACTCTCTTCCTCTTCACGTATGTTTCCTGGATAAACTCGGGTATATCTGGATGCCTTTCACATTGAAGGTGTTTGGGAATGGCTCAAGGACTTGATTCTGCCCTTGTTCTTAATGTTTTGCTGGTCTAAGGTGACAGTCTGGCACTGTGAGCTCCCTGTCAAGGATGGAGAGAGCACAAAAGGTCTAAATCACTTCTTGGGGAGGCTTTAACTGGCTTCTCTTTAGCATAAAGCCTAAAGGGTGATTCAGAGACCTGATGGCATTTGTCTCTCTCTGGCTGAGTTATTGCTGGGGCAATGTGACATTTCTGCATCCTGATCTTCCCACCAGAGGTGGGACTGGGCTGTTCCTTGTGCGGGGCTCGGTAGCCTTCAGGCTGCTCTCACAACTGGGGCTGGTGGCCCAAGGTTGCTGTCTCCACTCCATGCCCTGGGGATTCTGGCAGTGAAGTCTGGTGAAGTTAATTCTCTGTCCACTCTGTGCCAAAAATTAGGGTTATCACAAGGATCCAATCTACTTTATAGCACTTTACAATAACTTTCTTGGTCCATTGCTATTAAAGTCTGCACGTGCCTTCCTTCAGGGACACTATAAATAAGCATAATAATAATTAGAAATATCCGAAGTGAAAAGCCAGGAAAAGCTCTGCGGTGTGTGCCAAGGATCATGGTAAGATTAAAACATTCTGGAGAAAGAGCTCACCAGGAAGAATAGTGGCAGTTTCCAATTATTTTAGCAGACAATGACTTCTCCGTAGCTGATACAGACAAGTATTAAAAGCAGTTTATCACTGCTGTCCGTTCTTGCTTAATGATGCAGGGGAACAAAGAAAATGCTGCTACCAAAACGGACTGGATAAATGGCTCCAGTCCATGTGTCCGTTGGGAAAAACATTACCAATTAAGTGAAGACTCTACCAGGGGCTTTAATAGTGTCAATACTTAAATATTTGAATAAGCAATAGTATATCTGTTAGCTTCTGCCTCTCGGAGGTGGTTTGCTCAGTGGAGAGACTGAAGTTAGTGAGCTCCTAACTGAGCTGTGGGATCTGGATGGTCCATACCTGGAATTTCCCATTGACATTGTGCAAAATGTGTTTAATTTTAACCCTTTCCATAAGAAGTCTTATTATTATGTTGTTTTGATTCTACTGTTGCGTACCTCTCAGGAAAGAGAGATGAAGAATAACTTTTTTTTTTTCTGTCCTATTATCACATGCGAGACAAAGTGGGAAATGAGCGTCAGGATGATTAAAGTCTGTTATAGAGCATGTGCTGAAGTACCTATTAGTGCTTTCTGTAAGACTTATCAAAGCTGATATTAATGTCTCCTTTCTGGATCCAAACAACCAAGCATCGCTTTTCTTCCACTGCTGAGCACCGAGTCCGTGTTTGGAGTCAACATGTGGAGGCCAGTGTTGCTGCAGTCCCAGGAATAAACCCACTCCCTCACCCTGTGCTTCTGTGACTTAAAGCATCTCTCTAGCAGTGGAGATTTGAGCACTGAGCTCATTTTTAAATATACTTCCTCTTCTTCGTAGCAGTATTTTTCCTTTTTCCATAGACCTTTGTTTTGTTGGCGATGGAAGCAGTCACCGGTAGTATTTTTGCATTTGGAGAATTCAGTCACTTTGAAATGAACTTCCTAGGCAACACAGTCCCACTGCCATAAATAAAATCATCTTGGGAAGTGACTCCATAAACTAAAAGGAAATTTTGTGGCGTGGCACTGGTTTTGGCTACGGTAGAGTTAATTTTCTGCATAGTAGCTAGCATGGGGCTATGTTCTGGATTGGTGCCGTTAACATAGTTGATAGTGCAGGGATGTTTTAGTTACTGCAGAATTGTGCTTGTGCAGAGTCGAGGACTTTTCTGCCCCCCAAATCACCCCACCAGTGAACTGTGGACTCTCTTTGTGATCTGGTCTCCGAGATCCATGGGGTGAATGTGACAGAGGAGCTCTTCTTCAACCAAGCTGGAGTTGCTTCCCTCTGTCGGGCTCTCAATATGTTAACAGAGGATTTATACAAGAAGGGAGTGTAACGGGGTGTATCGGGTCCTTTAGGTAACGGTGCAGCTCACAGCAGCGTGTTCAGAGGCTGGACCCCTTTCTGAGAAGCTGAGGGACAACCAGCTCCTTGGTCATTTGTTGTCTCGTTAGGGCTTGGGCAGGCGAAGCACTGCAGTGCAAATGAGGGTGGACTGCAACTCCAGGTGCTTATCCCATGACACTTGTAATGATGATTTTTGTAGCTGGACCCGCTGCCCTTCACAGGAGCTGTCTGCTCGAATAGAGGGCGAGATGGAGCAGGAAGCTTTTTTGAAGACCTATGCACAGAGCAGACCAGATCAGAGCTAAGAAGATGCAAACAAATAGCTTAGAGGTTTGGTGGCTCGTCGCATCGCTGAGTTGTGGGACTGAGTCCAATCAAGACGACCATGCAGCAAGTGGGGATGGGTGGGAGATGGTGGGGGCAGCAGTGCCTGTGGGAAGCATGTGTACAGACCAGAACTGCTCATTTGTGTCTGAGAGCAGAAATGCTGTAAAGCCTGGGTCACGCTTATACCCCAGTTTATTTTGAGAGCATTAAAAAAAAAAAAAATTAGGAGTGAGATCCTTGTGTTTGGTGGCTTCTCTTGAGTGGCGCTGGAGCTTCCCAGGTACCTTGCCAATGAGAAATACAAAGTCAAATTTAGCTCTTAAAAAATTAAGGGTGAGATCCTTGTGTGCAGGTCTTTAATAGTGCTTGACTCATGCTGGGAAGAAAGAGGAGGAGGAAAACTGTCACTGCTGCATTTTTTTTTTCCTGTTTTGGCATAGAGGAAAACTGTTCTTTCTCCTAACGAGCAGATGCTGCTGCTGTGAGGTGGTACAGTGTGTGAGTGTCTGCACTATTCCTTATCTTGCTGTGTATGGAGAACTGAAGGAAAGGGAGCTAGGAGCACATTGCTTGAGGTTGGTCCTCCCAAATTAAAGTCAGGTGACTTTGACCCTGCTGCAGGTACTTAGCAGTTGTCCTCCAGAAAAGGAGTTATATTCTCTTACACTGGTCTGCTGTGACCATGGCACATGAAATTCTTAATTCTGAGTTTGTTGAGTTTTTTTAAGAGCACACATTATTTCCCTTGGAAATGATGCCACTGACCTTCCTCGTCGAGCTCAGGAGTTGCATAGTGGGCACAGCCTGGCACAGGGCAGATGCTCATCAAGCTTTGCTGAGCCTCTGCCACCTGCAAAATGAGCTGGAGATGTTATATCGACAGGGTCCTTTGCGAATTGCTCTTGCTCCTGCAAAGAGCAGTTTCGTTCAGGAGCATCAGTCCTGAATGTATGCATGCTGTAATTAATGTAGTTCTTTAAACACCCTTGGGTTTCGTTAGCTTTAGGGGAAATTTGGGGGTAGAAGATCACCCTGCCTGACTCCAGAGCCCATTCTAAGCACAGTTTTTGCTTTGCATGATTTCCCTGTGTCCTCTGGGATTGCATCCTCTGCGTCTCAAACACAGACTCGCCTTGTGAATTCTTTTTTCTTACCCAGTTCTACGACGCTGTATTTTTATGTCAACATTGCAGCCACTCTGAAATGCTTTGCATGATAAAAGAAACACAGAAATCCCTCCGAACTGGTGCGGAGCTGCCTCGGTGAGAGGTTAACTTGATGAAGCGTTTCTGGGAATTGGGAAAAGAACCTGGACAAGCGTGTGCAATGTGTCTTGTGGGCTGGCCTTTTGATGCTCGCACAGAGTAACATAAACCCAGGTGCTGGATGTTGTATTAAACCAGCTCCCCACAAAGCAATCTAATAACAGAGATGTGTAAACAACAGCATGCTAGCAATAAATGCAATTATCAGTAAACTGAGTTACACAGAAGAGGCGGAGATGACTCCTGCTGTCATTTCTGGGTAATGTAACTGGAACGCCTTGCCGAGCAGCGAGGGAGCAAGGTGTGACAGCAGAAGCTTTGCTATGGCCAGGAGCCATCCCTGGGTGTCGGTGAGACCCTGGGCGTGCTGCAGGCACCCTCAGCACCTTGCTGTGGGTACACTCAGCACCTTGCTGCACACTGAGCACCCAGCAGTGTTGTGCTGGCCTCAGCTGCTGATTCCCAACAGGGTTCTGGGAATAGGTGGCCGTGGCTGTGGTAGGGAATGGTGCTGCCGCTTTCGGAGCACAGTGTGGGGAGATTTGCAGTATGCTGCATTCAAGGAATAGAGTTGAACTCATACAAATATCAGTATTGCTTCTGAACCTGTTTATCATAGAATCATAGAATGATTAGAGTTGGAAGGGACCTTAAAGATCATCCAGTTCCAACCCCCCTGCCCTGGGCAGGGACATCTCCCACCAGAGGAGGTTGCTCCAAGCCCCATCCAGCCTGGCCTTGAACCCCTCCAGGGATGGGGCAGCCACAGCTTCTCTGGGCAACCTGTTCCAGTGCCTCACCACCCTCACACCAAAGAATTTCTTCCTAATATCCAACCTAAATCTCCCCTCTTCCAATTTAAAACCACTACCCCTTGTCCTATCACTCCCCTTCCTGACCAAGAGTCCCTCTCCAGCTCTCCTGGAGCTCCCTTCACATCCTGGAAGACTGCTCCAAGGTCTCCCCGGAGCCTTCTCTTCTCCAGGCTGAGCAGCCCCAGCTCTCTCAGCCTGACTTCATAGCAGAGGTGCTACACCCCTCAGGACAAGGGGCTTTAGGGTAGTAGAAGACCAGCCTGCCCAACTCCAGCGGGGTCCTCTGGGGGAGGGATGAGCCTTGCTTCTCCATCGCCTTTAGTGCCCCATCGTCTTGCCTTTGAGAAAAGGGAAATGGAAGTTTCTTTGTCCTCTCTGGAAGCTGGTGTAGGTAATAAAACAGACTCCTCAGCTCACTAGCCACACTAGTTCTGGTAGTCTAAGTGTTAACAGTAAATCCAGTTTTTTTTAATAAAAAATATGCAATGATTATATCTTTTTAGCATAATTTTACTTTAAAGTTAAGGTTACCGAACAATACTAAAAGTGTAGGTGAGATAAAAGAGAAGGTTTTGCACCGTGACAGGCTACCTTGTCTTTGAAAGATGATTTTTCCAATTTAGTGGTGTAATATCCAAAGAACTCAGGGTTACACACAGCCGAATTAGTTTCTCACATCCAAAGACAAATGGGACATTTGTGAGCAAATGCAGAAAAGCCTCTTCCTCCTGCCTCTTTCCTGCGAATCAGAACCTGCTGCAGAGCTGGCTGATTGACTGTATTAGACAGCAGCGCAATTCAGATGAAAGATTACCTGACATTTTAAATATCTGTAAGTTTAATGTAACAGGTAAAGACTGTCTCGCAGGGATGTTTTATCTATGGAGTCACAGTTTTACGAGGTGATTATAACGCAAGCAATTGACTGCCATGTGGAGTATGTGCTAAATGATATCTTGAATGATAATGATGGTTCACTTGGCAGCCTGACAGGTCCCTGATCCATTTATAACTGCACAGAAGCAGGAGCGCGGGAGCTGCTGCCAGATGGCACTGGCAGTGCGTGGGGATGAAGTGTGCAGCAAGTCACCCAGTGCTCGGTGGCTGTGGGTGCAGGGGCTGTGAGCCGTGGTCAGTGTCCCCAATTCCTGCTGCCAGGCTCCTGGTGTTGGGCTGGTGGAGGCTGGGGCTGAGCCAGCCTGGCACTGGGGGTCTGCCTGGCTGCTGTGTCTGCGTGGAGGCCAGGCAGCACAGTTTGGAAGTCAAAAAAAAATATCTACTAAGTCCTTTTGAGTAGTTGTCACCATGTCGCTTCACCCCAAATCACATTAGATGCAAGAGCATTAGAGCTGATGAATTGCACTGATCTTTTTCTCTTTGACAACTCTTTATTTATCACTAGGTTGTGTTACGGGTTTTGTTACTATCTTCTGTCACACACCATTCAGTTGGCCAAATTTTTCAGTAAACCCCAAAACGTCAGCTTTGTAGCAATCTTACTACCCTGAATAGGAAAACAACCACACACACGCACTTGGAGCAAATGGTTTTGGGTGTTTATGTCTGTTTGTGAGGAGGCAGCTGGAATTTCACACGGTGTGTTGAGCAACCAACGCTCAGCATTGCCTAGGAGATTATAATTAGCCCCGTTCCTCTTGTGTGATGCGGAGCTCGCTGTCATGGCAGTTATTCTCTTTAATTATTGTCATGCCTGTCTGTGGATGGTAAGACCTTGTTTTCTTAACTCCTTTCTGCCAGTCACAAAAGGATGTTTTGGGGCAGGGTTGCGCTTTTTGGGAGGTGTCCCTGAGAGCGGTGGGCCGGCTGGGAGGGGACAACCATCTCTGTAGGCAATGGCAGCTGAGTGTGGCCTTGGGGACATGGGGAGGGAGCACTGCAAGGTATTGAGAAGGTTGACTTGGACTCCAGGACCTCCAGGCTTCTTGCTTCTGCTTGCAAAGTAGCAACGTATTGGGTACTGTCCACTTTCACTCAACCTCCTGCTACTGTTGGCCTTGGGCTGATGGGCAGCACCGGGAGGTTATTGGTTGTGATGGACCTCACACCAGTATGGGGGCAGATACGCTGTGGGGAGCACTGGCTGAGATCTGGCTTGCTTCTGTGTTTCTGAGGCTGCAGTGGGCAGGAGGACAGGGCCTGGGTCCAGCAGACCTCCCTGACGGTTCCCAAGCCTGGGGACTGTGGGGGAGGTCAATGGGATGGGAGTTCTGGTGCAGGGTTTCAGGGACAGCGGCCAAAAGTTCAACTCCTCTGATAGCAAATCGCCGCAGTTACTGCTCAGGTTTTCAAGAGAGAGACCAAGGTGAGCTCTCTGAGCTTTATTTTTGGAAAGCCATGACCTGTGCTCTGTCACTTACAGGTTAATTCTCCAGCTTGGCAAACTCAGCCTTGCCACTTCTCTCATAACCAGAGGCTCTGCTGAAAACAATGCCCTGATGCAGATAAAAGCCTGATGAATTACACATCCTCAAGTCTCAAGTAAAATGCGATGTTATGCAAAGGAAAAGAGCAAGAGACCATTTCAGAGCCTTTTCTAGTGATTCATCTGGGAAATTATCTGGGAGCAGATAGTTTAATGCTAATTGGGTTGGGTTTTTTTTGTCCAGTGTCATTGTGAGATGATGTTCCAGCATCCTCTCACTGTGCAAAATGGGCTGGGTTTTGCTTGGAAATTCATCGGCTGTGCAGCCAGTGAGACGCACCAGTAATGAGCTACCAAGATCAGGAGATATTTTGTGGGGTATTGTGGTACCTCCCAGGGACTAAAGTTTTTACTGACTCTGTTATAGCGCGTAGTCATAGTCTATGGACTAAATTCTTGGTTGGTGCCATGTGGATTAACTAGGGTGAATTTAAGGAGTTGTTCTTTACAGGAGCTCTGGACCACAGCAAAGGCAATACACACAGAGAACAAGCAGGAGAAGTGCTTGAAAGCAGGAAAGAGAGAGGATGGGCAGAGCAGGCGAATAGTTTTTGTCAATTAGCTTACTGAAAATGCTGGAATTCTTCATTTGTCAGGCAAACCATATTTTGTTTTCAAGCCCATATAACAAATCAATTGGAGCAAAAAGGCAGGTGCTTTGTTAGCATGGCCTGTGGTGGCAATAACCTCACCCCCTCCTGAAGCCCATTAGCCAAGTGACTAGAGCCTTTGGCAAGACCAAGGAGAGACCTTTCTGCAAAATCCTTCTCCAGGACCGTGTCCTTCCCACTGCCTCTCTGATTTTATTTCCTCCTCTAGACGTGCCTAGCCTACAAGAAGAGCTTGCACAGCCAGACAGCCCGACTGGCCTGGCCTCCTCCCAGAGATCTGGGAGAGCTTCCTCCAACTCCTCTCTCCAAATTGGCTTGGAAATGAACAGTTTTTCAACCGGATGCAGGCATTGCTGATTTCTCACCTCAGAGTTTCTAAAACATTCCTAGAACATGTCCCTGACAATCTGAGGCTGCTCTTTGTCTCACCGTTTCCCACCGTTGCGGAAGAGCTCACAATTTCTGATTTTCATACTTACAGAAAAATGCCCTTTCATCTGGAGAGTTCAAGCAAAACATTTTCCACATTATTACACAGTCCTCAACACGCAACTCTCGCTACCTCCAGCTCCATTTCTTTTTTGGATAATAATTGAACCCAATGGTATTCCAAAACTTGGCGGATAATAGAAAATAGTCTGAAATAAATTGGAAGAAAATGCATTTGCGATCAAAATGACCCCAAGGCATAACACGTGTTCTTCCTGCCATATCTCATGATGAATGGTGATGCAGGCACACAGCCAAGATACTGAGGCCACACTGGCAAACCGTTTTCTTCTTGTCAAAAAGCAGTGCTAAATCACGGCTGTTGTTTTCATGCCAGGTGGTCCAAAAAAACCTCTCGTGGGAGAGCTGTATCTGTAGGGTAGAGGAAACATTACATCCAGCTAAATACGGGTTCTGCAAAGTCATGGCTTCTTTCTGCATGCAAGAGATGAAGGAAAATAGTTTTTGCTAATTTAATTGAAATTTTACATACCTCTTAATATACCTACAGGTCTTTTATCTCCTGCTTAATTCTTTCTTAGGTGTGAAAACTTGTGGATGGAGAGCTTTGTAATTCTGTATCTCCATGCACAGCAGTTTTACCGTAAAATTTTGTGGTTTTAAAAAACCTTTGAACCTCTTTTCCCTCTATTCTTATTCTCTTGTGGTACAAAGGAAAAGTCAACATGATCATTTCAGAGCAGAAAAGTAAATTACTTGATAATGAAATTGAGGGAAATCCTTTTTCCTATTTCTACTTATTATTTTTTATTTCTTTTTCTTTTTTTTTCTTTTTTCTTTTTGCTAACAATGTTTAAGCATTAGTTGGGTAGAGGGAGATGGGACAATACATAAGAGCTGTTGTTTAATCAAGTCTCAACTACCTGACTGGTCTTCAAAACAGCAGGGATCAGTTTCATGCTAAAAACCTTCCTGTTTCTTTCACGGCTCTGGCAGTCTTAACTGTAAATAAAATTTAAAATGACGGATGGGAAAGCTTGTGAAATAGCTGCTCTGAGGGTAAAAAGGTGGTAACAGTTTTGGTGCTGATCCTGGGAGTTTTCTGGGGTGGCTTTGCAAGCTGGACTGTTATCTTATATCCAGGTTTCTTGGTATTTTGGATAGTGTCATGGGTGTTGGCCTGGAATATACATACAAAAAGAATAGCATCCTATGGATGCTTAAACAAGGATGTGGAATTTAAGTGCTGCTCAAAGAGCATCTTGGGCTTCCTGTTCCGCACTAATGAGCAGCAGGGGATGCAGGAAACGGTCCCTCGCAGTGGGGATGTTATGGACTCATGGGAGTGTCAGAATCCGCAGGGAGCAGATGTAGCAAAACTTGCCATTTCCCAATGTTTAGTTGTTCTGTCAAACAGCCCCACTGCAGCCGCCTGTGGGATCTTTGTTGATTTTGTGCTCCAGGGGCAGATTTCCATCTTTCCCCCACAGCACGAGTCCTGTGGGAAAGGCTCCCACCATCCATCCCTCTGTCTGGACAGATGCTCTGCCACTGAGTGTTGTCCATTCTCTCAAATCTTTAAAACCAGAAAGCTCAGTGTCCAGAGGCATGGAGTGTAAGGATAATAAACCACAAATATTACCGCTATAAGCAGATACAGTACTGCAAAGCCATATATAGTTTCTAGGCAAAAAAAAAAGGCAGTTTCTATGACTGATCTGGGTTGTTGGCAATTATTTCCCCCATCCAGTTGCTGAGGTTGATGATGTTGGATGGAGTGTGTCTTAAGACACTCAGAAATTGTCTGAAGAACTACACACAGCCAGCATTTCTGCCTTGGTGTTTCTGGCACCACGGGGCTCTGAGCTCGGTGGAAGAACCAGATAAACACACAAGTGCCTGCGGGAACTTACTGATTCTTTGAGGGCTGTCTCCAGCTTCAGTTGTAAGCAATAGTGTGTTAATCAAATTTGGTGAGATTAAGAAATTAGGGAGCATGTTCTGGAATAGTTTATGCAAAATGCCACAAGAGCTGTTTGTTTGTTTGTTTTGCTTTGGTTTTGCATTAGTCCGTGTTACAGTCATTTGGTTCAAGGCCACAGCGAGCAGTAAGAACTTGATGTGGTTTATATCAGTCTCCGTAAAAACATTTGATACAACTAAAGCGATTTTCTGTGAGTTGCTTGTGTTTTGGAGGTGTGTGGTACATGTGAGCGAGGGCTTATCTGGAGCTGCACAAGGGCTGGGTGTTTTCTGGAGACAACCACTGCAATGCCATGTCCTGATGAAACTCTGCTCTGGTCCGGCCAGATGGTCCATCTCTGCCCCATCTCTGACCACAACCTGGTGTCCTCCTCCTTTGGTGAGGAACACTGGTAGCTGACACATTGGCCATGGCTCCTGTGTCCCACAAGTAGCCTGGGGAAAGGCAGCCACTTCCCTGCCTCTGGTAGGAGAGCTGATTGGAGTATATTTTAAAAAAATATCTTATTGCTTAGGTGCTGGGGTTCCAAGCCCAACAAATTAGTGTTTGAATCTAACAGGCTAAAAAAGCCTAGGGCAGCTCCTCTGCCAAGGAGTCTCCTCTCCCCCAGACCCAGTCAAGCGATGTTTAAGATATTCCATTGCTCCTGCAAAGGCAGGGGCTGTGGGTGGACCAAGCAGAAAAACTTGCCCCTGGTTTCAGGAGAGGCTTCAGCTGTGCTTTATAGGAGGATGTTGGGGTGCTGGGGAGCCCTTGTTGCTTGGGATGGGATGGCATGGCATGGCATGGGAGAAGCTGGAAGTGCTGTAAAGAGTTCAGCCACATGCCTGCTAAGAGAAAAACCCGCACTTGAGAGTTAAATATCCAAAGGTACCTCCCTCACCCAGTTTCTCAGAGAGGAGTTAAAAATGTGGAGGGTACATCCCATGCCTTTTACACTGTGCTTCCTTAATTTAGATTCTGTTTCAAAATGTGTTCTGACAAGCAGTTTGGCCGCTTCAAACAATAAATAATTCAGCATCCCCCCAAATGGCTTTTTTTGCAATGAATAAAATGGTGTTTATGCCATTGAATTAAAATATTGAAGACAGAGTAAGACGACTGTGAGTAACACAGCCATGAATCTCATTCACAGTTCTGCAATCTGCTGTTCAGCAGTGCTTCTTCCACTCCTCCTTATTAGTTGTGTATTTGCTAGCTGTTTTGACAAGACTGGAGAATCCTGGAATTGTTTATTTCTGTGGGCCGGGATGGCAGGAGGGCTCTGGCACAGCCCCTTGCCACAGCCAGGCTGTTGGTGGCCTCTGCAGGGCCATGGGACCAACTCTGGTTCCAGGGTGTGAAGGGGCAGCTCCCCTGTGTGTTTTCTGGAGGGGAAGGAGATATTCACCCCCTGCCAGCAATGCCATTTTTCCTCAGATATGATCCCTGCTTGCCAGGCACTTGCATGCCACCGGATAGATGGTGATTGGGTGGTGGTGTGGAAAAGCATGGGATTTTGAATACTTGCTGTGGTTTGTTAAGCCAAATATAAGGAGTAACTAGGTTGTGACTGTTAGTAGAGCGGTTAGAGTTGGAAGTGACCTTAAAGATCATCATGTTCCAACCCCCCTACCCTGGGCAGNTTCTGTGTTGAGGACTCCAGAGCTGGACACAGGACTCCAGGTGGGGTCTCAGGAGCGCAGAGCAGAGGGGTAGAGTCACCTCCTGTGACCTGCTGGTCACACTGCTTTTGATGTAGCCCAGGATGGGGTTGGACCTTCACAATGGTTGTTCATGTAGCTTACCTTGGTGCTCGCTTTGTGTAGAGTTTGCTTTATCGTGGTTCCTAGAACAGTGTTTACTGTGTTCAGCTGGTACCTCCTCCTTGCCCTGGGCAGTGGGGAGAGATGCAGGCATCAAAGTTCTGAAGAGCAATTCTCCACCTGAAAGTACAGTGTCTTTTTCAGAGGTGGATTTTGACTCCAGTGCTTCACCCAAGATCACTTGGAATGTCTAAAGCCATACCAGGCTTGTTGGGTGGACTGGCTGTGGGCACAGCAGCGCAGGCTGTGGTCCCCAGCACGCTCCGGCTGCTCAACATGAGGGTCTGCTCTGATGCCACATCTCGTGGGATGCTCCTCGTGCTTGAGCTCACAGGAACCCTGCCAGGGAAATCTGTCATAAAAATGCAAAAGGAGTAAGGGAGATGAAATTTCCACCTTTTCCCTGGCACCGTAGAGCTGTGTGTTTATATTACTGGGGATGAAGCGATGCATATTTATGTGTTCCTCATGATATGAGCCTTCCTTCTGTCAAGGAAAGGGCACACAACAGGTGCGTTTCCAAATGCAGAAACCCACGGATGCTGCAGGTAAGCCTTCACAACTGTTTTCCCAAACTGTCCCTTTTAGTGACTAACAGTATCTATAAAGAGATTACCTTGGCGTTTCCACTGAGTCAGTCTCCAGCGTGGAAAGCTCGGTCCTGACAGACTGGCTGCAGTTTGTCTGAAGTAGGGTTGGTCTGCATTTAAGCTCCAAACAGCTGACTCAGCAACCTTTCAGCTCTCGCTTATCCTTGGGTTTAATGGGAAAATGCTCTCCCATTATTATTGCGAGCTGCGCTTTAGCTGTAACAGCTAAATAAAAAGTGGGATTTATGTTCCCTCTTACATGATGGTTCTTCTAGCAGAGACACTGGTTTCATGTTGATCTTCCATCATATGTGGACAGGTACTTCCCATCAAAGAACACAAATATTGCCCAGTTAAGCGCTCAAAGCACAGCAAAGACAGACCTTCCAGGAGTGCTTGGAGAGGGACTCTTGGTCAGGGAGTGGAGTGACAGGAAAAGAGGGAATGGTTTTAAATTGGAAGAGGGGAGATTTAGATGAGATCTTAGGAAGAAATTCCTTGCTGTGAGGGTGCTGAGGCACTGGAACAGGCTGCCCAGAGAAGCTGTGGCTACCCCATCTCTGGAGGGATTCAAGGCCAGGCTGGATGGGGCTTGGAGCAACGTGGTGTGGTGGGAGGGGTCCCTGCCCATGGCGGGAGGATTGGAACTGGATGATCTTGAAGGTCCCTTCCAACCCTAACCATTCTGTTATTCCATGAAATTAACCTACAGTCCTGCCTGTAAATCCTGAAAATGCAGGTCTAGTGGGGAGGAACACATCAGGAGCCAAGAGAAAGGAAAAGCCATGGGGGAGCACCCAAAAAGATTGTCCAGTTATTTTAACAAAAGAAAAAGCAGGTGATTTTCTGCAGCTTCACCTAAAAAACCAGCTGAGTCGCTCTGGCCAAATTTCCAAAATGAAAAAAAGAAATAGGCTGACATATTTTTCAGATTTTATGAAGTTTTAAGTTAAAACAACGAGCAGAGGACATTGTAGTGGGCAGTGTCGGGCAGCAGCACTACCAGACTGCTCCTGGCCTAGAGACGCTTTACTGAATAATTTATAAGATTTGAATCCGTGATGCAGTGGGGTGCCTGAGTGATTTGTATTTGCATGACGTGTGTCGTCTTATATTTGCTGGTTTGGTGCTTAGTGACTCCCCAGTTAATCCTGTGGACGTTGCTTTGAAGTTAGTTTGGCAAACAGACCAGCTATCGCCAGGCAGTGCTCATCACAGAGACTTTTCAGAATCGCTTTACCGGTAGCGAAACATTAAATAATAAAATGCCAGTCCCCAGCCTGCTTTGAGAAAAACCTCCCTTATTTAATCTGCCATAGTAGCTTCCATTGATTGATTTTACAAAGTTGATCATGTTTTAAAGGACAGGACCATAAATCATGCACCTCGGGCGCAGAATGCAGTTGTGACAATCTGAATGAATACAAATGCCTTGCCAAAACATCCATCCCCGTGTGTGGTGCGGCAGGAGCAGGGACGAGGAATATTATTCATTCTACGTGGGAGGGGTTCCAGATCTCTGGAGGCATGTTGCCTAGAAGAAAACAACAGAGAAATTAAGTCATATCATTTAATCTTGTCTCCGAGTGTTAATTGATAGTTGCTAGGCATCAGATAAATCTAATAATTTATCCGTCAACCATAAAAGCAAAGTATTGGCAGACTGGTACTAAATGTCGGTTGAAGCGCACTGGGGGGGACTCAGCCTGAGAGAATTCCAAGTGCAATACCTCCTCTTTCTTTATTTTTCTTTCATTCTCTATGCTAAAGCTCCCTTCTTCGCCTGCAGAGAATGAATGGCTGTTAAATGCTTTCACTGCAGCACTGTGACTTGTTTCCTCCCATTCAGAAACAATCACAACAAAGGGAAGAGCGGAGAAGGACAACAATCAAAACTTGCAGAAAGCCTTATTTTCTGTTCACAGGCACACCAAATAGAAAAGCTGCTAACTCAGGTATTTGCATTTAGAAGAATTTGAAAGGAATATCAGAGGGGAACCAATTTGATTTTTGCCTGTCATCTTAGTTTTGTGCACAATTATTGAAGATGAGAAATAGTAAAAAAAGTGAAATAGTCCCCTGCAGCCTGTAGAGAGGTGCCAGCACAGGCTCCCTGTGCCCAGCCTCCCACCCCTCTCTGCTCACCACCCAGCACTGAGGTCTTGTTTTTGCAGAGTGATAGTTGATTTCTTTTTAGCTACTGCCTGAGCTTCAAGTTTCGCTATCATTCCCAAGAACACCTCTGGAATCAGCCACGGGCTTGAGTTGTTACTCCATCCTAGCAGTGGCTGGGGGAGTGGGTGTCTCCCAAGCCTTTGCTTTTCTGCAAGGTGTCCTGCTTCTCCAAGGCACAGCCTTGGCCAACGTGAGAGAAAAGAAAGAATCAGATTACTCAGATCACTTCACTGTGTGTTATTTCTACTTCTCACACTTTATAGTGAAGAAATATTCTGCCTCAATGTCCGTCTCTCTTTGCGTCGTGGTTTCAGCTGGAATGGAGTTGTTGTTTTTTGCTAGGAGCTGGCATAGTGCTGGGGTTTGGATTTGGGCTGGGAACAGTGTGATAGCGCCCTGGTGGGTTTAGTTGGTGCCGAACGCTCAAGGCCTTTTCTGCTCCTCACACCATCTCACCAGTGATGGGCTGGGGGGCAGAAGTTGGGAAGGGGACACAGCTGACCCCAACTGGTCAAAAGGCTGTTTGTGCCATGTGATATCATGTATATAAAGCTGGGGAAAAAAGAAGGAGGAAGGGAGGGGACTATTGGAGCGATAGTGTTTGTGTTCCCGAGTGATGGACATGGCTTTCCTGGGGATGGAAACACCTGCCTGTGATGGGAAGTGGTGATTTAATTCCTTGGGCTGCTTTGTTTGCATGTGTGGCTTTTGCTTTACCTGTTAAACTGTCTTTATCTCCACCCAAGAGTTTTTCCTCTCTTTCCTTCTCCTAATTCTCTCCCCCATAACAACTGCGTGGTCCTACCTGCTGGTTGGGGCTAAACCATGGCACCTTGGAAGTCTTCCAGCTACTCTGATCACTTGGGATGTTTCCTTTATTAAAAAATGGGAGGAAAGGAAAAATAAAAAACAAAACCACAGCTTATTTTCAGGGAGGACTGTAGCAAAATCCCATCCCCACAGTACTACAAGCTCCTTGATCTGGGCTTTTCTGTGCTGTATTCTCTGCCAAGCTGTAACACTGGTGCTGATGCAAGCTCCGGAGTTTCCTGTCCCGAGCTTTTTGCCAGGCTGGGCTTGGCAGGAGCTCTGTGGTGCTGGGGGCAGGAATTGGACTTGCTGGTTCATTCTGTGCTGATATTAAAGGTTAGAGGTGCTGACCCTTCGGAAGCAGCTTTCCCTCTGATGGAAATTTCGGTGCTTGATCTCATCCTGTAAAACAGAGGGATGAGAAGAGCTAATGGCTGGCACATTGTGTAATAATCTATCACTCATCAGGGATTGCTGGCAAATAAACATCCAACAATTAAATGACAGCCGTACCTCCTTTGGGTTGCCTCCCTTTTCCCCTGAGTACAGCTCTCTGCTTAAACCAGGTGAAGTTTGTAAGAGCTGTGGGCCCAAACTTCACTGGGAAGCTGTGTCCTAATAGCATTGTAGAAGCCCATGAACACTAATGAGAGCTAGAGGAGCTGCCGGCCTCCTAAGGGGGGTCAGGGTGCTCAGGTGGAGACAAGATGAATCAGAAAACATTAATGGTGCAGTGGTGCAGGGCTCTGTGGTAGGACAGGTTTTCCCCCATCTACTTTGCTAGAGTTAGTCAGTCACTTAGAAATGAGCATAACTGAAAAATCTCTTTAGCTCAGGGTTTCATTCGCCAACAAAAGACAGAGAAAGTATCGGTAAGCACAGGATTACGGTACAGTGTGCTGGCAAAAACTGATTTGTTTTTCCTTGGGCAGGGGGGAATATTAACACCGTCCTATCTCAATCATATTTCTTTGAGAAAGGCAGCTGAAAGATGCTATAGCAGATTGTCTTTACCTATCCTGTTGTGTATAAAAAGCTGCCCACCGGAGCAGTGTGTGTGAGCAGGGCAGCTCCTGCCTGGGCGTGGGCATGTCTGCCCCATGCTGAACACTGGGACTGGTGCAGAGGACATTATACACCTCCCTGTGGATACTGAGGTTGTCTGTTCTTTTTGATGGATACCCCAGTTATGCTGTGTGTCATATAATAAATTGATGACCGGTTAGGATGTTGTGATGGTCATGGTGTAGGATGCCAGAGATACTCTGAATTCTGTACCTGGAGTTGGCCAAATCGTACTTCTCCTCACAGAATCATTGAATGATAGAATGATTTGGGTTGGAAGGGACCTTAAAGATCATCGAGTTCCAACCCCCCTCCCATGGGCAGGGACACCTCCCACCAGATCAAAAAGGTCTGAGACCAGGCTCAAAGAACCATCCAGTCTGGTCTTGAACCCCTCCAGGGATGAGGCAGCCACAACTTCTCTCAGCATCCTAGGCCAGGGTCTCGCCGCGCTCATAAGAGAGAATTTCTTCCTAAGATCTAACCTAGATTTCTCTTCTTCCAATCTAAAACCATTACCCCTTGTCCTATTGCTAGACTCCCCGATCGAGAGTCCCTCTCCAGCTCTCCTGTAGCCCCTTTCAGATACTGGAAGGCTGCTCGGAGGTCTCCCTGGAGCCTTCTCTTCTCCAGGTTGAACAACCTCATGTCTCTCAGCCTGTCTTATGAAGAGGAGAGGTGCTCCAGCCCTCTGAGCATCTTCATGGCTGATCCATCAACGAGAACTTCCCCTGTCTGTGGAGCTGTGTAAGATCTCTTTCAGCTGTTCACTGCCATTGCATTTACTAGAATGATTTGGTGGAGATGAGATCTATCTCCATCGAAGGCACCAGGAGCAGCCTACACTATCCATTTCCATCTTGACAAGGTATGTGCCCCTGAGCAGAGTTTTATGTTGCATGCAAAATCAAGCATATATATGGAAATTTGCCTAAATTTCTGAAGAATTGTCTTACTTGAGATGCAAAGTTTTTATCCAAATCTGTCTTTTCACTGTATAAAGAAAATAAGGGCAAATATTTAGCACTAAATAAATTAGATGCACGAGGAATGAACTGAGTTTCGTCTGCCAGAATTACTCAGCAGTAACATTTTGTTAACATGAAGTGCTCATCAATAGGTTTACAAATTAAAGGTGGTCTAACAACTTTCTGGTGACTTCAGGCAACTGTGAAATGCAAGGAGAGCAGTTGACCAGCCCCCTGCTGTTGAGTGTCAGCACGTTGCATGTCCCAGCAGCAGGGGATGTGCCAGGCCTTCTGCTGAGTCAGCAACCCCAGGGGCAGTCACCCCAAGGGATGTTGGAGTTGTCCTTGCTATAAAATAAACCCATTCATGCAGGTTTGTTCCCAGCCTTTTTGAAAGGAAAACCCAAATGAAGCTGTAAACCAGCATTTAACTGGTGTAGTGCTTTTCCTTATTCCTGTCACACTGGATTAACTCACAAAGAAAGCTCTTCAGTGACTGTTGTTAACCATGTTGGTAACCTCCTGCCAGAATCTAGGAGGATGCGCTTTTCCAATCTCTCTTGGGTTGTAGGGACCTTTCCAGTGTTGGGTAGTGGGAGAGTTTAGGGCTGCGCTCATGAAACTTACCTTAATTAGTCCATAAATAGTCATTTCTGTATGATTTCACGGAGAGAGGTCACAGTCAGGACTGGATTAAGACACTTTGCCTGGTGTCACCTCATAAGGTGGCAATAAAGATAAAAGTTAAAGTGAGAACTCATTAATCATTAGCTCTCCCTTCTGGACAAAACAGTATTTCAGGCTGATGTGGTCTGGAGAGTTCATACACACATATGTATAACTGTACATGTATATGGCTATATAAATACATAAAAAGAATATGTAAATGTTCAGTATGGATCACCAGACTGAAGAACTCTCCAGATGAAGCTGGATGGTGGTCAAGGCTCATTCTGTGAAAAGCTTCCCCTGGCATCTGGCTCAGCGTTTGGGGCTTCTGTTTCCCTTCTGAGGATGAAATTGTGCCCTCAGATGCTTCAGTTCCAGCATCAGTCTTAAAATGTGGTCTCTGTTTTCTGCTGGTATCCTTATATCAGCAGGTTGTTTAGGTGATAAAATAGGGTGTGAACTAAAAAAGGTGATGCTACAGATGTAACGTTATGCCCCCACCAACAGTCTCTCAGGAAGAGCCCAGTTACGCAAGATTTGATCCTTGTTTATGCCATGAGCTCCACCATCTCCAGCTTCCCTGCCTGAAGGAGCAAACCCTAGCTTTTTTGGATAAAGAGCTAGAAATACATTCCAGAAGGTAGAGATTTGGTGCCTCCTCAGGTGCAGAACATTTTAAAAACCTTCCCTTTTCAAATATGTAACTGGAAAACATCCAGGCAGCAGCTTTTTGCAATTTTAATGCTATTTATATATTAGCGTTCCCTAGCATTAATATAATAGGCTAAGTTTAGAAGATAGCTGGGGACTTTAGGATATGTCGAGAAGAATACAGCTTCACGAAAACAACATTTGGAGCTCATTACAAGACCAACGGGTTAGAACAACACTAAGCTGCCAAAAATCCCTGGATAGTTACT
The DNA here is from genome assembly GCA_013400375.1 of Thinocorus orbignyianus. NCBI lineage: Eukaryota > Metazoa > Chordata > Aves > Ciconiiformes > Thinocoridae > Thinocorus > Thinocorus orbignyianus. The sequence goes on along the minus strand of VXBW01006290.1, from coordinate 414,986 downwards.
TATTCATAGTGAAATGAAATCCAGCGATTGTGGGGGGAAATGTGGCTGTAATAGAAATCATGCCTGGAATATTCATAGAGAAGTTTTATCAAAGAGAGTTCTGTGGAATATACAGTATTAGCATTTATAGGCCTAGAACACGTTCCTAAGGATGCTCTTCTAATTTCCCTGTGAGCTACATCATCTTTATGCAGCAATAAGTTTATTTCAGCACACCATGTTCATCATCATAAAAAAAATATAATTAAAAACAAACAAAAAACCCACTGCTTAAATGGAAAAGTATTCAATGGAATCTCAGGCTAGGGAAGGCCAGACACCTAGAGGGGTATTACATCTCATCCTTCCCACAGAAAGTTATTAGTGATGTTCTGTTCAGCTCTGTGCAGCCAGGGTTAATCTTTCCTCTTCCTGTTGCCCCCCCATAAAAATGACTTTTTTTTTCTTTTTCTTTCAATTGCAAAACAGAGGAGAACTTTGCTGTTGTGCAAAGATTTAAGCATCAGGTCTCCTCAAACAGGAGTGTGCTGGGTCACCCTGTGATGACTTGTTCAAATGTGAGTTACTTTAGGAAATTATTTTTAGGGTCTTCCCTTGTGTTTTATTCTTGTGGTTTGTTTTGTTTTGTTTTGTTTTGTTTTTAAATTGAAGATCTTGTCCTTGAACCACTTTAGCTAGTACTGAGGAAAACACAGGGCTGAGTGCAATGGGATTTGTTCCCAAATTCCCTCTGGATGGAGTTGGCTGTGGAAGAGCAGATGATGAGCATCATGTTCATCATTAGATTAGATCTTAGGAAGAAATTCTTTGCTGTGAGGGTGGTGAGGCACTGGAACAGGTTGCCCAGAGAAGCTGTGGCTGCCCCATCCCTGGAGGGGTTCAAGGCCAGGCTGGATGGGGCTTGGAGCAACCTGGTGTGGTGGGAGGTGTCCCTGCCCAGGGCAGGGGGCTTGGAACTGGATGATCTTTAAGGCCCCTTCCAACTCTGACCATTCTAGGATTCTATGTTTGTGCTCTGTAGGCACAGTTGTGGTGGGAAGCTTGGCTAGAAGCAATGGAGAGTAGGAGGCTGCAGGTGAGACCTCCCTGAGAGGCTGCTGCTCCTTGGAGGGAGGGGAGTAGCAGCAGCAAGGGGCTGTGGATGCAGAGGTTTGGGAATTGCATCTGCCAAAGAGCCTGGGTGGCTTATGGAGGGGTAAGCACTTCTTTTGCAAAAATGCCTGGAAATTGGGAGCCCCATGTGCTTTTGACAGTTTGTAGTGTTGTTTTAGAAGGTTTTACCTCTTATATTTTGCCATAGAGGATTGGAAGTAGCTGTCTCTTTTCCTATCACAAGGTTAAAGCAAGAAGAAATAGTTAGGAAACGCTTCTGAATATTTTTTCCTTCTAGAAAATCTCTATCTGGTATAGAAAGCAAAGAAAAGCAAAGAGGAATCCTCATCTACTGATCTGAAAACTGATGATCCTGTGTTTTGCTTGTAGCTCTGAGAAGTTATAGAAGACAGAGCCATTCCATGGAAGTTCCTATTTCATTTACAAATTCCTTTTCTCTTGACTAGTTAAAAACCAGTTTCACCACCTATGTTTTGTGTAGCTGGTGCAGCTCCCAGGTACCTGTGTGCTGCCTTTGGGAAAAGGTTTCAAATATAAATATTTTTTATCAGCATCCACAGAGCTTGGTCCTGCTTTGCTACCCTAACGATGCTCTCAGCAGCGTTGAGCCTTTGTCTCATATATATTGGGACACACGGTATTACATGGTAGGTAGCGTGCATGGCCCCCCAGGTCCCAGAACCAGCTCTCCCAGCCTCTTCCCATTTGTCATCAGCCTGTTGGGAGGACCCACTCCCTAGTGAAAGGCTGAAATGGTGCGTACCAGACAGTCTGCCTGAAACTCCTCAGTTCTGACAAGTACCATTAAATTTTACCCTGTATAATGACTGCATTAGGGCAGAGGCTCCCTCTGCTTTTTGAGGTTTACTGAAAGATTCAGGGTAGGGGGTGTGTGGCTCTTTTGTCACTAGGGGAATGCCGCCACAGCTAACAGACAAGTGTCAAATACTCTTTTGGTGCCAGTTTGCAGGCAGAATCACCTTTCTTTGCTCTCATCCATTCCTTTGCTCTTTTTCTTCATCTCCCATTCCATCTTCTAACATCAATTCGCATGAGGAGCGCAGTCACGGGGATTATCTCCCTGCCTGCTGTAATGCCGTGTTCTTACGGTCAAGCTTCTGTGGCTTTAAAGAACGTGTGACAAAGGCTTGTGTCGCCCACAGGCTCCCCCAGCACACCGTCAGCTAAGCAGGGAATTCAATTAATGAGCAGCAGAGATTGATGGTGGCTGAAAAGGGATCATTACTAAAGGCTGCAACGGGAGTCTATTTTCTCCAGGTGATGCTTTACCTGATAATCCAGAAGGATCCATCCTTTTTCTCTGCTCTGCGAGGAGGGTGCTGCCAGGCTCAGCACAGCCAGACCTGCCCACGCTGAACTTTATTGATTTATCGATACAGTGTCTGAGGGATGCAAACTTTTTGAAGACTTAAGCCCCTTTTCCTATGGCTTACGTTAAAGCCTTTTTTCTTCCTGCTCTGAGCAAACCCAAATTGCTGCCCTTCTGGTTTGGTTCGAGTTGCCCATCTCCACTGCTGACCCTCTGTGGGTGGAAGGGGAGGGAAACACTGTGTGTTGCTGTGCATACACTATAACAGCTGATGGAATCTAATGAAAAATTCAACTTCTGTTCTGGAAAAAAAAAAAAATCCATGGACTAAATAAGCCGGTTTTATTACTCCCTTTAAAATAAGAGGAAAAAAAAATTTAA